>CM032886.1:3572500-3752500 GCA_019176425.1 Megalops atlanticus
TGAAGGTGCATCAAGGTGGGGGACAAGGAGTGCTACTTCCACCCGGACTTTCGGCTCATCCTGCACACCAAGCTGGCCAACCCCCACTACAAGCCGGAGATCCAGGCCCAGACCACCCTCATCAACTTCACCGTGACCCGGGGCGGCCTGGAGGACCAGCTGCTGGCCGAGGTGGTCAACCTGGAGAGGCCAGACCTGGAGCACCTGAAGGTGGGCCCTCCCTCCCAGTCTCTGCTCCTGCTCTCACCCCTCCAGGGTTTATGAGAGCACTGAAGCCCCGGGCAGGGGACCATGATCAGGTGCTTTCATGACTGATTGATATTGTTGGGTTAAAGACTATAATATTAAACAAATGATCCGTGGAGGGGAGGAGAGAGTCTCTGAAAGGTTGAGTTCTCTCTGCAGATAAAAAAGGAACAGACATAAAGCAATCGAGCTGGCTTTAGCACTTTTCACTTGCAAAATGTTTCTAAAATAAACCCTCATCTTACCTACATAAGAGCCCTTATTTTTGTATTTTCTGAGAGACAACTGTGACTTTATAAACGTCTAAATAAATCTTAAATGAAGCAAGTTTCTTCTAAAACTTGCATTGGCATCTATATTGTGGGTATTTATAGCAATGATAATGAAGAAGCAATATCACCATGGAGGCTGATGATTATGACTCTTGTTGAGGGGAATTAATTGAATTACGTACATGCATTAATTAGAATATCTCTATATCTACTGCTCTGACTGGTCAAATTGCTATTGTTGGTTCGCAGTCTGATTTGACCAAGCAGCAGAACTACTTCAAGATTGAGCTGAAGCAGCTGGAGGATGAGCTGTTGACCCGTCTCTCTGCTGCGGAGAGCAACTTCCTAGGGGACAACCTGCTTGTGGAGAAGCTGGAGACCACCAAGCACACGGCTGCTGAGATTGAGATGAAGGTACGGCCTGTGACCCACCCCCACCATAAGTGCTGTCAGTGCAGCTGTCTGACTGATGCTTCTCATCAAGAGCTCGAATTAAAGGAGAGATGTGATCGATATGAGGTCTGTCATTTAAAGGTGTTGGAGAGCAGCCACTTATACTCACATACAAATTAACTCTCACACACACACACTGAGCATAAGACCGAGTGGCATTACAAATGGTATGGCTGAACATTTGCCAATCATTTGTGATTGATTACCTCTGTAAATTGCCTGTTAAGTTCACCTGGCAATGAGTTATCATTTTGACTTCTTAACAAACCTCTTAAATGTAGAGACTATTCAGAAGGCTGAATCTGATGTTTGTGTAGAGAAATAAGGCATGGTATGGCTCTCATGTTCCTTGTTGGATCATTTCTGCTGGAAACTTGGCAGAAGGCACATCTGAAACTACAGTGACTGAGCCAGACCACATTTTATATGCAGTTACAGCCTTTGAAAAAAACATGCAGGATTTCTATAAATGAAACATTTTCAAGAGAATATTTATATATTTATAGCGATCAGCTCTGTTACTAGGTAACTTTAAAATGTCTTTCGTGGGGTATTAGCTTTTTTCAGACGTTTGACCTCCAGCCAGATGTTGTAACATGAAGAACATAATGAATATAATGAACTTTGTAAAGCGGCTATGTGTGTGAATTTTTGTGTGTATGTATGAGCATGTTTACGTCTGCATGAGTGTGTGTGTGTGTGTGTGTGTGTGTGTGTGTGTGTGTGTGTGAGAATGTGCATGTGTGTGGATGTGTTGTCACGTAACCTCTCCTGAATACTGCCGTAGGTTGTATTTGATTACTGCTGGCCAATGACCAGTGCTCCTGACTAATGAACAGCAATGAATTCTGTGTTGTAGGTTCTGGAGGCGAAAGTTAATGAAGTAAAAATTAATGAAGCACGTGAGCACTATCGTCCCGTGGCTGTAAGAGCCTCTCTGCTCTACTTCATAATGAATGATCTCAATAAAATCAATCCAATGTACCAGTTCTCACTTAAGGTAAGATTTAATTTCGGTGTTACAGCCCCACTCTCCCAGCCGGCGGTGAGACCTGCGGGCCAGGGCGCTCATTTCCCTCTTTCTCTTTAGGCGTTTAATGTGGTGTTTCACAAGGCTGTGCAGCAGGCCGAACCGGCCGACGACGCCAGGAAGAGGGTAAATACCCTCATCGACTGCATAACCTTCTCCAGCTTCAACTACATCAGCCGCGGCCTCTTCGAGAGGGACAAGCTCACCTTCACCGCCCAGCTGGCCTTCCAGGTGAAGTCTTTACGCAAGTGTTTCTGTGGCATCACCGATGTCCCACTCTCCTACGTCTGCCGTGTTCCCTAAATCTGGGGCAGCAGTGTAGCACGGTGGTCTTGTAGTTCGTGAAACAAGCTTTTGCGGATTCATCCAGCTTGATATTATTCTACTGGAAGTGACCAAAACTGGTTTTGAAGGATAATAGTGTAGCATAGTGGGAAGGAGCAGGGCTCCTAACCAAAAGGTTGCTGGTTTGATTCCCCATTGGGACACTGTTGCTCTGCCCTTGGGCAAAGTAGTTAACCCAGAATTGCCTTGGTAAATATTCAGCTGTATATATGGATAACATGTAAAAATGGTAACCTATACAAATCTCTCTGGATAAGAGCATCTGCTAAATGCCAATAATGTAATGTAAATGTAGTCTCAGGAGCCTTTGTACCTTGAATCTGATGTGTGTGTGTTGCTTTCTGTCTGAACCTGCAGCTCCTGCTCATGAGTAAAGAGATTGATGTGCGCGAGCTGGACTTCCTGCTGAGGTTCAACATCGACCACAGCTACGTTAGCCCTGTGGACTTCCTGTCCAACTCAGCGTGGAGCGCTATCAAGGTGACTCTTGGGACTGAAATCTGTCTGGCACTTATTTTTTGACAGTAATTCAAATGGAAGATAGCAGTCGTGAATTTCATGGGACTTTTTCAATGAAAGAGAAGATGTATTGGCCAGTATCATGACGAGGCTATCAGTAGTGACACACTTTCATGTACAAAAAACTTGTGCTTCAGTAATAATCCCAGCTTTTGCCTTCTAACATAAGTGTAACCACAGGGTGAATTGCTACACATCAGTACAGCATTTGCATGCTGAAAGATAATCACAGAGGAGGATGCAGATCTTTAGCGTGTTTCCCTTCTCTCCCACTCTTCCCCAGACCATGAGCTTCACTGAGGAGTTCAGGGGGCTGGACCGGGACATCGAGGGGTCCCCGAAACGCTGGAAGAAGGTTGTGGAGTCAGAATGCCCAGAGAAGGAGAAGTTTCCACAGGAGTGGAAGAGTAAGAGCTCCCTGCAGAAGCTGATCATGATGCGGGCTCTCCGCCCTGACAGGATGACCTACGCCGTCAGGTACATCGCCTCTTCCTCCTCCTCTTCTTCCTCTTCTTCCTTCTCTTTTTCCTCTGCCTCCTCCTCTTCATCCTCCACCTTCTCCTCCTCTTCCTCCTACTCCTACATCTCCTCTTCTTCCTCACCCTCTTCCTCCTTCTATCCCTCCTCCTCTTCATCCTCCTCCTTCTCCTCCTCTTCCTCCTCCTTCTCCTCTTCCTCCTACTCCTCCTCCTCACATTGAAACAGAGCTGCTGCTGCACTCAGTAATGGGCTTGTGTTCCTCTGCGATTATTGATATGTCATGTGTGGCTTTGGCCTTTAACAATGCCCAGGCCCCTTGCAAAGTGACTGTGCAGCTTTGTTCCTCTGCAGAAACTTTGTGGAGGAGAAGCTGGGCGTGAAATACACAGAGGGGCGCAAGACGGAGTTCGCCAAATCATTCAAAGAGAGCGGGCCGGCCTCCCCGGTCTTCTTCATCCTGTCCCCCGGGGTGGACCCCCTGAAAGACGTGGAGTCCCTGGGTAATACAGCCATTAGTCACTCTCAGGGAATGTCCCGCTATTAATTCACCATCTTAATGAACCGCTGGTGCACCGCGCGGTTACACACCGCGGGTTATGCAAATACGCCGAGGTGGAGGCGCTTGCTGTCGCAATCTCGGGAGCAGCCTCGGAACATGTCCCGGAGTCCTAATCCAGACACAACTGGGATTTGTTAATATTGATAATAAGATGAGATGTCATTACTGTATTCCCCTTAATTTATTAGCATATTCATATTTGTAGTGAAATAATTAAATTATTCTCATACCTTTTAGCAGATATTTAATTCTATTAATCTACTGTTTTTTTCATGATGAAATTATCTATGTAAAACCAACGAGGAAAGACACCGTGTTCTCTGCATAAGTGAATTATAGCTGTAGGTGTGCATCTGACTGCTTGCAGTGATGAAGACAATTCAAAGTTAATGCAAAGTAGAATCTGTTGCTGAATATGTCCACCCCATGTTAAAAAGCATGTGCCACTCAGAGAGCTGGGCTTTTTTGTCCACTGGGCTGCAGGGAAGAAGCTGGGCTTCACCATTGACCTGGGGAAGCTGCACAACGTGTCACTCGGGCAGGGACAGGAGGCGGTGGCGGAGGTCGCCATGGAGAAGGCATCCAAGGAGGGACACTGGGTCATTCTGCAGGTGACAGGACGCAGCAGGATAGATGCATGTCCACTTCTGTTCTCAGACAATCCGTTCACCTCATAATAATGATGAATATTGAATAATAATGAAGTCAGTCGGCCGATAGCATCAGATTTCAGTCTTGTAAATGAGTGCTGAGGACATGCGATACACGGTCACTTTGAATGGAACAATAATAAACCCTTCAAATATTGACATGATTCAGAGTCAAGTCTGGGGGTGTGTGCCTTTGAGAAGCAATGATAGAGTTCCCTTACCCCTCAGTTTAGTATGATCTTTATCATTTTTATTTTTCATTTTCATAATTAATCATTTGGCTAAAGTAGATGTAGGTAATCTAAATAGGGAGGACACTCTACAGAGATCTTAACTTTTTTTAAATAAAAACTTGAAAGCTCAAGGTCATGACAGAACTGTAATATGTTTTTGTATCATTACAGTACAGGAATTTGATATTTGATTTTTAGTCACCAGTTTCTTGCCTTTGTGATTTATTGTTAACATACAAGCATGCAATACATGTTATAATGAATTCTTTCTGCTGTAAATGCAGTTCCTTCCAGTCTCTGATTTTATGCTGTAATGTGTCTATATTTTGGTATTTTTAATTTATTCTCCTCTACAAGCCTTTGGTTTCCTATATTCAGAGCTGGGCAGAGAGCTGAAAGGTTTGGGCTCTAAATGTTGCAAATTAAAAGTACAACACAAAACACAGCATCCGGTGTTTGCTTGAAGGACTCACCAAGTAATGCCAAATAATGGCATGATACCAAATGGTTTTTCTGCCCAGTCCTTCTCTGGACTCTGGTCCTTTCCTCAGTTTAGATCACGTGATAATGACTCCACCACTGAACACAGAGCCACACAAAGTTCTGCAGTTGAGTAGGAGAATCCTCCTTGATGTGGTCTCTGATGTGTGTTTGCGTGTGTGTGTGTGTGATGTGTGTGGATGTGTCTGTGTGTGTGTGTGTGTCTGTGTGTGTGTGGTGTGCGTGCATGTGCGCGCGTGCGCGTGTGTGTGTGCATGCATGTGTGATGTGTGTGTTGTGTGTGTGTGTGCGTGTATGATGTATGTGTGTGTGTGTGTGTGTGTGTGTGTGTATGTGTGTGTGTGTGTGTGTGTGTGTGTGTGTGTGTGTGTTACCCCATGTGCAGAACATCCACCTGGTGGCGAAGTGGCTGGGCAGCCTGGAGAAGCTGCTGGAGCGCTGCAGTGAGAGCAGCCACGCTGATTACCGCGTGTTCATGAGCGCCGAGCCCGCGCCCACCCCCCAGGAACACATCATCCTCCAGGGCATCCTGGAGAACTCCATCAAGATCACCAACGAGCCACCCACCGGCATGCTGGCCAACCTGCACGCCGCCCTCGACAACTTCGACCAGGTCAGAGAGAGAGAGAGAGAGAGGGGAGAGAGAGGGGGGATGAGAGAGAGACAGAGAGAGAGGGAGAGAGAGTCAGAGAGACAGAGAGAGGGGGAGAGACAGACAGAGGGAGAGGGAGAGGAAGAGGAAGATGTAGAGAGAGAGAGAGAGAGGAGAGGGAGAGGGGGGGGATGAGAGAGAGACAGAGAGAGAGGGAGAGAGAGTCAGAGAGACAGAGAGAGGGGGAGAGACAGACAGAGGGAGAGGGAGAGGAAGAGGAAGATGTAGAGAGAGAGAGAGAGGGAGAGGGAGGGGGATGAGAGAGAGACAGAGAGAGAGGGAGAGAGAGTCAGAGAGACAGAGAGAGGGGGAGAGACAGACAGAGGGAGAGGGAGAGGAAGAGGAAGATGTAGAGAGAGAGAGAGAGGGAGAGGGAGGGGGGATGAGAGAGAGACAGAGAGAGAGAGGGAGAGAGAGTCAGAGAGACAGAGAGAGGGGGAGAGACAGAGGGAGAGACAGAGGGAGAGGAAGAGGAAGATGTAGAGAGAGAGAGAGAGAGAGAGAGAGGAGAGAGACAGAGAGAAGGGGAGTTAGAGAGGGAGAGAGAGAGAGGAAGAGGAAGATGTAGAGAGAGAGAGACCCTAGTACCATCAGGGGTGGCTCCACTATGACATGCCCCTGACTGGTTGTCTGTTGCATGAGAGACCTGAGTAAAATTAGGAAACAGGATGTCTCAGAAACATTAGGCTGGCTTTATAGATGGAGGGAGAAGAGAAACCAGACAGATCAAGTAACACTTCAGGATTCTATTCAGTATGATGTAGTCTAAAGTGAATAGGTAATAATCTATATTTTTTAAATCTAATTTAAATTTGACTTTTCAAAATGACTTCAACAAATTGTTAATTTTTCTAAAACTTGATGTAAGAGTGAGAGTGATGAGAGCATATGCCTCATCATTCACCTGCATGTTTAGCTTGAGGTCTAAACACAAAGACCCCTTAATTGCATTCAATTAGATTTGAGAGCACGAGGGTTTTTTAAAGCAAGTGTAATTACACTGGAAAAATACATAAAGGCTACTTTTACCTATGGCTTTTTGTTGTTGGGTATATTGAATAGACCCCCATCTGAGAGCAAACGGTCACAGGCCATTTTAAATAAAAATGGGACTGACAGCAAAAGTAAAAAGGGAAAGGCTAAAAGGCTAAAGATTCGCTGTGAGAGTGCCAGCGCTCAGATGGTGATGGTCTTGTAGCTGCTTATTTAGTACACTTATATTTATTTAAAAACATTCAAAATAAAAATAAAAAAACATTATTAAACATTTAATGTTCATTTCTTTTCTCTCAGGACATTCTGGACCAGTGCTCTCGCGAGCAGGAGTTTAAGACCATCCTCTTCTCCCTGTGCTACTTCCACGCCTGCGTTGCAGAGAGGCGTAAGTTCGGGCCTCAGGGCTGGAACAGGAAGTACCCCTTCAACACAGGAGACCTCACCATCTCCGTCAACGTCCTCTACAATTACCTGGAGGCTAACTCTCAGGTGAGGCCCGCGGAGTACTGAAGTCGGCAGCAGGGGTGAATGGGCTCCAGAGTACAGTGACAGCACCGGTCAGCGTGGAAGCCAGGGGGAGACGTGCTGAATTCTGCCTCTCACTGCAGGTGCCGTGGGAAGACCTGCGCTATCTTTCCGGGGAGATCATGTATGGGGGTCACATCACCGACGACTGGGACAGACGGCTGTGCCGCACCTACCTGGAGGAGTACATGCAGCCCAACCAGGTACCGAACCGGTCTATTTGAGCATGTGTCTGTGAGTGTACACACGTGTGGACCTTCAAAGTTGAAGACTCGCACTGAGTGAAAGTTAGAGGAGGGTTTTTTTTTTAATTCTGTCTGGCATAGTGTCGCCTGTATTAGAACTCCCCCTTCTGGCACTGTGGGGAACTTCATTTGGTGAATTTTTCAGGGGGGGACACTGGAAAGCAATTTTATTGAAACAGCTGCAACTTTTGTACAAGCAAGCAAATTGACAGAGAAAAAGGTACATGTTTATATAATTACATATCCTCATGCATGTTGTGGTATGGTCTGAGTTTGTGTCTTTTTTTTCCATCCTCAGTTTGACAGGAAGCTGGCCCTGGCTCCAGGGTTCGTGGTTCCCTCCAACCTGGACTACCAGGGTTACCATGGCTACATCGATGAGATGTTGCCCCATGAGAGCCCGGTGCATTATGGGCTGCACCCCAACGCCGAGATCGAGTTCCTGACGGTGACCTCGGACAGCCTGTTCCACACCCTGCTGGAGCTGCAGCCCCGGGACTCTGTCATGGGGGAGGGCGCGTCGCAGACGGTGGAGGAGAAGGTGACCGAACACCCCCGCAGGTGCAGAACACGCGGTGGCCAGCAGGAGGCGCACCATCACACGCTGCTGCGCCTTGGCCATGCCACACAGCCCAATACCCAGATCAGCTGCGAAACACCAGCCCAGACATTACACAGCCTCTGATTCAACCTCACCAACACTACAGCCTAAAGAGCTCACAAAGAGCCACTACCGTCTGTAAAAAATGAAAATAAATGTCTACATTGGGCAGCACTGTAGCACAGTAGGGGCTTGTTACTGAGAGGTTGCTGATTCGATTCCCTGCTCGGGCACTGCTGTTGTACCCTTAGGTACTGAACCCAGAATTCCCTCAGTAAATATCCAGCTGTATAAATGGATAACATGTAAAATTGTAACCTATGTAAGTCATTCTGGATGAGAGTGTCTGCTAAATGCCAGTAATGTAACAATGTAAAATACTGTTTAAAATACCCTCATTGATACCGCAGGTGAAAACAATCCTGGACGACATCGTGGAGAAGTTGCCGGAGGAGTACAACATGTCGGACATCACCTCCAAAACGGCCGAGCGCTCGCCCTACATCCTGGTGTGCTTCCAGGAGTGCGAGCGGATGAACCACCTCATCTCCGAGATCCGGCGCTCGCTCAAGGAGCTGGACCTGGGCCTGAAGGTGAGCCCGAGTGCTCATCATCGCTGTCCTGCTTCTGTAGCCGATGCACAGACAGTGACCTGACCGAGGAGCCCGGGCCTGAGCAAACACAGGCCGGGGGAGAGGTCTCTTCCCAAACAGCTTTCCTCCTTATCATATGATACACATTATCAGATACAAAAGAGCGACGTGACACCTCTCCTGTCCCCCTTCTGAAAACGTCCCCCGATGTTTTGACTAGTTAACTGGGCAATTACGAGCGGTGGCGGAGTGCTCCTCTCACCCGGTGTACGTGTGAACGCAGACGTCTGAGGCTTCAATTATTCACAGCATTAAAGAGCATTTTCCCCAAACGAACCGCCGCGGACAACGGCGCCGGCGGCCTCCTTTAATGTTCCGCGGGGGGAAAATAAGAGAATTGTCAAAAAATCCCGCCGTCTGATGTGTTTTTCCCCCTCCCTGAGGAATTCACTGTTTATCGTGTCATCTTATCACGCCGCCTTTGAGGCGGCAGGCAGTGCACTTACGCTTCCTTTTGTTAGGGTGAGTTGGCAATTTCCTCGGAGATGGAGCAACTGCAGACGGCGCTTTTCTTCGATAATGTCCCTGACACCTGGACCAAGCTGGCATATCCGTCAACACTGAGCCTGGCACAGTGGTGAGTAACATGTCATACGCCGCCGCCGCCGCCACCTCCTCGGGGTCCCGCCCTCCGCGAGCGACGGAGCGCACCCCTGTCCTGATTTCGGGTGGCGGGGGTTACGGCCAGAGGCTCCTGTTCTGAGAGAACAAAGCGTTCCGTTTCTCCTCATGTTCCATGTGTCAGTATTCCGAGAGCTCTGCTCTTGTTACTGTAGAATGTCAGCTGGTTATCATGCAGCAGTGTGAAAAGATGGCTTATCATGCAAGTCTGTCGTGTATTTCATTCAGAAAGAACATGTCTCATGTATATTAACACATATAAATATATGTACTTATATGTACATATATAAGTACATATATGTTATATACAAGTTCTGTATGTATATAAGAACATACATACAGCCGTGGAGCCTTTTAAATGTGCAATGAGGGGAGGGTGGAATATCACTTCATATATCCTAAAAGAATGATTATCTTACTACAAATACAAGCCCTACATCTATAGCTATTGCTACATTAATAATAATAATCATACTAATAATGTGATTATTACTGCTTTGCAAAGGCAGCAGATGCCGTTAAACCAGCCCTCACTGTAGAAGGCTCCAGCACACTTTCCCCTTTTTTCGGGTGACCACATTCATCAGTCAGACAGGGACTCTGAGACCCGGGTGGGGGGGGTCAGTGAGAGAGATGTGCTCACCTGTCCGCAGGTACAACGACGTGCTGCTGCGGTGCCGAGAGCTGGACAGCTGGACCCAGGACCTGGCCCTGCCCAGTGTGGTGTGGCTGTCGGGACTCTTCAACCCCCAGTCCTTCCTCACGGGTACCCCTCCGCCCTGCCCCGACCGCCCCCCACCCCCGCCCCGACACCCCCCCACCCCCGCCGCCCGGCCGCCACTCGCTGCTAATTTACTGCTACGGCGGTTTTCGTAATTAGCGCCGCGAGGCCTCATTAAATCCGCTCTAATGAATAAATATTGTATTTCATAGCTTGATTACCAGATCAGCCTGACGCTCGAGCGTCGAAAACAATTATTTCCCTAAATATTCATCACCCCAAAGTGGATGATCACTGGTGTTTAATACTGGTATTTTCGAGTGCATCTTTATTATGCTAATAGTTTCTGAAGCGTTTGTTTTTTTGAAGGAGAAATGTGAAGATCCTTGGCAAATGACTGAAAATGACAACAGTGCGATTTAAATACTTTTACAGAAATACGTACACAGAGGAATACATACAACAGAGCGTGACAATGGGTGATATATGTTTATGTTTTAGTTGGCATTCACAATATCCCTCAAAGCATAGCAATGTCTATCTTCAGTTTATCTAATAAAAAAGGATTTAGCATTTTTTACAAACACAGAATGTACATGTTTTTGTTAATTGGCCCCTCTTGAAACCACTATTGCTTCAGTATTGAAATGATCGTTCAGGAAAGACAAAAAAACTGCCATGAAGCAAGTGAAGATAAACACAATGCTGGTAATTAATTTTCACTTTGACATTTTGCCCACCATCAGCTGAAACACTGGAGACTGGAGACCAAAATATTGACAGAGTATTGGTCTCCCTAGTGGGCTGTATTTACATATCAAAATTAAACAAATATGATTATGCAATCTTAATCTTAATTTATTGAAGTTAAAATATACAATGTTTTATGTGTCAAATGGTGTCTTTTACCAGTGCCTTGCTGTACTCTTTGTTGTGCCAAACACCTTCTCATTCTCTGACCACAGACAACAGCAGTGATGGATCTCAGTAATAGTCCGTTTTAATGACTTGCATTAATTGTGACTATTTAGAAATGTTAAATCATTTGATTAATTAAAATGACATACACTGAAAATGAAGCATGCAGTTTCAGGTCATGTTAGATCAGATAGGTCATGTTCATCACATGGGTTGGTACGGTGAACGCCTGGTTAGCAGCTGGTTTGGTGTTTGGTATAATGTTATAATGTAATGTAACGGTTTGGTATTCTAGCGGTAATGCAGAGCCTGGCCAGGAAAAATGAATGGCCTCTGGACAAAATGAACCTCACTGTGGACGTCACCAAAAAATTCAAGGAGGACTTCAACCAGCCGGCCAGGGAAGGGGCCTACGTCTACGGGCTCTACATGGAGGGTAAGCGTTGGCATTCAGCTGCAGCTGCAAGGAGAAAGCCAGACCACCATCACGAATTACCTGACGGCTCCAGCAAATTAAACAGCATGGCTGCCTGACAGCTCAGTGTCAGGCTGCTGATAATAGAACCCTGGAACTCGGCCCTTCTGCTGAGGTTTTAATCTGGTGGTTTAATAGATAAATACAGATGGATGTAATGCACAGCCTGGGATGTGAGCTCGCTGTATGCCAGCTGCTATGCTGGCGCTCGACATGCCACCGCACGGGCTAACGCCGGTGACATCAGGGGCCACATGCTGGCAGAAAAGGCAGGTAGTAATTCAGCCATCACCTGACCTGAGTGTGCATGAGTGGCAGAGGCAAAGAGAAAATCACTGCGAAAGGAGACGGGGGAGAGAGAGAGAGAGAGAGAGAGAGAGAGAGAGAGAGAGAGAGAGAGAGAGAGAGAGAGAGGGAGAGAGAGAGAGAGAGAGGGAGAGACGGGCGAAACGCTTTAAAAGTGCGGAGTGATTTACAGGTATGAGAGTCCCATTAGAGGGCTGCTAATTGTTTCCACCCCATTAGGGCCAGTTATCTAATGAAGTATTCTGGCAGGCCGTGTCGTAGATCACTCGGCCCCTCCGTAGCCCATGTGGGGAGGGTAATTGTCCTGTTCCCCCCCGCCCCCCACCCCCCACCTCAGGGGCCAGATGGGACCTCCAGGGGGGGCACATCGCCGAGGCGCGGCTGAAGGAGCTGACTCCCAGCATGCCCGTCATCTTCGTGAGGGCCATCCCGAACGACCGGCAGGAGACCCGCCACATCTACGAGTGCCCCGTCTACAAGACCAAGCTGCGGGGGCAGACCTACGTGTGGACCTTCCACCTGAAGACCAAGGAGCGGCCGGCCAAGTGGGTCCTGGCAGGAGTGGCTCTGCTGCTGAGCGTGTGAGAGCAGCCCGTGGGGGGTGGGGGTGGGGGTGTGTCTCTCTGCAGCTTGCCTCCATCACTCACCGGTGGGGGCGGGGTTTCAGAGCTGATTCAGGCTTGTCAACAGTGTTCTTTTCATGTGGATGATCAGCATTCCATCAGACAGCATAAGACTTACTTCCAGAAGGTTCTCTATGATCTCTGCCTACTGAAGACTAGGGCTACATGGTTTGGTGAGTTCAGACCAAATTCAGGAACTGTAGTGGTTCAGGGGACATTTCACAATGTTTCGACATTGAATGTTGTAGAAAAATTCAGCAAAAATGTTTCTGCATTGTTTGAGCAAGTAAGTAAACTTTTCCTCAGGTAAATAGAAGATGGTTTTGAAGTAAAGGACAGAAACAGATGGTTTGTGTGATCTAAATTATGTTTCAGTGCTTTCAATTGCCTTGCATTGAGGCTATTGATGTGTTCAAAGTGTGTGAATGCTTTAGAACTTCTTGTGCTGCTATACTAGGGAATATTGTTATGCAACTATGTTGTTACACAAGTGAAATTGAAAAGTTTCACTTTCTACTTTTGCCTTTATTTCTGGTACAGCTGAAAACACAAAATTGTTTTAAAATATTACAATACATTTTAGGTTAATTTTGGAGAAATGTTTATGTTGAGAAATGTTGATGAAAATAAAATTTAAATTATGAGACATCTTTCCCTATTCCAAATACCATGTATTTTTATCCACCATGTAGCTGAAATGATGACAAGTATTCATAAATAACTGGAAAATTACCTCTCTCACTCTTACACAATGACCAACAACTGCAATCCACAAACCGACCTGAACTCAGACTTTTTAAAACAGTTCTATTGCAGTTCTCCAGGCCATCCATTAGTGGACCTGAGGATACGTCCCCACAGCCTTGGTCACTCTATGGCAGACCGCCACCAACACGTGAAATAAAGACATACACAAACCGCTGTCTTCCTCACAAATTTCAGATAATATGCCTTGATTGCCCTTAGCAAAGGATCAGGGAATAATTTCAGCTTCTCCCATGTCTGGTTGTTATACCAAATAAGTTTCTGCATCTCCCAGGTAGACACACTTTTTCCCACTTTGCTCCTTTCTCCTGTAGTTACCTGGTGAAATTGCCACCTAACACACAGGAAAAGCAAAACCACTTAGCATGTCACCATCACAACTGTAGATTCTCCAGAGAACCTCTGCAGGTGGATGGCAATCGAAACAAAATTCACTTAGGATGTCTGAAATGAAACAAACCTCAACTCTGTTTGAAAATGGACCAGGTTTAAATCGCTTAAAAGTGAATCTGATGTGAAATTGCTCTCACTCATTCCATGACACTACATCAGAAAAGAAAATGTTTGCTCTCTCAGTTATCTGTGGCAACTGAATAGAAATGGCTCTTTCACTGTGTGTAAATGGGTTACTGGGCTTATCAGGGGCTTTCTGGTCTTGATACCAACCTGAATCTAAAGTATTTAATATAGGAACTGGACAAATACAACATGAAAAGTTTCTCTCACTTTACAGTGTCTATAAAATGTAAGGACATATAAAAGTATGCTACAAAAATGCTATGTGCTTATGCATATTTCACATCATAAAGTAATAGAAAAGTAGTAGAATGCATAGGCTATGAGTTATTCAGTTTAATTCTGTTGTAACAGTTATGGAACCACAGTGTGCCTGGTCACATGTGCCATGACTGAAACCCTTTGAAAGGTTTGTTTTTGAAGTTAGGAATTTCATTATCACTGCAAATAATGCAGTTCATGTATGCATATTACATAATATCTATTTTACAGAAAGTACGGATTGTTATAATAAACTACCCAGAACTGCTGTAAAATATGACCATCCCATATGTGGGGCCGAGAGATGTGCACAGGGTTCCTCCTATGGGGGATGGGACCGTGGAGAGAGGGTTGCGGGACACGTGTTGCGGCTGCGAGGAAAAGGCTACACACCTGTCATCGCCAAGACAACCATCCCAAAGTATAACCTCCTGCCTGTGCGGTCAGCTGACCCCACCCATCACACAAACATCGTAACACAGTGCCGACCTGGGGCAGGGGGGCCGTGAAGAAAAAGATGCTCTTGTATCTGATCATGTTTAAACTAAGCTACCACAGTGGCTTTAAAGCAGGTCCTAACTCACCGCTTTTGCCATGGGTGACGTCCTGTTGGGAAAGAGCCCGGGCACTCTGATCAGCACTTCCATCAGCTTTGCAAGTTAAGGAAACAAAACCACGAGTGCCCATGCCACACCACACAGTTAGTCTACCAATCCCCCTGCAAATGTACCCACCCCGTAACTCCGCCCCTCTGCATGCAAATGAACCGACAGTTACTCCTCCCCCCTCCATACTAATGTACCCACCCCATAACCCCGGCCCCAGTGTATGCAAATGAATCCACAGTTGCCACGCCTGTCTATATGCAAATGACCAGACAGTTACTCCACCCTCTCCATGCAAATGAACTGACAGTTACTCCGCCCCATGCATGCAAATGAACTGACCGTTACTCCGCCCCTGTGTATGCAAATGAACTGACAGTTACTCTGCCCCTCTGCAAGCAATGAACCCACACCATTACTCTTTACTTCTCCCTGCAAATGCACCCACCATTGCTTTGTTCTCTTGTCCATGAAGCTTTGACCCTCATCAGAGCCATACCCTGAGACCTTGGGCTGAGAGAAGGTCTCTCTCAGAAGGGGAACTTCACGGCCACCTTCAGGTTGTGTGAGCATTGGGGTGGGTGCGGAGTCAGCTTTGAATTTCAGTGCAGCACAAGCTGCTGTAACAACTCAGGAGGGAGATCTGGAACTCAAACCACAACCCCAAAACTGTTAAGGTTTAGAGCTGGACACCTGTATGAATATATTCTAATTACATCACAAAACTATTTCTTATTACAACACACAGCCGTGGACATCTTTCCCTGGACATTGCTGATGTTCTCTTCAAACCCACTGAGTACCTTGTTATCTGAGGCGGGGCGGGGTGTTGGGGGGTCTCAAACACCTTTGATGTTTCTGCTTACATCCTAGCCTGCTGAAAGGGGTTTTCTTCCGTGCAGAAAGAAATGCAAAAAATCTCAGCCATGACAAGAAAACCACACACGACAGCATTCAAACCCAGCAAGTTCAACTATTCGAGAAGGCTACACATCCTTATCTTATCTGTGGAAATGCAGATTACTTACGGTGCTGGCAAATCCATCGGAACCGAGCCTGTCACAGCTGTCATTGGACAAGAGGAGGAGGGTGCCATGGGAACTGAAGGCACATTCTGGAAGCTGCGCGAACTCATCCTGGCACCTCCTGACAGGTGAGGCTGCTGTCGTGGAAACATCAGAGGAGGTTAGCGTAGAATTCTCCTTCGTCACAGCTGACTGGCTATTCGATACGACATTCTTCGCTGAGGGGAATCTTGTAAAGTTGATTATATTCTCTGGGTAGCTACAACAGGTTAATGTTACTGCAAACTCAATCTAGCCCGGCAACTTCTCAAATTAAGAACACAGTGCAAGGGGAACGGCTCACAATCTTCCTACAAAAATGGGTAAAGGTGAATTGGATATTTAACTAGCTATAAATTAGACCTTTTATACTTAGCAGACTAAGTTTACTAATTATCAAACCAGTTATCATCAAGTCACCACCTAACCTCTTAAATATTAGCTATCGAGCTGTCAAGTTCACCAGCCATCAAACCCGCTATTAAGTCACAACTTAACCACTTTAAGTATTAGCGAACTAGCGCTTTATAAAATTAATTGGCATAGTTAGCTACTGAAATAAAGATAGCCATGCTAATTACAGCGCAACACTCAATGCAAACTCAACGCAAACTCAGCAACTACAAGTACTCAACTAGTTTAGTTAGCTAGGCACACAGCCCACCAACCAACCAACTTGTTTGTAAGTTTAACCTTAAACAGATCAACTTCGCTGCTCACCGCTTGCTGGCTCTTCTGTTCAGCCATACCTCTGAGTGAGACGGGCCCATATTACTGTTTCAATACTTAAAAATGATTTTATGATCTTCTCAGCTAATGTTAAGGTTCACATTATACGCTACCTTCCTGCCCTCACCCACGCACGCTGTAGTTCTGTCATTTTTAAATGCTCCAGAATCACATGGACACTGTGGTTTCCCGCGTCTACTTGATATCCTTACAGGTACATAAAACTTTCATTACATTCTTTAAAAAGAATCAGCTTTCCCAATGATAAAATCAAATAATACACTAAGCGTAAATAATACGTTACAGTAAATGATATGTTACAGTATGGATGCATTTCCTTCATTCGCTATATCGTTATCGCTGTGTATTTACACTCTATGCATGTGAAGTCCTGTACCATGGTCTTCCTGCTTATTTGCATAAGGGGCAGGGCAAAGACAGCGCCTGGTCCGATTCCCAGTTAGATGAATTTGATACTCTTAACTTTGACCCAGTTGGCTAGGATAAGATAGTAGACGTAGTGTATTGTTGTGGATCATTTTTGTCTTTAATCTTAACTCTTTTACGAGGTATCATTTGCATTGGCAATGATGAAATATTTTTATTATGGGGAAACATTGAAACTACCTTTCATTGTAGCTTCCAGGAAGAAAGTCAGACTGTATACCTTTAAGTGTATCATAAAACAAATCAATGACAATAAACATCTGCTGTTGCAGAGGATTCAACCACAATGAATTCTCTAAACGGTTTTTGCCAGTTTCATAGTCAAGGATTATGCCTAGGTGTAGGCAAAGACATTTCTTTTAATGCGGAATTCCGTAAACCTATGGCTAGATTCAATGCCTGTCTGTGAAACTAGCCCTTTGAGTATTAAAAATAAATATTAGAAATGGTTTAAAATATCCAAAGTAGGATAAGTATACATGGGGACATACAAAATACAATACATATGGTGATATGACAGTGCAGGAGACACATTGCAAGCTTACAAAAACTTAATAATAGGAAGAACACTGGTTAATTCCTTAAATAATCAATTCATATTCACATTCATATTTTATGATGTCACTATCCTGTAGTAGTAACCTGTACAAAATATTAAATAATAGAATTGTTCATTCTATTATGACCTAGGCTGTCACAGTAGATTCCCTATGTCAGAGCACACCTTACAGGAAGAAGTGTTCCCAGTGAAGACAGTGTACTCATGACTGTTTCTCATGTGAGTGTAAATCATCTTTCCTTTGTTAGAGGAAGTGTGCAGGAACATATTAAAAGTTTGTGTGTTCTCCAGGAAAGAGAACAGCGGGAACTTTAGGTTCGCCCACGACCCCCTCTGCTTCCTTTCCTGGGCCGACCTTTGACCTGTTTACTGTCCTGCCGTGTAGTCCTTTTCTGACGCTCCACTCTGATCCACCCCCCTTCACTGACTTTGGTGTCCTCTGGCTCTGTCCTGGTGCTGCCCCCTGCTGGTGAGATGCCGGGTATCACCCTGGGATGGTTCTGCACAGCCACACCGGCAGAATGGAATCGAGACCGGCCTCCGTGGTACAGGTCTCTGCCAGACCTGTCCGTACCCCTAGTTCCTGTAGGATACCATACGCCTCCCCCCTTTTCTCCTGGCACTGTTAATGTATTGCCAGGGTAGCTGTTCCTGTGAGAGATCCGCCTGGCACTGGCCATTAGGGGGCGCTCCCTCTCATACGTGCTCTCTGAGGTGGTACTGGAGGAGCTGCTGCCCTTTGACCCCAGATGGAGGGAGGAGAGTCTTCTGGGGAGCCCTGAAGTGGGGGAGGAGCTGCGGGAGTCTGTCCAGGGGGAGAGCGGGTTGCGGCTGGGAGACCTCCTGACGGCGGCGGCGTAGGAGGCCTGGTCTTCGTACATGGAGAGGAACCGCGGGAGGGTGCTGGCGTGGGAGGGGCCGCCGGGGGTCACTGCCGTCTGCTGCCGCTCCGTCTGACTCCTCAGATGCCTCTGCCTCAGGCTGTGCATCCACCTGGGATCCACGTCTGAGACGAGGCAAACACCAACAACACGATAACTAGATTGCATTACATTATTGTCACTTAGCAGACACCCTTATCCAGAGCAACTTGCATAGGTTACAGTTTTATCCGTTTGTACAGGTGGATATTTACTGAGGCAATTGTGGGTGAAGTACCTTGCCCAAGGGTATAACAGCAGTGCCCCAGCAGGGAATCGAACCAGCAACCTTTTGGCTAATAGCCCAGCTCCTTACCATCACACCACACTGCTAGATTAACAAAAACATGTGCTCCAAAAGCTCCAAACACAGCAATGCAAATCAGTATATGAGGCATCAGTATGGGGGCAGCAGTGTGGCATAGTGGTAAGGGGCAGGGCTTGTAACCGAAAGGTTGCTGGTTCAATTCCCCGCTAGAGCACTGTTGCTGTACCCTTAGGCAAGGCACTTAACCCAGAACTGCCTCAGTAAATACCTTGCTGTATGAATGGATAACATGTAAAAACTGTAACATACGTAAGAAGCTCTAGATAAGAGTATCTGCTAAATGACAACAATATAATAATGTAGTATATAAGGGTTTCTGAAATTCTCTGGGCCACATAATTTACTCTACATGTTGTATTTTGAAATGTAGCATGCCTGAATCTAAACGATCTAATTGCTCCAGAGGGGTTACCTGAGTTGGACCTGCTCCTGGGAATGCCCTCTGAGGTGACCTGATTGGTCTGTATCACCAGCTCCACCATTATGATGTCATCTCTCCCACTGGTGGCGTTCCACCACACCTCATGGCTGTGTCTGGTGACCTTGGGTGATCTGACACCATTCTGATAAAGAAACAATAAACACATGATCAGACCCACTAAACTGGATCATTTTGCTGAACGATTTGAGGTTGAACTGCATTGTCATATTTTCCCATTACATTTACATTACAATCATTTAGCCGATGGTCTTATCCAGAGCAACCTCCAGCTCAAGAGAACAGAGGTATCCATTCAAGTTAAATGAGCAACAGTGTCAGACCAGACTAACAACACTCCCAGACCAGTGAGTGTGAGCATACCACAATTCAAGCACTACCACAAGTTAACCTGTGCTAACCTGACTAGATAGCCTAGGAACTACAGGAAGCCAAGTCTTCTAAACATAATGTATACTATAGCACCTGTTTCAGCTGTAACAGTGGACACTCTATCTAACAGATCATCCCTGTAATATGCATAAATCCATAATCATACTTCAAAATAAATGTAATAAATTTGTGAAATTGTTTATAAAAGGCTTACCTCGTAATTAACGATACAGTCTACAACCTGGTTATCGCACAGGCCAACTACCCACTTATCCATCACGAATGGTGGCTGTAAAGAAAGATATAACTCTGTGTTTATACTGTCTTTATGTCCACAAAGACTAAGACCAATAGTACAGCAGGCTTTTGTGACTTTGATCTCTTTCAGCACACGCACACATACATGCACACAATGATTAAAATATGAATATGAAGGATTCAGCTTTTATGACACATTCACACGTCATATTAACACGGCCACACCTTGGCCATCTTGACAACGTCCACATCGGGTCTGTTGGCGTTAAACGTGACATCCTTGATGTAGGCTATTGCCACCTCATCTCCATCAAGCTCCATGTACATCTTCCATTTGCAGTCCTGAAACAGGGAGAGCTCTTTGAGGGACGCAGTATTAAGCTTTGAGTTCAGTGTGTACGAGCCATTCTGCCTCAGCCACAGTTCTTAGTGTCGCCTGGCTAATGACTGAACTGGACTGCAGGCTCATAAGATTTTCTCCAAAAATAACCACAAAGCTACAGTGCTTCCTCTGACCGCATCCGAGGGGCAAACAGTTCAGTAACACAAGCCACCAGCACAGCCTAGAGGTCATTGCCAGGTAATGGCACACAGTACATAGACATATCCTGTTGATATATTCATTGCTCTGTAGACAAATATGGGGATAAAAAACCAGCTATGACACAGTACAATTTAACATAAATATGGCAAAAGAATGTCATATAAACTGGGATATTAAAGGGTGTGATATTGTACAGGTTCATAGGTACTTGCGGAATTAATAATAAAAACATAGCATCATATAACTGCCGTATGAATAATAATAAATTAATAATCTTAATAAAGTTTTAAAAATGGCTCTTTAACCGTGTGTTTAGTAAAACAATTGTCCCATCTCTCATACATTGTGTTCTCAGAGGTGGTGTTTTCAGTGGTTTGACCAGTGATCCCCGAGAACTGATGTCTTGTTTTCAACAGGTAATTCTCACTTTAGCTCTCCAATGGAGGAGAACTTGCTGTTCAATAATCAAAGGAGAAGGGCGTTTCACCATACACCCCTCTTTGATTTTATTCCTCTTGACAGATTATGGAAAGAGGGCTGTTTTTTTATCACAGTTTAGAATAGGATGCAGATTTTCAGAGGATAGTTTGAAAACCAAGAAAATAACTACCAGGGAAGAAAGTCGTAATTTTGAGGAATAAAAGCTAAAAAATATTCTTATTTAAACTCTGTGATAAAACCCCATATTTGCAATCTGCAGATTAAATCTGAAAATTAAATTAAACCTAATAGTTTGTACCTGGCCTTGGAGGGGAAAATGTCTTTCAGTATCTGCTGAGTTAATATGCCAAATGATCATATTCATCTTAATATCAACTGCAATGATCAGTGTGGTAAAAATTTTAAAAAGCCCAAAGGTTTTCCCTTGCAGAAACACATATATTTTGGTTTACACTGTGCTACTATGCAATGTACTGTAGTATTTTAAATGTCACTAAAAATGTGATAGCAACAGAGACAGAGAGATAAACCCACACTCAGAAAAAACGGACCTAAACACATCTGTCTCAGTCCCACATCCTGAATGCTGACAAAGCTGTAATGAATTTGATTGTTTTCTCTCCCACAATGCAGCCATGACACCCTGGCCCAGGTCACGGCTTAACCAGGCTTCGCCATCGGGGCCAGTCTATTGTGCCGGGGATCACAGACCGAGGGATCACAGAGCGAGGGATCACAGAGCGAGGTATCACAGGAGCACCGCTAATGCACTCGTGCGAGGAGTGGAGACTCACTCCAGCGCTGTCCCCCCCGAGGGGGACCGACGGCCCGACGGGGGCTCAAAGGAGAGGCGCCGGGGGACGCTGTCGGCACGGAGACGGGCTAACAGCCCGTGCGGCCGGTCCCTGGGAGGCCCCGCCGAGTTCCGCGGCTCGGCGGCTCAGCGACGGCCCGAATCGCTGGAGCGGAAACAATGCGCGGTAATGATGCGCGGGCCCGGGGCTCTCCTAATGAAGATTCATACATAATTCAGCACCTTTCGCTTTGGCAGCGCGCTGATATCCTCATTAGCGGGGACCCTCGGTGGCCGTCAGATGGTGGCCGCACAATCGCGGGGCCCTCGTTTCGTCTTTGAGAAGTGCAGCTGCTTCCATGACACCGCCAAGCAAAAAAGAGGGGGCCGAAAAGAAAAAAAAAAAAACCCCACCGCACGGGTTTGTTTTATTTAGTGCGAAAAAACCTTCCAGTTTGTAAAAACAAGGCTGACACAGAACCTGACACCAGGCAGGGGAAAATAATTAGCTCTCATTTTCTCAGCCTCCTGTTTCCTTCTCCCTGCTGTGTTTTCTACCCACTAAACCACCACATGTCAGTGAAAATGGGAGGCAATTAGCGAGCTCGTTTCAGCCCCGCCGAAAGCACTGAAAAGAGACTATTTATGATGGGACAATGAACAGCTGAAAGATTAAATAACATTTGCCTTTAAAAAAGAAAATGACTTCTGGCTAAATGGGCCATTTTTTATAATATTCAAACAGCAAGTGGAGAAGCAATCTTTTTCCATCCTTTGAGACCCTCACAAAGAGCCCAGTGCAAGTGGGGATGAATATGAAACATTACTATAGATGAAACATCCAATTTTCCTTCTCAAAAACAAAGAAATATATATTTCTGAGAAAAAAATTAATCATTCTTAGCATGACAGTGGTCAATATTTGCTTGAGGTTGATGGGGACAACCTGAATGAAATGAATATGACAATTGCACTTATTCAACATGAAAAACCTTGCCAATTTTGACAAATCTGAAGCTCATTTTAATTAGTAATGAGCAGTTATTTCAACAAGGAAAACATGCTGTGTTTTGAAATGAAGATGTTACATAAATTATATATTATGTCCAAAATAATGATCAGAAAGAAAAGTACACCTTTATGAATATCCAAAGTACAGATAAAGCTAAAACAGCAACTAACATTTCATTTTTAATATTTGATATGTTAGAGCTTTTATTTTATTACTTGCTGTGCTTGAATTGGGGATGTTTTCACTATTTCCCATTACAGCTTGCTGTAAATGACTTCCTTCTTTGCTGTCGCACCCTCCTACCTGGGGACCTGTTCCAGCTTTCCAGTGGTACCCAAACACCAGCTCCAGGCTGATGATCTTCCCCTCCTCCTCCTCCTCCTCCTCCTCCTCTTCATCCTGCAGGACCCCCAGAATCAGACAGTTAAAAATGGCGACCTAGCTGTTACTGGCACAAAAGATAGTACCATCACTGCTTACCTTCATTAATGGGGGGAAATGGAAAAGACCCAGGTAGTCATGGGTTAACTTTTCAATCTCGCTCTGAAAGGGAAGACGAGACATAAGCTGTTAATCACAGAAACTATGCGGGCAATTCTCGCATGTAGAAGTCATTCTTTAGTTTTAGATGTTACATTCCATGATAGGACTGGACTGAAAGGAAATATCATATCCCTGAGAACATGAGACGCATTACATTACATTCATTTATCAGATGCTCTTATCCAGAGCGACTTCCAGCACAATAGAACATAAGTGTTTCCATTCAAGTTAAAAGAGCAACAGGATGACAACACTCCCAGACCAGTGAGTGTGAGCACAACATCATTCAAGCCCTACCACAAGGATAACTTATGCAACCTGACAAGGCAGTGGAAGCCAGGTGCATCCCTCAGTCAGGTGTGTTTCAGGGTGTGTGTGGGGTATGAGCTGGCGATGCTCCAGTGTTCGGAGGAGCCGTGCTGCGGAGCTGATGCAGTACCTTCAGGTGAATGATGTGACCCTTGGATCGGACTCCCAGGTCCCTCATGTCGGTCTCTGTGAGCAGCAGCAGTCTCCTACCTGTGATGTGGTTCTCCTTAAACAGGTCTGCGTACAGCTGCATGTCACACGGCCCCTCGCCTGGAATCATGGGAAATGCACGCACGCATACATACACACGCGTTCACACACGCATGCAGGCACAGGTTTCACACTCAAAAGTCTGACCCACTACCACCATCACACAATTTTTTTTCCAAATCACTTCAGTTAAAAGCCTTGAGGCTATACCTAACTACAGGGCAGAGGTTTGACTTCTCACTATGAACTACTTAAAAAAATGACTCTATATCAAACAACGTACCTGCCCGAAAGATCTGCTGCATCCAGAAATACTACGAAAAACAATATCAAAGTATTATAATTCACAAACCAGTCTCTGCCTTTTTAAATGAAAGAATCAGAATATCTGTTGGTCCAGAATGCATTAAAGATAAAGACAACAGTACGTCTCACTTTGACCCAACATGATTGCATGGAGTAAATATTAGGGACTGACCACGTGTTCTTCTGTCCAGCCATAGATGTCAGGAGTTGGGAGCAACTGTGGGACAAAGACACAGACAGCGGTGATACAAGGAACTGCCACTCAACTGCTGCTGCAGTCAAACGAGTACTGAGCAAAACTGTTCTCATCGACTACAGTGTGCACGTTCTAATCCAAGGCCTTTTTACTATGCATAACACAGACGCTAAGCAGCAAATCACTCCAGTTACTTCACACAGTTACTGCAAAGTTTAAAATGTAGAAACACCTTTCAACAGCTTGCACTTTTAATGAAAAACATGGAAATGATTTCCCCACGGTGAAGTCAATTATTTTTCAAGATATTGGATTTTGCAATTCAGATGACTGGGTAAAGGGCTTTGGAGAAAGGAACGGTGCGTATGAAATTGAAAAGAATGTAGCATGTATCTTAGTGGTCTTTCCTGGCCTGTTATAACGGCAGATCATTTAGTGTAATCAGGCAGAAACTGACCAGCCAAAATAATGACCTCCCTCAAATTGACATGGCATTATTAAAACAGTGTGTGTTGGCTGGAATATGACTGTGGAATTGAAGGGAAGATGAGTGAGAATGAAGAATTTCTCTCCTTTCTTTATGTGAAATATCTGAACACAGCACTGAATATGAGGAGAATGCTGTTTCCGAAAGGTCTGATTTTACCAGGACACTGCAGACTGAGAGTGATATTCCTCTGTAAAGTCTTGTTTTAAACCCTACAAACTCAGTTGCTTGTTTTGCTTGCTCTTTAATGCTCTGGGGGATCATTTCAGATGGAAACAGTTTAAAAAGCACTCTCCAATTACAAAATTCCATTAAATAACACCATTTAATTACAGACACTATATTGCATTCTGTGGAGCTGTGTTATACGCCAAATTTGAGTTGCATTATTTTTTAAAAATAAGATTAGTAGAACTGTCAAAGAGAAACAGTTCTGTATTGAAGGAACAGTCGGCACAAATCATTCAGTAATTCATATTCCTTTCACAGCACTGCACAGCACAGAACTTAGTGCCTGAATAATTCTCTAGTCCACGTAAAGCTGCCCCCTTGTGGTAAAACCAATTCCACTGCAATTTAATATTTGTCTCTCTCTCTACACCAGGATGATCACATCACCCCAAACTACCATTTGAAAGTTTGCCAAATAGTTATAACATGCAAAATGCAGTCAGAGGAAGTGTACAGATTACAAGGCTTCTGCTTTTAATGCATATAACACTAATATTCTTTTCAGTCCAGAGAATTATTTAGAACTGTTTAATGAATATAGAGAATGTTGACAAATTGCTGAATAGTCTCTTGCTTACAGAGGCTACAAAAGATAATTGAAAAATGGGTTGAAAATGGGTTGAAAAATGTGTTTATGACTTAAATGAACAAATTCACAGCTGGACCACACAATTTCTCACATTCCAGTGACACCATTCTCACTAAAATAAAGGATAAGCCTTTTTTACCATTTTTCAAATATACTGATGCATTTGGAATGTGATCTTTGTGTAGCCCACTGTTATTCAAAAATGTGTAATGTGGTCTAGTTTCAAGGTCCATCTGATGTTTTTTTTTCAGAATGAAATCACTGGAAGGTAGAGGGAAAGGGAAGGAACAAAGCAGGAAATAGATTCATGTCAAAAGTTTATTGAACAATAAGATTATAGGAGAGAAAGCAGTTCACAAAAGGCTTTTAAACAGTGTGAGATACATACTCTACCAGCATACATTCAGACTGGATTATTTAGAAAATGAAAGGTGCTAGGCTTAGACGCATAGAATATGAAATTATGTATATGAATTTCCACATATTCATTACTAAGACAATACCTTGTAAGTGGTGGACTTTTCCACACAAAAGCAACATAGAGGAATACTGACACCCTGTAGAAACTGCAAGAGGACACCTTTAAATGAATGAAGATATATTCAACCCCCCACACACACACACACACACACACACACACACACACACACACACACACACACACCATACAGCTGAAACTTATTGAAATGCTCCATATTAACCTCAGTTTGGCTCAGGCTGCATTTCACCTTTTCCAGACGTTGCCTTCCTAATTTCCTTAACTGCTAGGTAACTTGCACCAGCTTTACTGACTAACGGGCACTTTCTAAATATTCCACACAGAAACTGGGCATTTCTTATCTCTTCGGATGCTGACGGTCTGTGCGAGTCAGTCACACTGTTGGATGAGTGAACTCTTACAAGTGCTCCTGATCTCAGGACTGGGATATGCTAGCTAAAGGTCTCAACTGCAGTTCATATATCATAATTTCAAAACGTCTTACATAAATCTGATCCACACAAAAGCAGCCCAACTACTGGCTCAGTTTGGACGTCATCAACTAACACATTAGCCTGTATTCAAAACTGTGTTCGGACAAACACATTCATACAATTCCTAAGATTATAGTACAGACATGCTAAACTGTAGAATAGTGTTAAGTAAGGTTATGGTATTAACATATAAACATCACCTTGCAGAACATAAATAAAAGTGACTGCATTGTTAAAGAACATTCCATCAGGCAAACAAATAAAACTGCATTTTCAGTATATTACAAAACACACATTAACAAAATTTCATTACAATCCTTCTCAGAGCCTTTGTGTTCATTTTTTATCACAAAACAATGTCTTGCTCCTGTACAGTATATGTGCTGTCAGTGATTTACTCTGAAATTCTCAGTACACTTTGTTTGAGCACTTCCTGCAGATGTAAGAGTCTAAGGTCTATGCTTCTTCAACACACACACACACACACACACACCCACACACACACAGACATGCACGCACACACACACACACACACGCACGCACGCACGCACGCACGCACGCACGCACGCACGCACGCACGCACACACACACACACACACACTCACACACACACACACACACACGCACACGCACACACACGCACATGCACACACGCACACACACAGACCGCTGCAACGCCTGTCAATGTCACATGACCCACACGGATGAGCCTGATTGGACGGTGCGTTGTGCACCGTCTGAAGCTGACCACGCTCCCGCTGCCGGGTCTGACGAGCTCTGGGAGGCGGGGGTCATCTCAAGGTCATGCCCATCTTGATGGGAGACTCCATTACACCAGCCGCTCTCAACAGAGCGCATAATTGGCCAATCTTAATGTCACCAAAATGTCAGTCTCCTGCAAAAAGTATCACCTCCTCAATCCGGCTTCTTCTCCTGACCATTTTCTCCCAGCATGGAGCTCCATACATCCTGTGCATTAGGCCCTGCTGACATCTCTAAGTGCTCTGTAGGTGTTCAGCTGGCTGGAGCTTTCTATACATGGCAATCAGCAAAGGACTGAAAACATTTCTATACCCTACTGCAGGTGGCTTTCATATATGTACCTGCACTCGTCTTTGAAAATCAAGTAATTTAGATTTCCAGTTTCAAAAAACTAAAAAGATATTCCTATATAAAAAAAATTAAAAATACTTTGAATATACTTTTTCAGATTGGGATTGGTCAAATAATGACTGCAACAGAACAATACTGAAACCAAATTCGATCATTCACAAAAACAAAAACCAAAAAAGGCTTAAAGACTTCAGTAACCACAAAGATATCCTCCACACATCTTCTGAGGATTTCACAACAGTGCCACAGAGTAAATCTAGCCAACTGGTTGATGGGGACTGTGTTTCTAACGCCGGCGAGTGACACCCACCAAACAGCTACCCTGGGACAGACTGGGGCACAGGGGGGCAGGGCTTAGTCACTGTCGTCAGACCAATCAAAATCGCCCATTGCCACGGCCATGTTGATTTTGCGTCCCTCTCTGACAGAGCTGGACTTGGAGGAGTTCTGCTTGGCCTGTATGTTGACCTGCATGCCTGACTGCAGGACCGGGCCCCCCCCTTCCGTGGCGAACACGTTCCCGATACCCGCCATCATGGCCTGCAGGCCGGCTCCGCCCACCTCCCCGTTACTGCAGGCCGTGATCTGACACGACACCTCCGAGCTGTTCGACTCCTCCGTCTTACGCTCATAGAAGGACTCGGCGCTAATCTTCGCAGCGACAGGGAGGAAAAGCTGGGGAAGAGAGAGGGAAGGAAAGAGGGAGGGAGAGACAGGAGAGGAGAGAAGGTAAGGAGAACTCAGATTCAGACTGGGGACTCTCAGATTGATTAGCTTTCATTCCAAACAGACAAAGTGATGATTGCTGAGAACTCAGGGCAAAAGGACAGTTTCAAGATTTAAACAATCTGAAATTTCCAGAAGAAATTATAAAAATACAGCTTAAAGATGAAATAACAGGAAAGAAATTGTGCAGTTGGAAAAAGGCAGCTTTGGCAAAGAACATAAATAGATGCATACATTGTATTGAGAGGAATATGAAAAAATGTAGCCAATATAAAAACTGACCAGTGGTCCACACAACCCAAGCAACACTGCGAGAGCAAGACCAATGCAAACCTCAGCTTTGACCTAAAACTGAACAGCTGGAAAAACATGCTGAACGGATACAGCTCCATCACACCCACATCATACTGCAGTACCATACTGAGTCTGATGCAGATACAAAAACACAAACAAACAAGTGCAGGTGCATGCGCCCTGTGTCTCAGGTGAGCTCACCTGTAGAACCGGGTCAGAACAGCCACAGCACACCTCATCTGTCTAAGCCCAGCATGCAACACACTGCCCTCTGAAAGCAGCAGCCAGAACCCGCTCACTGACAGACCTCATCACTGTTCTGATCTGCTTTCCGCTTTCCTCCTGTCCTAAGCTCCCTGTAAGGCCTCAGGCAGCCCCTCTCTCCTCAACATGCCACTGCTGCCTCACAGAGCTTTCAGCTGGCCTTCCATCGTGTGTCTACAGCTGTGGAGGTGGGTCTCACATCATCAGGTGGGGAATTATTGGCGGCACACGGTGAGGTGATAGGAGCAAGGTGGTGTGTGGTGTGTGTTGGTGTCGTGGTGTGTGTTGATGTTGTGGTGTGCAGCTGACACGCTGTGTGTTGGTGCTGCAGGTGTGTGTTGGTGTTGTGGTGTGTGCTGGTGTTGTGTCAGTGTGTTGGTGTTATGGTGAGGTGTTTAGTGTTCTAGTGTACAGTTGACACACTGTGTGTGTTGGCGTTTTGTCGGTGTTCAGACAGTGCTCAGTGACTCACCGGGCTGTTGGACTGCTCCATCAGCGATATGCTGTGTGTGTGTTGGTGTTGTGTCAGTGTTCAGACAGTGCTCAGTGACTCACCGGGCTGTTGGACTGCTCCATCAGCGATATGCTGTGTGTGTGTTGGTGTTGTGTCAGTGTTCAGACAGTGTTCAGTGACTCACCGGCCTGTTGGACTGCTCCATCAGTGAGGCGCTGAGTGTGTGTTGGCGTTTTGTCGGTGTTCAGACAGTGTTCAGTGACTCACCGGGCTGTTGGACTGCTCCATCAGCGATATGCTGTGTGTGTGTTGGTGTTGTGTCAGTGTTCAGACAGTGCTCAGTGACTCACCGGGCTGTTGGACTGCTCCATCAGTGAGGCGCTGAGTGTGTGTTGGCGTTTTGTCGGTGTTCAGACAGTGCTCAGTGACTCACCGGGCTGTTGGACTGCTCCATCAGCGATATGCTGTGTGTGTGTTGGTGTTGTGTCAGTGTTCAGACAGTGCTCAGTGACTCACCGGGCTGTTGGACTGCTCCATCAGCGATATGCTGTGTGTGTGTTGGTGTTGTGTCAGTGTTCAGACAGTGTTCAGTGACTCACCGGGCTGTTGGACTGCTCCATCAGCGATATGCTGTGTGTGTGTTGGTGTTGTGTCAGTGTTCAGACAGTGTTCAGTGACTCACCGGGCTGTTGGACTGCTCCATCAGCTTGCGCTCCCACATCTTGAGGTGCCGCTCCCTCTCCTTCAGCTCCTGCTCCTTGGTGCTAAGGTCTCTCTCCAGCTTCTTCAGCCTCTCCAGTGTGGCCTCGATCTCACACCTGCAGAAAGCAGGGTCACAGAAACATCACCTGTACCTGCCTCTACTCACACCTGCAGAAAGCAGGGTCACAGAAACATCACCTGTACCTGCCTCTACTCACACCTGCAGAAAGCAGAGTCACAGAAACATCACCTGTACCGGCCTCTGCTCACACCTGCAGAAAGCAGGGTCACAGAAACATCACCTGTACCTGCCTCTGCTCACACCTGCAGAAAGCAGAGTCACAGAAACATCACCTGTACCGGCCTCTGCTCACACCTGCAGAAAGCAGAGTCACAGAAACATCACCCGTACCTGCCTCTACTCACACCTGCAGAAAGCAGGGTCACAGAAACATCACCTGTACCTGCCTCTACTCACACCTGCAGAAAGCAGGGACACAGAAACATCACCTGGATCTGTCTGCACTTCACACTCACACCTGTGGAGAGCAGGGACACAGCAGTGCCTTCACTCTGCACCTGTCTCCCAGCTCCTGCATCTCTGCTCCTACATCTGCTCCGTCCTGTGTGACTCACCCAGGTCACGCCTTACATAGAACCCATGGCTGAGAGTTTACGTAAACATCAAGGTTGAGTACCTTGCTTAAGCATACAATAGAAGTTTGTCCACCCTTCCTGTTATCAACCTCATTCCTTTAATCACTACTGCACACTGCAGCGCATTATCTGAACAGCTCTGTCTCAACTCCTATATATCAAAACCCCTTTCTCACCTGTGTATCCCCCACCAGGTGTGTGAGTAGAAACCACCTTGTGCAATACTGACGAACGAACATCAGGGGCGTTCTTCATCAAATAGTCTTGACTCTCTATCTATTTGGAAACACAACTCTTGCATTCAAACGGTGGAAGAAAAGGTAGCATCAAACAAAGCCCTCAGGCCAGCAAAGGTAAGCTCCTGAGGGCCTGACACTGACACTTGCGTCAGAGGGGCAGTCGGTGGACCCTGCACACGGCCGGCGTGGTCTCCTCTGCCCAGCAGGTGGCGCTGTGTGCTGCATGGTGGGCAGCCGTGCTGAGTCAGAGGCCTCCTCAGCCGAGCCCCCACTGCGGCTATTTATAAACAGTCATGTGACGCGGATCAGACCTCCTGCCCTGAGCGCCACGCCCCGCCCTTCTCACACATGTTCCCAAGGCTTCCCCGGTAATTGATTTTCTTGCTCGCCACTTTCTTGACGAACAGGCTCGGAATTTCTCATCCTCCTCTCCTCTCCTCTCCTCTCTTGTCCCTTTTTTTTTTCAACTGTCACACGTTCTGTGTGGGTCTGCGGGTTCCCTCTCCCTCTCTGTGCCTAACTCATCTTCCCGCACAGCTGCCGTGGAAACCAGAGGAGCCCCCCTCAAGCCGCGCTGGCCCACTTCCAGCCAGCTGAATATAGACAGCAGACAGAGCCAGGCTGGACTTACTGTTTCTCACACGAGCAAGACAAAACGAGAGAGAGGGTGAGAGAGATGGAACGAGAGAGATTTTATTTTGATGAAGCTAAACAAATTCACCCAGAATTCCCTGCCATGCAGGATATTCAGAAATTACCCATCCTCTTTGGGGAGGGAGAAAGGGAGAGACTGTGTGTATGTGTGTGTGTGTGTGTGTGTGTGTGTGTGTGTGTGTGTGTGTGTGTGTGTGTGTGTGTGTGCGCGCGCCATGGGCACATATGTGTATGTGTGTGCCCCCACACACATGTGTGTGTGCGTGCGTGTACGTGTGTGTGTGCATGCACGTGTGCGTGTGTGTGTGTGTGTGTGTGTGTGTGTGTGTGTGTGCGCGTGTATGCAGTATGTCAGTATGTGTGCAGGTGTACACGCTTACATGGGTACCTGCATGGGAGTGTGTGTCACAGCAACATAGATGTTCATGTAACACAGGTCTTTTCTAAAATCTCAAGTCTGACCAGATGTGCACATGGAGTCTTTGGCTTTCAGGCTCTCACTTCCTGGGCTTTGATGAAAGCAGGTTGAATGCCACAGGAAGCAGTCAGTGGGTGGGAAAACAGGCTTCATGCGCACAATCCTTTTGATCAAACGCATGAATCTCACAGACGGAAGCACAGGAGTGGGTGGGCCTTACAGCCTCATCCCGTTCAGCTCTGTGTTCTGAATGACCTGAATATTTCAACACAACCCCAATCTGAGAGTAATGCAGGCCTACCCACATTCCCAAATCTTTCCCAGTACCACACCCTCCCCCTGTCCCAGAAAACAAAGACTGAGGAAACAGAATCACATCTGATTAGTTTTCCAGTTTAAACTATCTACATCCAGATGGAAAATATGTCAACTTTTAAAAACCAGTACCTTAGAACTGAACAAAACAGAAGTTAACAGAGAGAACTTAAACATGGTTTATGGAACTGCTTATAAAACCGAACATCACAAAATGAATGAACCTACTGCAACTAAGCAAGGAAAAAAACTTAGTATTGGCAGAGGAAGGTCAAAGGTCGAGGTCCATTTTACTGAATGTTCTCTATCAACAGTAGTGAGGTGTCTTGCTGAACACACACTTTGTTATGGCCTTTGAGGAAACCTGATAAAGGCCGCAGCAGTAGAGCTACAGCATAACAGCTAAAGCCCTAATCGAGCTAATGACTTACAACTGTTCCCAGCAACACCTGCTTCCGCAGCTGATCAAGTAGAGAAAAATCAGTCGGCACCGGACTGAGAGCAGGAGGAAGAAGCACCATCATCACCTGTCAGCACAATTAGCCCCTCCAGGTGCCTGCTGGGTAATCCCGCCTCCTCCCAGTGCCACGCTCTGTCTCTCATTGAGTCACACGTAATGCCTAATGCTTGAGTTTGTGTTGGCATAAATGGGGGATACTTTGAGTGCTTACAGGGTACATCACATTACCCAGTCTGGCAGGTATCACTCTCCCTCTGTGAGGCTCGGTGATGTGATTTGCCAAATCCACACTCAGTTACAGCTCAACACAGGCTCCTCCACAAGCTCTAAGGAGAGGCCAGCTGGAGACTTTTGCTAAAAGCTAGCTAAAATTACTTTCAGACTTGATATGTAGTGAGAGGAAACAATTGAACACAAGGGATACTTAGTGTTTTCTATGCCTTAAGGTATACGGAGTATAAATATATCTGCTGACTATCTATATTAAACAACATAATTACATTACATTACATTCATTTATCAGACTTCCAGCACATTAGAACATTTGTGTATCATAAGTGTATCAGTACATTGGGGCAGCAGTGTAGCATAGTGGTTAAGGAGCAGGACTCGTAACCAAAGGTTTGATTCCCGGCTGGGGCACTGCTGCTGTACCCTTGGGCAAGGTACTTAACCCACAATTGCCTCAGTAAATATCCAGCTGTATGAATGGATAACATTGTAAAAACAAACTGTAACCAATGTAAGTCTCTCTGGATAAGAGCGTCTGCCAAATGCCAATAATGTAATGTAATGTAACATTCATGATGCATGTAATCAACACCAGCCCCTCTGAAGAATGCATGACATCCTCTAATGGTGTAGGGATTTGGACTCATGCTAGCTGTGGAAATGTGTGCTGATAACAGTGACCTGCAGGGGGAGCCCTACAGGGTGGCACAGTACCTCCACTCGGCTTTGTTGTGCAGGAAGGAATTGCACTGCTCAGGCAGCTGGCTGTCTTTAGACATGGACTCCAGGGTGGTCAGGATCTGTTTGAACATTGGTCTTTCCTGGAGGAAAAGAAGATGCAAAGTATATCATTATGCTGACATTCAGCACAGGACGTTACACCAAACGACAAGTTCAATCATCATGTATATATTACTTTTATATGTTCTTTCTAAACATGAGACACAACAGCACAGATTTCTTCTATCCTCTCAGCACGCACAGACAGCTGGTAAGAACTCCATGTCCCACGATGCACTAGGGGGGTCATTACCTTGGGTTCTGTTGCCCAGCACTTCCTCATCAGCTCAGCGAAGCTGGTTGGGCAGCTGCTGGGAATGGTCAATCTCTGTAACACAGACACACAGTGTCACAGTAATGCTCAATGCATTACAGTCTGAGAGACTGTAAGATCTCAATTTCATTCACAATTTTAGTGTTAAAAAAGATTTATTAATTTAGTGGCAAATGAAAATGACATAGTGCTTTTAGCAGCTGCATGGAGTAGTGGTAAGCAGCAGGGCTCATAACCAAAAGGTTGCTGGTTTAATTCCTCCACTGGGCCACTGCTGTTGTACCCTTGGACACGGTACTTCACCCACAATTGCATCAGTAAATGTCCAGCGATACAAACGGATAAAACTGTAACCTGTGTGAGTTTCTCTGGATAGGAATGTCTGCTAAATGACAAATATGTAATGTAAAGCTTAATGTTATAGAAAGTTGAGAGTGTAACTGTTCTGTAACTGCTGCCTTGCAGACTATCTTTGGTTGGCACAGCTGTGCATGTTATTATTAACATGTCTTATTTCTGAAGATCATAGAACTTCTTTCATGCTGCTGCAGCTGCATGTGTCTCATTGTTGACACAGTGACAGAGGCATCTGTCAATGGCTGGGTTATCTGTAGAGAGGTCCTGAACAGAGCCATGCAGTAATGGTGAACGCTCATCAATCACATGCTCTGATCTGCTACTGACAGCCCGAACTTCAAAGAGCGAGAGCATGCTCTCACAGGGACCTGCTGGTTTGGTACATTTCTTTAAATGAAAATTAGAAACAAAGTAATGACATTTACACACAACCAGTATGCTAAGCTCTAACAAATAAGTGCACATCAAATATGTATTTCAAACGAGCAATTAACATGCAGGCGTTATTCAATATTCCATTAATAATCACAAATTGCAAGATGATATTTGGAATTATCTGCCATACAAGCACATGTGATCTCACTCTCTTGGTGGAAGCAGTCATGCACCTGCTGTTCAGATGAGCTAATGCTCCCCAGTCAGAAGTATGTCTGTCTATCTTACAGTGCTTTTTTTAACCGTCTTCTTTGCCTGAGGGTCACTTGCACAATGAATAACTGTATGATCAGCAGTTTCCTGTCAAAAGTTAATTGCAGTGTACTGACATGCAGACTATAAACCCTAATGAACTGAACAAGTTTTCATGGGGAGTTTTGTTCTATTTAATGGAATATCATCATTCCAACATTCTGATTTAGAATCTTCCCATTCTAATGATACCTGTGGAGCTCTTTACATGGTCTACTGATTTCATAATTTTTAAAATATTCTGACGAATAATGGAAAGTTAATATATAGTACATACAAACTCAAGAAAGAGATGCTGAAGATGTGTCCATCTGCTACAGACTTTGGACACATGATACTAGCTCTCTAAAAGCATGTCCCAGCTGGGTTATGTATGCTGTGTATGAGGTTTGACATCAGTCCTGTAAAAATACCCACTCTGACATCACTACCCAGTTGAAGAGAGCATCATATTGTTCCATTAACTAAAGATAGATTGCTAATGACCATTGGTCCTTGGAAAATGAGCTGCAGAGTTGCCGTGATGCATGTCCAACATATCAAATCCCAGTGTTGTGGAAGAGGAATAGCATGATGGTGTGCAGACAAGGGGTAACTGATGAAATGTGATTGTGCACACAAAGAGGGTGACTGTGCAGAAAGGGGGTGACTGCACCTCGTTTTTCTCCACCACCAGCCAGGCCACTTGTAATCCCTCAAGACCCTTAAAGGGAACCTCTCGCGTCAGCATCTCCCAGAGAACCTGTCGGGTGAGAAGAAAGGCGTGTTTTTACCTCCAGCCTGTAGGAGCAGCGTTTCCCTGGCTGCACGCTTGTTTTATTTGAACATGTTTGTTATTATTTTAGACATTTAATTAGTAAAATGTTTCCTCCAAAGCAATCATGTCAACTAAATAATTTGTATTCATATTTTTGTCATGGATGCATATCAGTTGATTATTTAACAAATAAAATTAATTTTTAATTCAACAGAGCATGTCAGTCCTTGTGATGTCACAGGCCCCATATAAACATGACAAAATGTGACAAAACAGAAAAATGGCACAAACAGAAGGGTCCAGCTTTGTCTACTCCTTTTCTTTTTCCTAGGTTCATGGCTGTTTGACCCCTGACACTCCAGTGCACTAGTGATGTAAAGTGGTGGTGATCAACCTAAACGCATAATGATTGTTCTCTCCTCACTGTAGATATGTTAGGTATACTTCAGATTCCTGTGTCAATGCCTCACAGATTTTAGCTGTTAGTTGTCACTGTGACTCACCACCCCGTAGGAGTACGTGTCGCAGGTCTCAGACACGGGCAGACTCTGGATCACCTCTGGGGCCATCCACGGGAACGTGCCCACCAGCGACATGTGTGTGGTGTGGGAGTGAAACCGAGACGCCCCAAAGTCACAGATCTGGAGTCGGGGGGAAGAAATGACATCAGGAGGGCTCCCCCTACAGGTACTGTCACATTCATACACAATCTCAAATGATGAGGGTGTGTGCACTTCAAGTAAAATCCACAGATACCTTTAGCACTTTGTCTGCAGTCATCACCACTGCAACAGAACACAAAGTTTACAAAGTCAGTCACAGTCTGTGCTGCTCTCATATTTGGTTCTCATAGTTAAAGAATGGTAAAGTAGCCATGGTCTTTTCCCATAGACATATTTACAGAGTTTCTTGTGAAAGCAATATTGCATGATTGTATCGATCAGGCTAACGGATAAGGCAGAGTATGATTCTTTACCGTTCCTGGATTTCAGGTCTCTGTGAATGACCTTTACGGGGGCCTCTGAGTGTAAGTAGTGCATTCCTGGTGGGAAGAACAAAGGACATTTCCTCTGTCAGAGATCAACGGGAAGCCTGAGAAACAGAAACCAGCATCACTCTGTCCCGCTCTCATATGCTCCGTCCCTACGGTGCTCACTGCTTACATCGTACACACTGCTTACAAGAACCAAACATCGCACACACCCTGACCGAATGAATAATCCTTTCAGAGACAAATAATTTGCTGGCATAAGGTGTAAGGACTGGCCCTTCCCAGACTGCACACAAACTGTCATGTCTCTAAAGTATTTTGTCAGAAAGGCGTTACTGGGTTCTCACTCCACTGGGACTAAACACATCTAGGAGTTGGATTATGTTTTATTTACACGGCAACATGACAGTCCTTCATTAGCTGAAGATGTAGCTCATCCATTTGATTTATCCAAGGTAAAATACACCACCCCTTTCTTAAGTAGAGATATGAACAGAATGAATTATCTTGGGGCAGGTGTGTGGCGTAGTAGTAAGGAGCAAGGCTTGTAACCGATAGGTTGCTGGTTCAGTTCCCCACTGGGGTGCTGCTGCTGTACCCTTGGACAAGGTACTTAACCCACAACTGCCTCAGCAAGTATCCAGTTGTACAAATGGATAGCATGTAAGAATTGTAACCTATGTAAGTGGCTCTGCATAAGAGCGTCTGCTAAATGGCAGTAATGTAATGTAATCTTAATGGGACGAATGAGTGAGATGCGCTGGTGAATTATCGGTCCCACCTTTGGCGATCTGTATGGCCCAGGCCATGACATGTTCCATGTCCATCTCCTCGCTCTCCTCCCTGGACAGGTACTCATACAGAGACCCTCCGCTGGCGTACTCTGGAACGCCACACACACACACAAAACCCATTAGACGACCCGGCACAAGGTTTGAGTTAGCAACAGAGGACTGTGGGTTTGGCACTGCGAGAGGGAGTCAGACACACACACACACACACACACACACACACACACACACACACACACACTGGCACAGAGTTAGAGCAGGTTTGGCCCTGTGAGAGGGAGTCAGGGTGGGGCTCTCCCAGCACTGCTCACACTCCCCTGTCACTCCCCTGTAAACAGGGCGCCTCCCTGCACCTTCAGCTGTGTGAGTGGAGTCAAACCACACACCCTGTACACCGGCCCCTCCCATCAGTCACAGTGACTTGAGGAAAGCCAAACACAGCTGAACACCAGGATCGAGTCTACAACCCTGTCCAGCACGGACAGCCCAAAAATAGCACCAGCTCTTAAAATAAAAAAAAACCCCATCTGCCAGGCTGCTGGTCTGAATCCACAGACATTATTCAATGGCCTTTATCTGTGTGCTGCATTAACATTGATTTGAGTTTCGTGAACCTATCAGTGGGCAGTACTGTTGACCGCTGTGTGAGGTTAAGCCTCTGTAAGGTCCTTTGGTTTGGTCCTGTTGACAGAAGCCATGTTTTATGAACCACTGTTGTAATGCGGGGTACATCATCCATCCTCAGTCTACACAGTAAAAACTCTGACTCTTGACAATAGTGCACTCAAAGTGTAGTGACCCAAGATGGACAGGCCAAGTGATCTCAGTGTGCACTATTATGCTCCAGAGACACCATGTGGATGCCGATGTGTTTGAGCACTGTGCTGTACCTCCTCAGCCAAACCACCCCAGATTGTGTTACAGCAGTCCTGCCAGGAAAAGCAGTAAACACACTGATCTGGGACATTCCGCAATGCCTGACAGACACAGCCCTCCAACACCAAGCCAGCCTGTAAAGCGCCCCTCTTTGGTACTGAGCTGTGACCTCTCACCTTTTCGCTTTGTTTCATACAGGACCTGTAGAGTTTGACATCAGAGTGTGTTTTTTTCTGAATCATTAGGACCAACCACTTGTCATCGATATGTGGGCTTCTTTTTCAGGGGATACCAGCAGCCACAGGAGGTCATGAAGGCCTTGTCACTGTCTTGTGTGCTCATAATACGCCTCCCTGTCATCAGTGCGTGATTCTTCCAAATCATCTCTAATTATACTGTCTGACCAGCCTTCTGCCCCTACCCCCCCGGCCGATCCTGTAGCCCCCACACTTCTAACCCCCCTTCTGCTGGCAACTGAGTGCAGCTCAAATCAGCACCCCTGTCCCTCTGTGCCAGAAACAGCACCACTCTGCAGTACCTCCACATACCCTCCACGCTCTCCTCCCGCCCCCGATCCCAGCCTGCTCTCTCTGCTGCACCACACTGCCTGCAATAATAACACCTGTAAATACAGCCGGGCTCCAAAACAGACCACCTTTTATATATTTCCTTTACAAACAACCTTATAAAGCTCAACACTCAACACTTACATTTCTGCTTCTTGGACATTCCAGACCCTATGCTTGTAAGCAGCTGTGTTCTGAAAAGAACTGCTCAAATTGTACCTGTACATGACAGCAGGGTTTCATCATAGGTTGCTCTAGTGAGGAGTCCCATGCCATAAACAGTATACCTCCATCAGGATTCACCTTTCAGGTTTGTACTTTGTACTTATTTACAGTTTTACAAGACTTATGAAACTATTCTGACACAATAAGAAGCACAAGAAAAGAAAACATCCACTGCTGGACTTACATTTCTGCAAACAGATTGCTCCATAGATTCTTAGAAAGGAAAGTTGGCAAACTTGATCACATTCCAAGGGTGTGGCATTATATACCACCCACAAATGCCCCTTGCAGCTTATTCTGCTTACTATTCTCATTTCAACCAATAGAAACAGTGGCAGAGAATAATGATGTTAAATAAACTTGTCATTATTGACTTAAAAGCAGTTTGTGTACAAATTAAAACAATGACAGAGTGAAGGAGATCATTACTGAATAAAAGTTTTGTTGCAGCTCACGGTAACTGCAGATACTGTAAGTTCATTGTCCTGTGCTGGTGGGGTCCTGGGGGAGGAGACTGAGGAGGGATCTCCTGGTGAAAGCTCTCTATGGGACAGTGGGACCGCTGGCCCCAGAGAAACGAGCCGACAGGGGAAATTTACAACACTCCTGATGAATGCTGAAAAGCCAGGGACAGGCCGGCCACAGACATTTTCCTTTACCTGGTGCTAATTACATTCCGCTTCCATAAACAGCGGCAGCTCCTCCCTGACAACCTGGTCGTGTGTCTCCTAATCGCCTCAGAGATGTCAGGCAGCAGAGTGAAACGCAATGGCTAGTGGCCTTGTACAGTTTACATTTACATTTACATTTATTTATTTGGCAGACGCTTTTATCCAAAGCGACGTACAAAAGTGCAAATAGTGAGCAAACAGGCACAAGAGCAAGATGTGTAAAGGTCATATAATGCAAATAGTGCTGAAGCTGAGCGCAAAGTCAGTGACGCGAGCCAACTAATCTGAACTAGGATTGCATCTCAAATACAATTACAGAAAGAAAAATGGAGTACCGCTATACTACCTAGACAAGTGAGCAACAAGTACAAGTTCCCTGGTGAACGGTCCAGAGTAAGCAGTGAGTACAGTATGAACCTTCCTTTTAAAGATAGAAAAACAGCCCTGGCAGTAACTCCATCCTGGAGAAGCATCAAACACGCAGTTGTTTTCCTTCTTTCGGTGATAGTACGGTTTCAAATCTCAAGATAAAAGCTGAATGAAGCTTCTCCTCTTGGCCACGATGACCAGATACGGACCACTCATTCCCTGTGTAGCACTTTGGTGCAGATTTTTTTTTCTGGCTTTAGCAGGGATTACTAATGAGAGGAACTTTCCATGCCACCCCTCCCCCTGTGTGTGGGGGATCCTTTTAATTCATGACCATGTCAAGACTATTAATCATAAGTCAAGCACTGCACAAGCCATCCAATAAACTACATGCTAGTAAAGAGGACTCTGTTATTGAATTTAATACTGTACCTAGTTATTAATTACATCCAATTTCTTTGTACATAATGAAAGAATGTGATAGTTGGGTGTCAAAAATGAGCAATATTTTAAAGTGACCACAGAGATAATACTTTCAATGGACAGAACCATATTGTACACCACCCTCACACCATCAAGATATGAAACAGCAGGTGCTTCAGTAACGCACAGCAGAAGAAATCGACGATATGTGAAATTCAAGGGAAGTGAATAAATCAATAAGGGTGTCTTACACCAAAATGAATGATTCTATATCTATAAATGTAACATCCTTACAAGGCTCAGTGAGGTCATCTGACAGGCAAATAAATGAGCTTACATCCGTCCAATATATAGTTCTTATGTAAATATAAATGTCACGGAACTATAGCCACGCTATGAATTCCTCACATGTAGACTGTGATCAGCACTGTGTCCACTGTGCAGTGACAGATGTACATCCTGGGTCACCCTGTCATCAGGTTCATGTTCCCTCAGCTGCAGGCAGAGTGATGTAAGGACACCTGCATCCAGCACTCATCGAACTCCACTGCACCTCAGCGTTACAATGCCCTGGTGGAGACATCCTGCTTCAGAGGGCCCTGCGACACCACCAGGTGAAGCTACGCACAGGTACCGTGTACTGAGCCTCAGTCTGAGCCATCTCAGTCACTGTTAGTGTTGAGCAACAAATCCAGGGGCAATTCACTCAACGTCACAGCGACAGATGACACACAAATCAAGAAACACACCTGTCAGTAGAACACAAACACAGAGCCCTTACTAGACAGACAGACAAATCACTGTTCATCACTGTTCTTCATCGCTTACAAACAGTCTTGCATTATTGCCCGAATAATATCCCTGATTATGAATACATGAAAGACAGAGAAGGTTAGGCTTGTTTATGACTGTACCTTACAAAATTATAAGGCTGCACGGAGAGTTCACAAAACTGAGACAGGATTTTCCTGACCATACCTGTGACGATGCCGTAGTTGGGCTCTTCCAGGATGGCTCCATAGAACTGAATGATGTTCTTGTGACTCAGAATACTGAGGATTTCTGCCTGTTCAGGGGAAAGACGCCAGGTGACTGCACTGAGAACAAGATCACGCATGCCTGACACAAAATGTGCTTCCTGTCTGCACTCAGGCTAAGCAAGACTCTTCATGCTCTTCATGTGTGTAGCCCTCTCGTCTCTCCCAGGGTTATGGCTTACTCTGAAATCCTAGTAATCATGCTGAGGGAGGAGGAGAAGCACAAACAGCTCACAATCACTAATGGAGCAGCTAACCTGTTCATTCATTTCAGTTAAAGCACCTACAATTACACAGCCCCAACCCCCCAAAACAAAACCAAATCAGGTCAGAAATAAACATCGCTGCAGGACATTATAACTGTCAGTGAAAAAAGTTGGAAATAAGTTGAACATGCACAGTATTGCACAGTAAAGCCCTTAACATTATATGCCTAAATTATATTAAATGAATGACAATGAAGAATTATGAATTAATATGACATTGTGTAATTCTGAATCTCAAAATGACCCCCCAACGTTATGTTTCTAAGACAGGTTTATTACTGCCGGCTTCCAGCATTCTCCTTCCTTTTACTGAAATAGAAACAATGATTCTGCCATTTAACCTGCACAGCCTGGCACCACAGAATAACTCTGACTTCTTCACGACACCTGCTACTACATAATGGAAACAATGGAAAAAGTCAAGTAAATTATTTTTCAGATGTGCACTTTTGGGTTGTTTTTTTCCCCAATACAGGTCATCATTTCACAAGTCCTGAAGCTGATTCTTTACTTCGGGTTAATATGATGTCACTGACTAATAATTTTCTCTCTGAAGGATAAGCTGTAGGTATGTGAATATCTCCACATTAAGAGACAATACCCAAAGACCATCACCTCCCACAATGAGGAAAGAGGTGTGTAACGATCACGTGATTAGCAGGTACAAACGTCACCACAACCTGCCAAATTGGACAGCAGTTAAAAAGGCCGCTGTGGAGACAATTAAAAGCATGTATGGAAAGCGCAGGCGGCCGTGAGTCTCACCTCCTCCTCAATCTTCAGGAGCTTCTTCACCGCCACCTCTTTGTCCTGTGAGATCCACTTGGCCCGGTAGACGCTCCCGAAGCTGCCGCCACCGCAGTTCTCGTGGAAGTGGATGTCATCGAACTTGATTTGCACAAAGGAGGCACCGAGAGACGACATCTCATACTGACCCTCGATCCTGACTCGCTCCGGGGGGCCTGGGCGGGAGAGGGGGGAGGCGCTGCCGAAAACCGCTCACTGAGGGCGTGACCTGTGCCTCCTCTGCGAGGAGCCTACCCCTAACCGCACGCCGAGAGGCCGCTCTCAAACAGCCTGCAGACGCAGCTGAAAGGGGGGTCTGATACTCACACGAGCTGCCCCCTTTTCACTGCATTCAAACATCCCACAGTGAATGCTTACACTACTGTTATTTGGTTGATGCTCTTATCTAACTGACTTACACAGGTTACAGTTTTTACACATTATCCATTTATACAGCTGGATATTTAGTGGGGCAATTCTAGGGTAAGTACATTGCCCAAGGGCACAGCAGCAGTGCCACAGCAAGGAATCGAACCTGCAACCTTTTGGTTATGAGTGCTGCTCCTTACCACTATGCTACACTGCCACCTCCACTTAAAAGGATGGTCTCTTATTTTAACCCTTTACAAATAAGAGCTTTTACATGAAAAATGAAATGTGACACTCACCAGTTTATGCTCTGATGTGTAACACACAAACAGCCCCTCTAACAAAAGCAGTGCATTCCCAGCTTTAAGAAGTTTTCTCACCCCACACCCAATCAAAAGAGGTTTCCGGATGCAGACCATTACACATACAAAGATTGTAGGAATAAACGCGCAATCCCAAGTGAACACAACTCTGCAGCAATAAGCATTATCTTTGTTTGGACATAACTCATAACACCCTGTAAAAATAATCTCTGTATTCCAGGAAACTGTAGTTCAGTTATTGCATCATAAGATACACATTTATCACAGTGCAATTGCGGCTTTTAAGAGGCTATTACCTGGAACTCAGCTGGGATCTTTATCAAGCACAAGAGGAAATTCCTGGATTGTCACGGAGGGGAGCTATGCTCGCCGGTGATTTGCGGCGATTCATGAGACCTTTAGCGTCGCACTTCTAACGGTCTCCGCGACCACTCGGAACACCAGTTACTCTAGCACTTATTTCCACCTGTTATCACTCAAATTGTAACCCTGTATAGCAACCACTCAGATAACTCTGGTCGGACCACTTTTAGAAAGTACGATTTCGCTTGAAAACGGACTGTGATTGCTAACAAACACCATAGATCCCTTAGATCTTAGAAATAAGCACGTATCATTTGTTTTACCTCTCACTGGTTTCCCAAAAAACTTAGCTACTTATACCCAGTTGGAATACCAACGGGATCAAGACTCGCGCGTAAGGTTCAGCGGGAGTTCTGTTATACCCAGTCAACACACACTGCACAGTTCAGTCCAAACTCTCATCTCACCCTTCAGGTACAGTCAACCTGACACAAAGCCTGTCCGACCCGCTATGACTGAAAGCGAGAGCCCGACAGTGCCAACTAACGCTTCCTCTCTGGGATAATAAACTAAAAACGGAACAACCTAAACTAATTAGAAAGACGGGTGCGCTCAGGAAGGTCCTACCCTTTGTCCCACTTTGATAAAGTATCAGCTTAGCCAGAACATGACTGAGCAAAATGAGTCTATGCGTGGCTCAGAAATCATGCCAAGTGTTTTTCGCAATGGATGCATTTATGCACAAAGTGAAAGTAAAAAATAATAATAATAATAAATGCATTGCACGACTAAGACCAGTAAGGATTATCTCAGTTTTTACACGAACATTTACCAGCAAGGTAAAAACTCGTGTTTTGCACGCCTAACACCAGTGCGGACACACCTACAGTACAAGCACAAGAATAAGTTTTCTTCTGTGTCGCTGACTAACATGGAAGTGAAACGTCCTGCTGCAACAATATTCAGGTCGCTCAATAAATATTTCCATATTCCACCATGTCACTTAATCTGTACTTTGAGAGTAAATCACAAAAACAGCTATCTGTATCCATTAATTTACCCCTAACCGAAACAGTTGACTAGCGTGTGTGTCCCATGCACAAACATTCCGATTACTGTAAACTAGGCATATGTCAGTTGCGAGTCAGCCATAGAAAACACCAGACAAATCATTGTGCAACACAAGACGGCACAAGTTGCGCGCTCCCAGTTCTCACAGATTTATACTTTACAGTGCAGTTTCGGTGGGACACAGTTGCCAGCATACATACCGTTTACTTCTCTGCAATGGATGTAACACCGCCGCTAAGTCTGATCACCGTGCCAGCTAAGTAAATTTTTAGTTTTTCCGTAATTGTGTTGTCTTTCCTCTTACCCCCTGGCGGTTTCTCCCGTTGCCCAACTTCTTTAACTGGACTTCCTACGCGGTCTACGGGGTCTGCGAAATGCATGCAGTGAAATGCAGACAACAAACAGCGCCGCTCACCGGATACGCTTGGTATAACTGTTAGTGGACGTTTTGATTAAAAGCCCACGTTTTGAGCACGAATTTTGGACGCCAACAGGGCGTTTTTGGCAATAACCAGAGGGAGCGCCTCTGAAGACAGCACTCTCTCGCAGACAAACTTTTAACAATGCCTGCTCAGGCCTTTTGGAACTAATATTAGTATCCGTGTTGTCTTTGTTACAGTACAGTAAGATTACATCAGCATTATTCACGCGTGTCGAAATACATTTGTAAAGACATCCTATTAAGCAAGCAAGATTAACAAACTAGATCAATGAAAACATCACAAGTGCCTTTGTAAATTAGAAATAATTTTGATTTTTTTTTCTAATTGCCAACTATTGTAAAATCATCCTCGATATTAAAGTAAGCACAAATACAGACAATTTAATTCTTGAGTGACTTACCTATTTACAGTGGTATATCTGGATTTAAAATCTCGGGAGACAACCCAGCGCCAGTGCGCAAGAAAACTTGATGTCTTTGCACTTAATGTGTGACATTAAGAAGTGTGACATTTTCCACGGAGAATTAAACAACACATCTGTTCGACAAATACATTTAATAGGCTTATATTATGTACAGAATACACATTACGTACAAAGTTTGTTGACAGTAGATACCTCACAGACTCTTTACGGAGGAACGGCACTTGGTTTCCCCCTCTCTAAAATTCCAGTTCTTTGCATGCTGAGATCAAAGGTAATAAATTAACGCATTTTACACATGTGTAAGATAACTGCCACACAAACCAAAAAAGAATAAATATAATTTACAAATGCACAAGAATGGTGCTGAAACAGAAGATGAAGAATACGATGATATGTCTAATTGTGTAAACAACTCAAAAGGCTTCGTTCTGTATTGTGAAAGGCAGAAATAGTGGATCCACACATTAATGTTCGTAGCATAATATCACAATATCGATCCCCAAAGAATATTTGCATTTGGAGTTTTTGACAATTCTTTGACATTCTTCTTATAAATAGTAAGCTGATTTGGGTAGTGCAAACTCCCCATTGAACACAATAATACGAATCTTAAGCATTCTGAAAAGATATTCCCTTTACCTATGAGACGCTGCTGCTGTATTCGCAGAAAACCTCTGTCTCAGTTTTGTGAAGTCTCCATGCAGCCTTATAATTTTAGAAATTTTATACATGAATATTTTTCTTCAACCTCACTTTTATCCAGAGCATGGTGGAGAGCTGTTCATAGATTTAATAAGAGTAAAATCTTTCATGAGTATTTTTTTTAAGTACATAAGAGCTGAGGATGATTGCTAAAATAGGGAAAAAAAAACAAACAAAACAAAAAAATAATTCTACTGACAGTGACATCATAATGGCAGAAGATGGGGATTTGGAACACTACGTTCTTTGAAGAAACAGGTAACAGACAGACAGGATGCTGTCAGGACTGTAGCACCTGACTGCAGGTGGGCGGAGCCCTGAGGAGGGTGCAGGGCGGAGCCTGTGAGTGACATATCAAGCGCAGTTACGTTTTGGCAGTAGAGCAGCAGCAGCATGAGTACTGTGTTGTTGCTAGGCAGCACCGGAGTGGGGCGTTGGCTTAGGTCCTGCGGGGCTCCAGTCTGTGAGAGAGCTGGGACAGGGTCCTCTGGTTGTCTATCACATTCAGCTGTCGGACGTAGCTCCGCACGTCCTGATGGTTCTTACTGGCCAGCGACGCTTCAGCATCTGATGGGGACAGTGGCAGACAAGTCAGTTAAACAACAGTCACGGTCCTGGAGGACCTGCAGTCTATATCACTGCCACCAGCTTGAGCCCTTAGAGGCCTGCATAATTTTACTGTTGGCATCTAAATAGGGTACACTGATCTCTTTTGAGTTCTGAAAGAGCTGGTGAGAACTGGAAAACATGTCAGGCCTGCTGCTTTCCTGGGCCTAAACAGGTGAACTCACACTTACACACATTGAATTTTAAGTAAATGTCTACAGTGTGTCATACCACGAAAAAAGGGAACACGGAGTAGACAGAGTCATTGCTGCAAGCCTGCCACCGCCTTTTAGTCGCACATAAAGCAGACCTCTGTGCAGACTTTAAATAATGCAATGGGATCACTCAATAATCACATTACTCTTATCATATTTGCTCAAAAACAAAATATCACATGGCACAGAAACCCTTACAGGGAATCCAGAATACTGTGACAGTAAGGGTTCTACCTGAGCGGGAACACCAACAAGAACAAACAAAAACACCACCACCAGAGAGTTTGAATTTGACTCACCTCCTGCTTCACCAAATGGCTTTATTTTAAGGTACTTTGAGAAAAAGAAGAGGGAAAAATGTGAACACAGAGCTGGACGCTGACTTACTGAAGGGCTGGCTTCGGCAGTATCTCACTATCCTCACCGTGTTGGCAATCATCCGCTGAAACACAAAACACAGCAAAGCAGAACATCTCATGCAGGAGCTGCTTTCTCAGAGAAACTCAACTGAATTTAGCACCCAGCACTCCACAATGAAGACTTACCATTTTTTCAAAATTGACCAAACCGTCCACGAATGTCTTGTTGCCTTCATGAGTGAAAGTCATATCTAGAAAGATAATAAATACGTATTATTCTGCAAACAGTATAACCGTCAAATGCTTCAGATGGAGTTATAATGCAGAGAAATGGTCTGCCATGAGGTGAATCACTCTGATCAAGTCTTTGCTGATAATACAATGTGTTCTATGTTGTTTTCACATTTTTCCTCGTTTTCAGAGGTTTCAGAGGTTGAAAGGTTGCTGGTTCAGTTCTCTACTGGGGCACTGCTGTTGTACCTTTGGGCAAGGTACTTAACCCAGAATTGCCTCAGCAAAATATCAACCAACATGGGTAACATGTAAAAAAAAAACTTTAACCTATGTAAGTCGCTCTGGATAAGAGCATCTGCTAAATGCCAATAATGTAACGTAATGTCCAGACACGTCATCTTTCATTGTACAGTACTGTGTAAACTGTGCAAGCTTTGTAAATGGTGCATGACTGCAGGCAATAGGGGAGATCTCCTGATCATACCTTTGATCAGCAGGGGCATGAAAGGAATGATGGGGGGGTCCAGCTTGGCCACAGTGAGCCGGTATGCCCGGTGGTTTCTGGAAGGATCCTGGGAAAGCAGACAGACAACGTGAAACCACACGCTGCAGAAATGAACCCAGCTCAACCACCAGGCTGACATCAGGTAACACTGTGAAATGAGTTGCTTTGCATTTTACCATCAGGCTCTCGAACTCCCCGTAGAACTTCTTGAATTTGCTGGGGAGTTTCTGCCAACACAAAAGAGAGAGAGACCACGTAAAGGCTGTTTATTTTAGGTGCAGTATCGTGATGTGTTTTGGATTCTGTGACCTAGTGACTGATGTATGGTAGCATACTTGGTTTCCCTTGTCTAGTTGTATTGCACAAGGTAACTTGTGGTAGTGCTTGAATGGCGTTGTGCTCACACTCACTGATCTGGGAATGTTATTAGCCAGGTCTGACACTGTTGCTCATTCAGCTTGAATGGAAACACTTTTGTCCTCTTGTGCTGGAAGTCGCTCTGGATAAGAGCATCTGCTAAATGAATGTAATGTAATGTAATGTAAAGGGGCAGGTTTCCAGCCTGCTCACTGAGAGGAGCATGCACATGACCACAGTACACAGCCACACCCACCCAACACACAGCCACACCCACCACAACACACAGCCACACCCACCACAGCACACAGCCACACCCACCACAACATATAGCCACACCCAGCACAACATATAGCCACACCCACCACATTGCATAGCCACACCCACCTCCCACGTCTGGTTCAGCCGGCTCACGGCTGGGTTGCTCATGCCCATGATGATGGCAAAGAAGGAGTTCAGGTTCTTATTTTCCTTGCAGCTGAAAGCATACAGAAACACAACCACATGTTCAGGAAGGTGTTTCCTTACAGTGCAAATCATAATGTGCCATGTTAGCTGGCATTTTAACACAGATATCAAATTTGTCAAAGGACAGAAGAGGGAAGGAGACAGAGAACAAGGTTCACCAGATGTGCTGAACAGAGTGTCCTATACTTCTGGAGCATGGGGCAATAATAAATATCCGTTTCACCACAATGTTGTGATTTCTCTATTTCTTCATAGGACATTGGTGCAATCATTGGGTGTTATGGGAGTCTGATGCACCAATGGGAATGTGAGGCTGATGAAGTGTGCAGTTGTTGTAGGGTCTGTGGGGGGGTGACAGTGTTGGGGGGTGACAGTGTTGGGGTCACAGCTGTGGGGGGGCAGTGTTGGGGTCACAGCTGTGGGGGTGACAGTGTTGGGGTCACAGCTGTGGGGGGTGACAGTGTTGGGGGGTGACAGTGTTGGGGGGTGACAGTGTTGGGGTCACAGCTGTGGGGGCAGCGTTGGGGTTCCCCTGCGGCGGGCTGCACTTACTGCGCTGCGATCTTGATGAACTTCTTGAGCAGCTGCACGCGCTTGCTGAGCTGAGCGCACAGACACACCTCTGTGACCACCCACAGCTGCAGCTCATTGAACCTGCGCAGAAACAGGTCCAGGTTGGCCGTCGTCTTCTTAAAATTCTGCTTCCCGAACGTGTGGTATATCAGCTCGTGCTGTGGAAGATTTACAGCAAATAAATGACCATGTGATATCAAGGAGAATCTCAACATACAGAGAACAGTTCATGTAGACATTGGTCAGATACTTTCTATCTTTACATAAGTAAACCAACTATATATGGAGTAGTAATTATTTATCCATCTGCAGTATCTGAAGCATTATTCCCATTCTGTCTGCACCTCATGTACACAGTTGAAGAGCTCCCAGTCGTAGACGGTCATCTGATAGGCCAGGTCTTTGGAGCTCATCAGCTCAAAGCTGCTGATGGTTCCTGTAGAAGGTCCTTCCTGCTCTGGCAGCGGTGTCTGAAATGGAGAGTGTTCAGATTGACTTCCATAAAACCCAACTAAAACCAATTAGACTTCTATAAACTATGGGCCATTATTTGGAAAACATCTACTGTAAATGTTGGTGTGCTCTATCAGGTTTCTTTCATACACTACATATACCAACTTCAAATGCCCATCAAGTCGTTAAAAATGATAAGTACCTTACAACACCTGTACAGCATCAAAGGATATAAGGTTCAGTGAGGTTTAATCTTTTGCTGCTCTTGTTTTTCCATTAGTGTGAGTATGTCATGTGATGTGTTTCTGTGTGAGGCGTTTACGCACCAGTGCATCGAACTGGTCCCTGGGGCAGGCAAACAGACGGCCGTTGATACTCAGTGTGGAGAAGACTGAAATGTCACTGGGCTTAAGCACCATTTTGTCTGAGAAAACACAACATATCCCAGCACGAAGTGATATGGGCCTGCCAATAATACAACACTCCACTGCACTGGCCACATAGAAAAAGGGGTGACCTCCAGATTCACATCCTTTACCTACTGTACGCACATCAACAGCAGGATGCTATAATACTGACTAAAGTAACTCCAGAAAAGTTCCCTTGTCTTCAGCATTGGCACCCCTTCAGTACTTTGTAGACAGAGCAATATAACAGCAGATTCACCTCAGTGATTTATCAGAGAATGAACATTAACATGGATTAATAACCACAAAAGTGAGGACCCCAGACCATAACAAGTGACTTACAAAACTAAAAATGAAAATGAAAAAGAAAAAAATACAACTACATCTATTTGATGTGGCACTATGGAATATCAGATATGCCTCAATACTGGTTGTAAAACATATTGCTCAATACATTTCCAGAGGATGAAGAGGTCAAACTCAGGTCATAACTGCAGTGGACAACAGAATATCCTTACAAGTTCTGGACCCAGGCACCAACAGGGAGGCCAGCAACTATACAAGTTGCTGAAAAAATGTCATTACTGTGCTAGGACCCTCCAAACAGGATATTCCTCAGGAGCATGAATTAAAGAAGACATCCGAGATCAAACTGATATATTTCCAACTGAACCAATCATTACATACTGACTGTAAAACACTCCCAGTCTATATACAGAAACAGCCTGACTGGCAAAACTCCAACTCCCCTGATCTGCTGGCAGCTGTGGCCGTTCTCACCTCCAGCCGAGTTCACGTTGACCAGCAGGAGGTCCTCCGCTGACACCAGCTTGTCGGCCACAGCGTTGAGCACCTCCTTCACCGACGCTGCCACCGGCACCCGGATGGTGGTGTAGGTGTGGTCCACGCAGTACACTTTAAACAGGACTGGGGGAAAAAGCACAGGCCACACTGTCAAAGGGGATGGTTTACATTACGTTACATTACTGGCATTTAGCAGACACTCTTATCCAGAGCAACTTGCAATGTTACATGTTATCCACTTATACAGCTGGATATTTTCTGAGGCAACTGTAGGTTAAGTACCTTGCCCAAGGGTACAGCAGCAGTGGCCTAGTGCAGAATCGAACCAGCAACCTTTCGGTTACGAGCCCTGCTCCTTACCACTACACCACACTGGTGCCTACAGCTGCCTTAGAGAGACACACTGCTCTGAGAGCGTCACAGAGCCTCACTTATCAACACCTGTATACATTCTAAAAAGAAGCACCATAAAAGGTGATGTTTTACAGAGACACAATGCTCTGGGAGTGACAGAGAGCATGACTTACAGTATCAACACCTATCTGCTTGATAATAGGCAAGCACAATCATCCACCATCGAAGTCAATGATTTTAAAGAGAGACACTGCTCTGGGAATGTTGGTAAGTCATGCCCTCTACCAACTTTCTGATAGGTAACACAAGCAAAGGTGTTTTTACAGACACACTGCTCTAGAACTGATAGAGCAAGTGATCTATAAATACCTATCCACTTTCTAATAGGCAGGACCATCAAAGAACATGGTTTACTGACAGACACTGCTCTGGTAGTACAGGTGTTGATAAGTCTGGCTCTCTATCTACTTTGTCGCAGGCAGTACCCTCCCATTACAGTTAGACCCATGCAGCTCATCATTAGAGATTTGCATGGCTGAGGGACCTGTGTAAGGTGATGGTGTGTTTGGAGCTCACACACACGTCTCTCTCTCTCTCTCACACTCAGACTTACTTTCGTCGTTACTCTTGATGGACTGGCGTTTCTGCAGCCTCTCGTCTCCCATGCTGAACTGTCGCAGGAGAACTTTGTGCTGAGGGAGAGCAGGCAGCAGGCCAGGGCGAGAGAGAGAGGGAGAGGCGGAATAACAGCACACAGTTTTTTCTTTTAGTAACTTAGCAGATGCTCTTATCCAGAGCGACCTACATATATTATGATTCCTATGTGTTTTCCACTTATACAGTCGGATATTTGCTACTTACTGAGGCAGTTGTGGTTTAAGTATCTTAAGTACAACAACAATGGCCCAGTGGGGAATTGAACCTGGAATCTTTTTAAAGTTACAAGCCCTGCTCCTTACCACCACATACAGACAAAAAGCAAGAATTACTAGATTCTGGGGCCAGGGTAGTATTATGGTATGGGAGTAGTCTTAAATCCTTAATTCGAGCTACTGGAAGAATGGGAAACATGCTGTTGCCTGTGTCAATCAGTTGCTGGTTATTAAAACCTTCAGGAACATTCTATCCACCATGACAAGCATACACCACTCAGGCAGAGTATGTTTTTCACTCCTCCCTTCCCATGGCCCTATCTGTATAGCTGACCTCCTGGACCCCCCCAATATAATATGCATTACAATGTGCAACATATGTTACAAAGCATCAATACAATTTGCATACTAATATACAGAGAAATCTGAACAGAACATTAAAAAGAAGGAATTTGATTTTCAAATTACCTTTTTCTGGGAGGATTTTGCATCTTCCGTACTATAAACATAAACAAAAACATGGTTAACAAATTAATCTCTCAGAGAAAAAGACAACATCATCCTGATCTTGAGTGTTATGCCTGAACTACACTTTACTGTATTTACAGTCACTGTTTCACTGTGAATAGATTATAACTCAGTGAATTGCACTGGATCCGGCACATACTTCTGTTTGACAATCTTCTCCAGTTCTGGGAGCTGCTCCTTCAGCGTTGGGATTAGTCTGGAGTCATCAGACACAGACACATAGAACTCCTGAAAAACAGCACACTGTGAGGGGAGAGTCTGCTGCAGCTCCAATGCAGGTCGATCTACACTGGGCTTGGAACCACTGCCTTTGTTAGAGTAAAGAGACTTGCAAAAATATTAGGTGTGATACTGCATCTTGCTAACATCTCTAATGAGGTGATCGCATCTGAAGAGGATGAGGTGCGTCTGTGTGTTGAAGAGGAGGAAAACAAGACCGTGTGTGTGTGTGTGTGTGTGTGTGTGTGTGTGCATGCATCTGTGAGTGTCTGTGCATGTGTGTATGCACTTCTGTGTGTATCTGTATGTGGGTGTGAGTGTCTGTGAGTGTGTACGTGGGTATGTCTATGTGTGCGTGTGTATCTGTATGTGTGTATGTGTGTGTCTGTGTACATCTGTGCATATGTGTGTGTGCTCGTTTGTGTGTTTGCATATCTGTATGTGTGTGTGTCTGTGTACATATCTGTGTGTGTGTGTGTGCGCGCGCGCACACAGAGGCGGGGGGAACCCGACTGACCTCCAGGAAGGCCAGTGTGGCCTCCTCCTCCTGCAGGTGATCCCCGTACAGCAACGCCCACTGCAGCACCAGCCGGATCACCCTCCGCTTGCTGCCCAGGGCGAAGTCCAGCTTCTCCTGCTCCGAGCCCTGAGACGCCTGGGCGTTATAGGTGCAGCGCAGTCAAGGACAAAGGCACAGAGACAGGACCAGACCTGCTGCAAACCAAGACCTGCTGCAAACCACCGCCGAGAGTCTACTGCGGAAGTGGAATATTGCTGACCTTAACTTACTTGTTTTTCAGCGAGTTTCTATTACCTATCAGCTCATTACCGCCTGTCTGGCAGGTGCAGATGAACTGGCACAGCGCCTGGGAATTTCATCCTGCTTTTGAAGTTCTGTTCTGTAGACGAGTCTCTCTGAGGACTGGACTGCTGTAACTGCATCGATGATCACGCGCCTTGCTATTGGATGATGCTTAAAGCCTCTGTTTTGATTGGCTTACAGACGTTGTTACATGTGCCTTTAGACTATATCTGGGGAGGGTTCTCCTCAGTGGCATACTGTGCCTTTTGTATGTGCTTCAATGCATTAGTCTCCAAGAGCAGTTAGAATAAAATGACTTCACTGTATTAACCGCCTAAACAGACTGGAGCGTGATTTTTTCAGCCACACTACCCAACCCTAGTCCCTGTACCTTCTATGTCACTAAGCATAGCCCATCTGATCCTACTCCCAACACCTTCTACGCTCCTAAGCACAGCCCATCTGATCTTAGTCACCTTCAATATTACTGACCACTGTTCATTCATGACAGCTCCAGTAGCTGTAGGATGCCCTGACCTTCTTCCACCTCTCTCTCTCAGGAGCTTGATGTATCAGCAGGCATCAGCTTTTGAGTTCAGAGGATCAAAGAGAAACATGCTTCCCTGAGGAAACGCCAGCAGGGCTGATACACTGACAGAAGCACAGGGCAGGGAACAGAACAGAACAGAACGCTGAATCCTTGCTCAGGCAGCACAGTAAGAGCCAGGGAGAGAGAGAGAAGCAGGCCAGGGGGGAGAGAGGGACGGACAGGAGGAGAGAGAGAGAGAGAGATGACAGCTGGAAGGATATTGGGCCATGAGCAGTGGGCACAGCTGACTGTTGGGCATGAAGATGCAGTGCATCAGCACAAAGTCATCCAGGGCAGGGTCTGCGGGCGGAGAGAGGCTCAGAGTCACAGCGGATCCCAGAGTCAGGGCCTGCAGTGCCATCAGTACAGCTGCTGGCACATCGAGCTGCGCCCCACACCGCGGGCGGGGCATCAGCCATCATCCTCTCAACATTACAGACCTCAGTGTCCCCATACCAGTATACAAGTATACAACCCCATACAGGTGATCATGCTTTATAATTACCAGTAAGTTCTATGGACATATTACCCATGTGTAATTACATTATATACCCAGAGCTTTCCCAAACAGTAAGTACTGTGTTTTATGCATGTAAATGAATTAACTACACAGGTACAAGGCTGTTGTAATGTAACTTGTAATGTAACTCCCAAACAAGCTAAATTAGATCAGCTCTGATTAGTTCGGACTGCTTGTTTGAATAAAATATGAACAAATTGAATTGAACTAAATTACAAGACAGAGAAAGAGCTGGATAATTACATACAAGTGAAACACTCATGATTAAAACATTAACATAAAAAACTTCTTACATGCATTCCAAAGACGTCCAGTTACAGTTATTCAGCTCTATATTAAATTGAGTTAATTGAAGACTGCATTAGGGTAAATTTTAGAAACGTACTGGCAAAAGTGACTTCCACTACCTGATTCTGTAAAATGTGAATCCAGCCGCATGGTTTCAAGAAAGTGTTCTAGGATCTTCTCTGGTGTTCCTGACATCACAGTGTATCTAGAATAAGACACCTACTGTTATTTCCATTGCCAATTTAAAAAAATGTTCTGCCTTACAGTATCCTCTTCAAACCTCCTCAGCACAAAAAGCTGATTCCAAAGTCTCCACTGTCTCATTCACAATACAGGATATTGAGTGCATTGAGTGATTGATACATTGAGTGTCTCTGGGAAGCTATAATATTCATTTAACTGAATAAGGACATGGTCACAAACATATGCATTTCAATGCACATACAAACAGAAGACTAGAGTGAGATTTCATGGCAGTGTCTCCCCCCAGACATGTCCAAACGATCATGAAAGGCTGTCACATTTGCAGTAAACGGGCTCAAAGAATGCAGAACAGAAATGTGCACAGCCGAAGGTGACAGCACAATTAGTAGGTGGTAAACTTGCCATAAGAGTAGAGGAAGAAGCTGAACACTCTGTTACCCCAAATCATTGTTTTTATCAATGAACTGTCAGCTGCCATTCAGCACAAACAGTGCCATCATCAGAATACTCTATGTATAATAGTGAGCACCTTCTTCCTTTTCTCACAAGGCATGCCCTGAGACGTTTGAGTGTGAATGTGGTTTGGGAGGATGACAGAGATGCAAGCTAAGGGTTAAGCATGGCAAGATGAAAAGGAAATAACACTCATCACACTGCTTCAGCCGGTGTGCACACATTTCTTTATCACTTTAACTCCACCAGAGTGTTAACACCAACACCACACAGCGACAGGCAAGAGCCAGTAACTCCATGAGGATTAGATCTGCTGAGAAACACCGTGAAAATGACAGTTAGTCAATATTGCTGATTGCTTCATGTATGCAGAGCAAAATTATGGCAATTTTGCCATGATTTCAAGCTTGCAATTTCACAGCTCAATTATAATCAAAGCTGTAACCCACCTGCAATAAAGCTTTGGTTTCACTGCATGCCACTTGTTAAGTGTTATCAATATATCTGTGTGACTCACACATTGCAGCAAACAGCCTGATGTCTGTTTGCTGTAATAGCAGGAGATTTATGAGGGAGCAGACACACCATTAGCACAGCAAACGCTGACATCCTCACATCCAAGTGCTGAAATTGATTTATCAGCGACCCTGAGAGCGGTTCTGAGCCGCGGTTCTGACCCACGGTCCTGCCTCTTTACAGGAGCCTGTCTGTTATTATCATCAGCCTGCCTCTTTAACACCGTGGCCCCGGTCCAGTAAAGCTTGTCTCGTCAGGCTCCGGCAGCCTGTCACCTTGGGTGGCCCCGTGCCTCTGATCCATCACAGTGACACACCCTCCTGTGAGGGACACGCACACACGCCAGGCAGGTCTCAGTGTGACAATCTGTGCACTCTCACGGGAGCGAAAGGCACAGGGAACGCAGGGCTTTGTGACTGTGTTTCACACTACAAATCCCACAGTGCACCAGGGGGCAGGTGCCAAAGGGAGGACAGATGCATCACCCTGGTGTGATTTGATAATAAGTCCTAAGAATCTGAGGGAGTCGCAAGGTGTTGAGAGTAATATGATTAGGATGGCAGAATCATGGCCACCAGACATACCTCCACCCCCTACCCCTGGCGGAATGAAGCCCGTTTGTTCTGTTGCTGTGGGCTGCCAGTCATTGTCAGCAGATGACAAGGCTGGGCTCGAACCCAGGCCTGAGGGCTCAGCCGGCACTCAGAACAAGCAAGTGGCTTAGCATACAGAGCCCCTCGGTGTTGGTGCTCTACATAAAGTATTATCTCTGTAATGAGACCCCCGTTTCATCAAACAGTAAAAGGGTCAGGATGCAATACTCATAAGTGGGAGCAGCAGGAAACAGAGAGTGAGTGTACAGATAGCAGTAGAAGACAGAGTAGAATACTCATAATGGGTGTGGCTGAATGTTACAGATAGGAGAAGAGGACAGTAGAGTATGTGTAGTGGGCGTGGCTTAATGTTATGGTCAGCAGAGAGAGAGAGAGAGAGAGCGAGAGAGAGAGAGAGAGAGAGAGAGAGACGGGCAGCAGTAGTTGTAGTGGAGAGAGAGGGAGAGGGGTAGAGAGAGAGAGAGAGAGAGAGAGAGAGGGAGAGGGAGAGAGAGAGAGAGAGAGAGAGAGAGAGAGAGAGAGAGAGGCGGGCAGCAGTACTTGTAGTGGGCGGGTGTGGTGCCATGGGTGGAGTTTCGGCTGCTGCTGGGGGTCTTCTCCAGGACCAGCACGTCCTGATCGTGCTCCTTCAGACGCACCGTGTTGGCCTCCACATCCTGCAGACACGCGAGCCGTCACACCTCAAACTGCCGAGCAGCCTCTCACACAAAATCAGTCACAAACGCAGAGATAAAACGGTCCTGATCCTGAATGATGGTAAAATGGGTCAGACCCCTTTTTAAATAAGACTGTACATATGAGGGCCCTGGATCAGCTGTTTCTTTCAGAGGCCTCACAGGTATAGTGGATCATTCAACTGTAACACAGCTTTCTGGAAACTGGCAAAACTTTTCCGGATAATTCTGAGACCCCAAAGAACAGCCTCTGTGGGTCATACAGGCAATGATCACCTTGTCCTTTATAGAAAATCAAGACAATGGTAGTAGTGCAATGCCTCTATCCTGCCACCAGAGGGAAACTGACTCCAAGGAAAAACACATTGCACAACCTAATATCTTTCAAATGAAAAGAGACCCTATAAAATGCTTAGACTTTTATTTAAACAATTCTGCAAAAATATGCAGACCTTCAAAAGGTACATAAACATCTGCAAAAACAACTCAAGAGGCAAGAGCAAAGTAAAAAGTGAAAGCAAAATTTTCTACGTCCAGTTCCTCTGAGCAGAACTACTGCTTCTACTGTCTGCTACTGAAGGGGGCTTTTCCTGAGCTCAGTGGCTGAGTGATCGCTTCAGGGGCACAGAGATCCACCAAAACACCCTGACAATGTCGCGGCGCGGCCGACCCACCCGCAGGATCCTGTTGAAGTCCTCCTTGTCCACGCGCAGGAAGTGACAGTTGTCCTCGCGCAGGACGATGGAGGCGGCCCGCGGGGCATCGTTCACCAGGGCCAGCTTCCCAAAGTCGTCCCCCTCGTGTAGCGTGCAGACAACACCCTGAGGACACAGGGAAAGAGTCACTGTACCCGGCCGCAGTCAATGTCTGCAGACAGCTCCTCTGAGACTGGAGATAACGCACACTGAAAAGGCCTGAAATTGTTTGTGATGACAGATGCTTAGGTCTGTTTCACTAGAAAACACTGGGACAGGCAAGGCTGTCTCTCAGAGCTGTTCTGTGTCCTTCTTTTTCAATTAAACCACACAGGAGTTGATTCATAAAAGGAAAGACCAGCACACGTTACCTTGCCATAGATAACCACGTTCACAGATCCCTTTAGGATGATGTACCACGAGGTGCCTTCCTCTCCCTGATTGAACACTGAAAACAAGAGAAATCAATATGTGTCCTCAGATCAATAGCTATATTCAGCCACCACTGAATATAGCACCACAAGTGCCTAATAGCCTATCGCAAAGGGGCTGACAAAAAAACTCCAAAACAGAATCTGAATATTTACCTTAAACTATAAATAGAAATCACTACAGATTCACATCTTAGGAGCCAGGCAGTTCATTCACATACAACAGGATGCACTACATAGCTATGAGGAGTACTGGCTAAGCAGCATCAGTAATGTGTGAAGGATGAAAGCTACAGTGCAGGGTGTAGATGCTGTGAGTGGGTGATGGATGCTTTACTCACGCACTGTTCCTGCTTTGGCGTGGGACTCGAAGATCAGAACTCCTGCTAACTCTCTCTTTACCTGCGGGAGCACGAGCGGACAGCACGATTAGCCACAGAAGAGGAGGGACAGCAACACCAAGCCACTACAGGTAAACATAACCCACACTCACAGTGGTGGAGAGATGGGATAAGGCCTTTATGTGGAGAAGCTCTTCGTATACGATTTCTAAATCGTCTACAGTCCTCTGGCCCGGCCTGTAGATGAGGAGTTACATACTGTTTAGAAAGCATTTCATTAAGACAAAACCTCAACAATCCACGTAGTGTTATTGGGAGGATCTGTGTGGAATAACAGCCTGTACTACAGTTGCAGTCAGTCAACGAACTTTGTAGATAGTGTGATAATGAGAATAATGCTTTGTACTTTTTTAAGTAGCTCTGGATAAGAGCATCTGCTAAGTGACTAAAAGTAAATGTAGATGTGTGGATGACAGAACCAGGTAAACATTCTGTCTGAATACCTGAACTGGAAGGTGACACTTCACATATTACTAAAGGAAAGCGACACCCTGACAGCGCGAGCTCCCGGGCCTCACTCACGGCTTTCTGAGGATCATGCGCATGAGAGCATCGGGGCCGATCTGCGAGAGGAACAGCAGCGTGTCCTGCAGCTCCTCCTCGCTCTCCTTCTTCTCCTCCTCGCTGGGCGGGGCCGCGTCCTCCTGCTCGTCGTCCAGGAAACGGTAGAACAGGTACTTGTCCTGGAAGTTGTGCTCCTGGTCCACTGCGGCCACACAAAGCACAGGCACGTCTGATTAGCCAGCTGCTCCGCTGAGAGACATGCCTGATCTGATCACCATATGCACACTAGAGTTATGAAGTCATTAAGCCGTTTCTTAAGTCAACCTACAGCATTCAACACTGGGATACAAATCAAGGCACTTCATACCTATGATGAGCATGTGTCTCACGTATCACTGATACATGTTGACTGTTTTAAAGTTACATTGTAGTAAAATTGCACTAACATTGTGTTACATTAAATAACACAATTTTAATTTGTTTTAAAGCTGTGCTCTGTCAAACAATGTTTATAAAGACCTCTCTGCACTAATTAATTTGCTACCCTTATTCACATGTTGAGGGAGTGTATGTGAGGCTGTTAATGAGAGCGTGTTGTCGGACAGGCTGCTGTGCTGTGTGCTGTTTTCGGCCGGCTCTCACCGTGGTTGAGGACTCCCTCCTCCAGCAGTGCCTGCCACATGCCCACGGCTTGGGTGCGAGAGTGAACACATGAGCTCTGCTGCATCTGCCAGTCAACCAGCTCCGTCCCCACGCAGCACTGCCTGCAGGACACACACACACACACACACACGCACGCACACACACGCACGCACGCACACGCACACACAGTCACATGCACACACACGCACACAGTCACACGCACACAGTCACATGCACACGCACGCACACACAGTCACATGCACGCACACACAGTCACATGCACACACACGCACGCACACACAGTCACATGCGCACACACAGTCACATGCACACACAGTCGCACGCACACACGCACGCACGCACACGCACACACACGCACACACACGCACGCACGCACGCACGCACGCACGCACGCACACACGCACGCACCACACACACACACACACACCACACACGCGCGCGCACACACACACTACCATCAGTACATATGTGCATGCACATGCATGCAAACATACACATTCTGTCTGCAGGGGACACATACAGTACATTGAAACCCTTACATAGTGCCTACTCACAGGTGCACACACAGACACACGTTTAAAACTCCAAAAACTTTTCAGTGAGACTCCTTTTCTTGGGAAACTACGAGAATATTGGTAATAGATGTATACACAGCCAGACACATGTTCACAGTTTAAAGATTAGATCTTCAAAAAGTTTCCTTACAGTATACCAGTCTCATCCCGTTGTCATGATTATGTAGTTACATAAGTGTGAAGGACCGCAGGGTTGCCCTTAAAAAATCTGAACAGAGCTCATGTGACGCTCTGATTTTTTTTTTCTCTTACAAAATGTTATATTCAATATCAACTAACAGGCCAAGCCAGCACCATGGTTACCAGTCTTAAAGTATATCACGTCTATGGGTGTGCCCCTCGTAAAGTCTTGTTGACCTGTCGGTGACTGATAAACCCACCTGTATGTCTTCAGGTGATACTTCCTGTCTCTGATCATATGAGGGGCCCTGGACAGGATGGCGTTGCGCAACACCTTCCCCGCCCGCAGGATCTTTTCTGAAGGAACCTGTCAGGGGGACATGGAAAGGGAAAAGATATGAATTACTGTAGTCGTGTACAGCACAGACCCTGTCAAACTAAAAATAGCCCTTTTTAATGGATAAAGACAGACACATCAGGCCTGAAGCCTGAAAAAACCATGGAGACAGAATTCAACAATGGTCAATGGTAAAGGTCAAATCAAAGGTAAATGGTCTGGGAAAATCAAAGGTGGGGATAGCAACACCATCATTTCTTTCATATTTTTATGCCTTTTTCCTTATCACACAATTTAGTCTCTGCTACATCATGTTGCTACCAAATATCCTTGCAGACATTTCCACGATGGATTTTCTCACTATTGGACTAAATTCAGGCCCTTCGCCAGCCTATTCCTCTGCCAGACGAGTATTAGAGGCGAACAGAGATGCCAAGGACACGTTCCTGCCATCACCACAAATAGAGGCTGTTCTTCACCGTGATCTCACCAAAGCTGTTCTCAGATTCTCATTCTTCTAAGGACACTGTGGAAACACAGATTCGAGCTAAACCTGCCCCTGCTGCTGTCATGTGGCAGATTGCAGAACTCTGATAGAGATGATGTGAACACTGTTAAGCACTTACATGGAGGTCTACATGCAAACTAAGAACAGCTCCGAAAATCAATTAACTGATAATGACATAATCAACAGCCTCCAGGAAAGTAAGGTAGTCTTGTCTTGGCACCACCATTTTTTTTATCATTTGTAAAAATTTTCTACCACATCATATTAGAATGTATCTGCACTGATGATACGCTCTTAAATATACAGGATAAATCCTTTCAGAGGACTTTATTTATAGTAGCCACTAACCTGTGCATGGGTGAGTGTTTCCTGAATTGGAGACCCTGACCTTTCCCAACCTAACCAAATCCTACACAATCTATGCATATCACATCAGGATCAAACACTCCCTTACCTTGAAGTGACTTATCTTAACATCGTTACTTTGCACAATCACATGAACGAGCACCATCTGTAAGCCTGCAGTTCTCAGTTTTTGCACTTGGCTTTTGTCTCTGCGCAGCTGAAGCGAGTTGTGGTGCCAGACCCACCAGCCCAAAGCTCCACTCAGCAATGAAGGTGACATGGATGCTTATGACCCTGAGCGTGACTGCAGTGGAGATCATTTGGGTCAGATAACAATGCCAAATTACAGATGGAGTCTTCATGCGTACATTCAACCTCTCATTCAGAAGAGACAGGACTCAACCCAATGGGTTTGCAAGATCACTCTAATTTTTATTAAAAACTTCCTCATGATCACAATGAACAGAAGCGTGGTGGCTTGCACATGCACAGACATGGGCATGCATGCACTCTCTCACACACACACACACACACACACACACACACCCACACACACCCACACACACTTCCCTTGATTCCTTCATATTCCTTCATTCTTCTCCAAATACTGTTACTATAAGTGACTGGAGACACTGTGTTAGAATGTTACTGTCAGCTGGGTCAGCTAACACACCTGATTGGCTGAGGACAGGCTGGCAGCACTTCCATCCTCCCTGACTGAGTGAGCTGTCAACCTCCTGCCATCACATCTGTCTCGGTCGTCATGACAACTGCATAAATGCCATCCCATCAGAACTGAGCTGCAGTCCTGGGAATGAAAGGGGTGGGGGGTTCCAGGGAGAATGTTTCCAGGGAGACATCATGGTGAATTGACATGCTAACCCCATCTGTGTGCTGACAGACACACGGGACTGTGGAACGGCCCCCTTCAGCCTCACACCTGGGGATTGCAGCCCGGGAGAGACGATCACACCCCAGCGCCGAGGCTGCGGCCAACATGTGACCCCTCGCCCCCAGCTGCTGTTTAACATCTCAAAGGAGCGCGCTCATCTGACAGACGCACCGCTGTTACACGCCGAGACTGCGTCACCCAGCGCCAAGCCTCTGCGCTGAGCTGTGAGCTTCATTGCCAGCCAGGGGGAACGCACACAGTTTACACTCTCTCTGAGCAGTATCAGGGGACCACAGCATTCACCACGGAAATCAGAAATGCATAAAGGATACATTTATGCTGACAGATTACATTTATGCTGTGAAAACCAGTGGCTGGGGAAAATACCAAAACCCAGGCTTCGGATGCTAAATGAAATCGGACAACAATGGCCACAAAAAATACTGTTTCTTCTGCCATAAGCAAAATGTTTAAGAGCCAAAACTGCCTGTGATAAAAGGAGGAGAAACCTTGCTCTGACCAAGCTTCCTTTTCAACTTCTTTCAGTAACAATTTGAACCCTGGACCAATTAAAGGCGTTTATCAGTGTTCATGTTCTTTGAAACAGTTTTACTCATACATGTAAAATAATTTCAAATGCAAAATGCAAAATGCAAATGCAAAATGATTAACAGGTTTATTAAATGTGGATTTTCAGTTATCAGTTTACACTGTTGAATCTCAGGGGCAAGGGTTCGGGCAGAACACTGGATAATTACGCCTTGCATTCTCTATTTAATCTGCTCAGCTGCAGTCAATATCCATCCATCTAAAACTGCAGTCAGGTTATTGGCCCCCTGTGAATTCCCACCTCAACGTGAAACCAGCAGTTTATCATAGACTGAAAGGAGGCCTGCAGGCAAACCACTGTCCTCGATACAAAAAACTGCATGTAATGCACAATATAACAGACAGTGTGGCCTATGCATATGCTTAAGCTAACTCCCCCTTCTGTTTCACTGGTATTTATGACGGGAATGACTTTAATGTGCTTTTAACAACCTTGTAGGGTAAATGTCCTTCAATGACATAAACATAACGATTCAGTTGATAATTTATAACCCCCTGGCCGATCCGATTCTGAAGCATAATCACTAAAAATGCTAACCTAAAGACTACTAAAGTAGCTGACTACTGCACTCAGTGACTGAATGGAGTTAGTGACTGCTGATCTTTGCTTTGTGGTGGAGGCCACTTATGTGGACTATGACCTGATGGAGGAAAGTAATTAAACAGGACTTTGACAGAACATTCCCATGAGAATGTCAGTGTTTGTGTTCAGATTCATATTTAATTCTGGGCAAGGGGCCACAATGTTCCACTTCTACTCATTTTAATGTAAAGCTCGTCAATCTGACATCACATGTGTCAATTTCTTTATTGTTCATTTTGCTATTCATTTTGATGAGATGCACTGAAATGGTACTGAGACAAAACACACCGGAATCCTGCACCAACGACCACCTTCACTGTCCTTTTCCAGAAGCCAGAACCAAGGCTGTCCTTATAGTTATTTCTGGGCAACAACAATATGTTTTGGCTACACCTTTGCTCATCAATCAGTCACTCTCTCCCAAAAACAATGCCACAATGCAAAACAGAACCCCTAATATTATCCCAACCGTTACTGAAAGCATTCAGAGAAATCCGTCACGGAGAGACCACAAAGGGACGAGGTGAAACAGGAAGTGTTAAACACGTCCAAGCATCAACAGGAAACGGAACTGCCGGTGGTGCCTCGCTTATATTTAGCTAAACGTTAAACAAACGCCGCATTCCTTGCTTATTTAGTGTTTTTCCAGGAAGCTGATGACTGAAGTTGATGCTGACCTATGAGTTCCCACGTATCCAGCAGATACAAGTACCACTAACATTCCTCTGTGACAGCTCCGCATTAGGACATCTTAAGTGCACATTATAAAACCAATCAATCAATCCTAATCTAATCAATCACACTGGTGCTGTGCACCTCCATTATGTGTTTAATAGACTTTAGTTTCATCAATCAGCCTAGACTGTCCCCCTTGCAAATGACAAGGTACATTTTCAATGGCAACACACAATCAATTAGTTTGGTCTGGATGGCAATCCCAGTTTACTAGTATGCACACAGTGAACAATACAAAGACTCTGTTTTTCTTTTCTTGAATATTTTTCCATCACCTCTTTTTTATTTTTCTCGAAGGAGCTACTTACCTTCTTCAGGTTTTTAGACATGTTACTCATGTTGTCTTTGTCTGGCATTCCTATGGAGAAAAAACATAATAGCCATTCATATTTTGTTTTAGTATGTCCTCCAGTCTTCAATACTTCACTATCAATACCCCTCTCTTTACTGTGCCAAAGTGGACAGGTCTTCACTGTCCTAAAACTTATATTTGTACATCTGAAACGAATGAAAAAAAAAATTGTCGTTTGACCTGAATTTATACTTTCACTTGATGTTCAAAGACACAAGAACAACACTGAGGCATTACTTTCCTGTGAAGAAACCAAAAGAATATAGTTGTACAATAACCGATTTTCACGGTGTCTTACGAAATACACACATGCAACACAATGCACCTACTTTTCACACTACAAGTCCCATGGTTCACCTGGAGGCAGACAGCATACAGGGGATAGTTGCATACTTCCAATACCATCTGAATAACTCACAAGTGCCTGAGTGAGTTGCAAGGTGCCAGCTGTGGGAACACCAAACTCTGGCTGACCTACCCACCCCTATCCAGCACAGAACAAAGCCAAACTATTCCACTGCCTTGGACTCCTGGTCATCAACAGCAGATGACATGGCTGTTTCCAGACAAAGGTTATAGTGCCTAGCCTGTGCTGCAGTCTCTGTGTGGTACGGAACAGATGGACACTGGCTGTATAAACTGCTGTATTAGTTCCTCTGCATTTACAATGTTTTTATAATGTTTCTCCTCTCATTACTGCTATTGGAGGAATGGCTGTACGTGTCCCACACTCTGACGGCTCCAGGGGATGGTTTAGTTACGAATCAGAACACTTCCATTGATACCATTATCAATCTTGCTCATGGAGTGGACTTACAGGCAGATCGTTTATCTCTTATTCCTACTGTCGGTGAACAACAGTAGATTTTAGTTCTGGAGCTGGAGGAGCACAATGTATTCGAAAGGATTTCAGCTCTGGTACAGTTTGGTCTTCTTCAGTTGGATTTTTATTGGGTAAAAGCTACATGAAACTCTTCTATATGGCGCTCTGAATTGTGATGTCATTTGCGGCGGGCGGGGCACCGGTACTTACTGTCATTGTTGGCTCCACTTTCCATTACACCATAAGGAGGGGCTAGGAGTCCAGCCATGCACTGACGATATTTCTAAAAAAGAAAAGAGAAGATGACAGAGGTGTGTAATTACTTCTTCAACCTTCAACAAAAGAAGGAAACAAACAAAAAAATAGAAGAACATAAAAATGTAAACTTGGGATTAGGACTCACAGCTTGTTGCCTCTGAATGTTGGGTCTGTTTTCGACAATCACATCATCTCACTTGTTTACTCATTAAACACACAATTCACAATGTTCGTTGTTGCAGCTTTTTCTCCCACTCTCCCTTCTCAGTCTGTTGTTATTTTTACTGTTACTTTTATCACCACCATTCATCAACATCACAGTTCAGGCGTCTGTAATTAAACCTAAAGCTGAGTGAGACAGCTGGCAGTAAAACACACCCAGGAGCTTTGCAGCAGCCCTGTTTAAATCAAACAGCACCAGCATGTTTCCCTGCTCCTCGGACGGACACATGTGAATAAAGCATCTAATTGGCTGATTTTCCAGACTGACTAATACAGGTCCAGACCTCTCAGTCAGAGCCTATTTTGAACCGATGATCAGGGTTGAGCCCTCCACATATGGGATTATCAAGGATTTATCACAGAACAACTGAACTATAAGCAATGTACATCTCAAGCGCTAAAAATATCCTTACAGGAATGCATACAGCCATCGAGTCGTCCCCGAATTCCCAACGATGATGCAATGCTTGTTTTGTTCTTGGAGACTGAGATAAGCACAGATTGGGTCATGGATCTGCAAGCAACTTCATTCTGAGCGAATAAAATCCCTTCAATCTGCAGTTCCTGAAGCTCTGAAGGGATTATATCAGATTACACCTTCAGAATTCAACTCGCACAGAGCGCTACATGCTAACGGAACGCTACAATTGAATTGATGGAGGAACAGGAAAGTTCTAGAGTTCCAAAATGGAGCCCTTTATGACAAGTGTGATACTGATACTCAAAGCATCATTGGTAGCGCTGCAAAAGTCTGGAAGGGAGGTGCCTGTAGATGCGATAGCGACTGTCATTTTTAAAATTCTTTTGTATTTATGAACCAGCAAGAGTAATTACCTACACTAAGCACTCTCAGAATACACAGATCAGGCCATCAGGTGCTTTGCATTTGCTGTTTGTGGCATTATAGCCATTTGTGTAAATTAAATCTCATTTCTGCCACTCTGACATACAGGTTGAATGAACAAGAGTCACTTCAATTAGTTGAACAAAGTGCTTCAAAGACACAGAAGCAGCCCTACCAGGAAGAGGGTGCAGACAAGTGGTCTGGGAGACAAGTGGTTCAGGAGGCAAACATAAACACAAAGGCATCAGCTGGAGATCCTCTCAATTAACTGGCAGGTTACAAAGTGTCAAAAAGACGCATTCAAAGTAGTGTTCAGGCCTTCAAACATGGCTTTCACGCTTTTCTGAAGAAAAGCCTCAAAAAGAGGCAATCTGAACTACTGATAACTGGAGGCACGTCTCATGGCCAGACGAGATGAAAACTGAGCTTTTTAGACATGTTTGGCATAAATATGTGAAGCTTGGTTTAAGAAAGAATCCATGTCCACTGTGCAATGTGATGGGGGGGGGTATTATGATCTTAAATTGTTTTGCATCTACAGGTCCTGGAGGCCATATTAAAATGCCTCTGTCATTAGATTCCATTAGCAGAGTTATGAACTCTAACGTGTGCCAGATCATTTTTGCAAAAACAACAACAATAAAACAGGCTCCCTCTACTAAGAAGCTCAAACTTGGCTGAAAATGGACATTCCTTCCTGGCAGTGATCCAAATTACTCATCAATTCAATATATAACTGTTCTAAACTGATCATCAAAATCTCCAGACCTAAGTCTAATTAAACATCACAAATTTTTAAACTCTAGACAGCAGTTCACAAAAAAAGAGCTGAAGGACCAATTCTGCTGGGATTCCAGAAAATACTACAAGAAAAGCAGAAATATTGTACAACATATCCATTTTTTCTTTTATAGCATGGTCTTTGTTCCTATGTATTCAGGGCTGGGAATAAATATTGAGGATACTGTAGATAAGCTGGTAACACCATATAACTACATAATTTTCTTCTTCCTTTTCTTGTTATTAAGATAAAAATGTTTTAAATAAATATTTTCAGGGTGAATTGATGATCTTTTCAATTACTTATCAATAATCATCTTTATCAAAACATAACCAATCAAACTGATGAAAAGTCACTGAGTCGGAACTGAAGGACTGCAGGGAGCCATTTAACAAATTTAAAAATCCTTATTGTACGAAAAAGGCAATCTGACACTGCACATTTCACCTATTTCCAGCTCTACCATTAACAGGGGACAACATTCAGAGATGCAAAGTTCTGAACTCACTTGTATTCTAAATGTGCTTCTTCTCCTTTCTTTATCTTGTTTGTAATCACAAATAAAAACACACGTCTGGTCAACAGACCTCATAAAGGCCCCAACCTTAAAGCAATTTGTTGCCAGATGGCACTGTGCTCTCGAAGGTTGAGTAAAAAATTCAATCAAACTTTGCTGCAGTCAGCTAATCAAATTATGTTCTCTTAAAGCTCCAGTCTTCTTCCACAAACCACCTGACGAGGATCGGTGTCCTCCAATATTTTTCTTTTTTTGCTTGTCAGAAAATGAATTAATTCACATAGAATAGCATAACAAATGAGTGGTAGTAATAAGTAATCTGTCGTACTAACACAAAGCTCAGTTACAATATACAGTAAGTGATAAGTAGTAGAATCACAAAAATTAATCATCGTTATATAAGTACTGAATCATGCATTTTATAGCCCGGGAATACTCAATACACCTGAATAACATGAGGCATGAAGAGGGTCCCTTACTTTAATGTAATTGTGATTCTGGACAAGTATTTCCCTTCAGTTGCACAGGACCAAGGGAAAACACAGGCCTTCACCTTTGAGGATACGCACCAACTCCAACCAAGTAAGATGCTTAAATTATTTCATAAGCCAACAGGTTAATTAAATGCTCGTCTGGTTCACACCAGCTCTCCAGCTCATGCCTGTGAATGTATAATTACTTCCTGGAAGGAAGGAGGTCTGCGTATACGCGCAGAATCTGCTTGGCTCAGCTCAGTGTGCTGCGTTTATGAAAGGGAAAGGGTGGCTGTGGGACGGTCCAGCAGCCCGGTGCTGCAGAGGAGCTCTCTGAGTGCAGAGGCAGTGATGCAGAGCGGCGCCCGGCTCGTTTAAACGCTGCTTTTTACAGACAGGTCTGCACCGCTGCGGGAGCGCTCGTCTGAACCAGGACAGCAGGGAGGGGCGTGTGTGTGTGTGTGTGTGTGTGTGTGTGTGTGTGTGTGTGTGTGTGTGTGTGTGTGGGGGGGGGGGGGTTCTGTTTTTTTTGGAGGGGATTACACTCATTGGCAGGTGCACCAGGGCTCTTCAGCGTAAACAGCGCCTGTCTCCCCCCGGCGACCCACCTGCTGATTGACAAGCTGGAGAATTAGCTGGAGCCACGACACACCCCGTGAAACACAAGCTGCAGAGGTGAGGCCTGATATACTTAATTCAGTTTTAGGGAACAGAGAACAGTGAATCCCATTGACTTATTCACTTACTATGTAAAGCATTAACAGTGTAACCAATGACATTCCCATCAAAAATGTACAACAACAAACAAAACAATGTATTTAATTATTTAATTAGGAAGACAGAGTAGTGATATAGTACATGTAAGTCTATTTCACGTTGTTGTTTCACTGTCAGAGGGAAAGACAAATAATTGAATTCATGGCAATTGGTTGGTGCTACAACTTCCTTTTTTAAAGCTCATATTTTTAATGATCATTCTGTCCTCTGTCACACTGTGTTGGTAGTTAGATTCCAGTTGCAGAAAGCAACAGTTCTACAACTAAACACAATGACCACGAGCATCCTCTCAGCAATTACCCTACATTACTTTTGGCCAAACTGGGTTACAGCTCCCACTTTAACTTCAAAAACTATCAGACATAATAATGAGACCAAAATACATGTGGTGCAGGCTAACTATAAACTATCAAAAGATTAGGTTCACATAATTGCATTACATTCACTCAATAAGCAGTAGTTATAAGTATTCAGTAGTAGTATCGCAATGCTTAAAACAAATACAACAGAAGAGATAAAGTAATATCGTGTAATATTTCTGAGATAAATTTCTCTTAAAGTAGGAAAGCAAAATCCCTTTCAAGGAATTCCTCACAGACAAAAATGCTTATATAAAACAAGACCCACTGGAAAACAAACTCCTCAGCCGCAGCTGAGAGAAACGACAGAGACCTAACGCAACACAATTTGACAGGCTATCAGAGTCCCACTCGTGGCTGGCACACCTTGCAGTGCATCATGGGTAATATCATAATCATTGCATCAGCGTGTCTAAGAGGCGCTGTCATTTCCCGAGGAGAGTCTGCTGCTTAGAACAAACTCGATTAGGTGGGCTTTTCCTAGCAGGAAGATTCAGCACCATTATCAGAATCAGGATCACACCAAAAGAGTCGACAAGCACATCACCACAATGGATTCTCCCATCACACAGAGCTTCAACATCATGCACTCGTGATCCCAGCAACTCAGAGGAAATCAACCGTTCAGCATCTGCCTTCATGCTCTGATATGTTTTGTTACATAATTTACTCTCGTCCCTTTATTCACTGTATTGTACGTGTGTGTGCGCTTGTTGCACTGCAGTTTCGGATGGAAATGGAAAAAAAAAAAAATCACACACATAATTGAATTCTCATGTTATTGAGGCCATTCATTTCCACTGTTTAGTGTCCATTACACCAAACTCTATGTAAGCCGAAGAAAATACTAGAAGTAGCTGCTCAACTTCTGGAGCCACTTCAAATGGTTTCATATATGATATGGTGCATGTTTTTCAATTATTCATTTGTAAACAACCACATTGGATACAACTGTTTGTAAGAGGGTACTGGATGAAAAGAGAAGCTAAAAAAGCTGCTGACAGACATCCTCACCAACATAAACATCTTTTCTTTCATTGCATATCCCACAATGCATTTCCAGATACAAATTATGAACTGATGTACCTTGTAAATGCAGACAGCAGAACGTTGCTCTCGAGATGCTAAAGTTTCTGCACAAAATTTGAATGGTGAATCAGCCAAACAGCTGTGGCGCCGGTTCGCTCTGCGTGAAATAAATAATGAAATCAGACAGTATTACGCGGGGATAATGAAATCTTTCGCATGTAATCCCATCGTGGCGGCAACCTTACAGGGCTGAGATTAGCGACAGTTTCAAGTGGATTTTCTTTGAATTAATGGAAGAATTAACCGCATAAACAGGAAATTAAAACGCCCCATCCAAATTGAAGGAAAGAGTCGCCAGGATTTCCTGGGATTAAATATTCAAAAAGTGGAGTGTTAATTTCTCTACAACCGTCACGGAGAAGTGAGAAACCATGACAGCAGTGTGGCACAAAAAACAAAAACTGTACAGTTTCATGTACAACAGTATAACTGCAACACTCGCATTGCCACTAAACCCCCCGAGATATTCTTACACGCTGAAATTACAGCACATTACAGTAAATGAAAAGCTGTAGTTTCATGAGGGCTCTCTGTTTCATTACTTTCTTCATAAGAAACACCACTAGACGTTTTGGGGAAATAATATCCATGAACCATTTACAGTAAGACACAAGAAGAGCACCGTGGCTCAGCAGTAATGACTCAGAGCTAAGATAAGACATCAGAATTATCTTCTGTGGATGCAAAGGCAATAATCCCTCCACAGCACATAATAAAACATCATTCCTCCACAATGCATCAGGGGCCTTGCCACCATTTGTGATGACAGATGTGACAATTTCTGCTTCCTCAGGAGGACCGTGATGTGCCCTGTATAAGGTGACACAATGCACAGGTAAACCCTGAGTGTAACGTGATGAGAGCAATATATAATAATAAAGTGTGATCATTGTGATTGCTGTCTAATATTACAGTGCCAGTCAAAAGTCTTGGCACACCTGCATTCAAAGACATTTTGATCTAAAGACTTATGCTTAAATGCTTGAAATTTCTTAGACAAATATAAATATCAAAGTTGATGCCTATACATGAACTTCTTTCAAAAAATTTTTTGGTTATTTTGAAGAATCTAAAATATAAGATGGTCACTGCATAATTCCATTTGGGTTATTTCATACTTTTGGTGGCTTTGCTATTATTTACCATTACTAAAATGTAGAAAACAGTAAAAATAAAGAAAGAAAAGTGTGTCCAAACTTTTGACTGGTACTATATATTAGCAGAGTCACTCTTACACTGAGTGGTGTAGAATGAAGGGAATTGGATACATTCTTTCATGTCTCTGAGTCATAAATGTTTTTATGTAGGAAATGTGTGTGTAATCATCCCCAACACTCATACAAATGTCAGAGAGTGTGCGTTATCAATTATTAAGTGAGGGTTGTCAGTCATTATATAGTATTTATTTAGCTCTTATCCACAGTGACTTCCAGCACTAGAGAACAGAACGTACTGACAGTTGCATGCAACACAATCAATCATCAGTTAAGCAGAACTGATCTTGTCAACCTGTGAGGCCTTTACTAAAATGGCTAAAATCTCCCTGAGTTTGGATTTTCTGGGCACGCAGCTGAGATCAGGTGTAGGAGAATACCTGCCGTAACTGGAATTCCAGGTCCATCCTGCAGAGGGGAGATCAGGCCTCTCTGAATACCTTCCCAGCCCCATAGACAGAGCTCATTCATATTACCAACATCCCTACCTGCCTCATATCTGCCACTGTCTTTGGATACCAGGTTCAACTGAAAAACAGACCCCTTCCTGCAACCCCAAATCAAAATAAAAAAAAAAAAAAAAATTACTTTCACACTAATTCAAAACTTTACCATTCATTTTGCATCTCTAAATCACCATTCATCATTTTGTTAAAGTAATAAAAACATTACTGATATTTAAGATTATGAATCAATGGTACAACTCTACACAGATTACAGTAAAGAGCATGTTTTTCACATGCTTTCTGTTTCATTGCACATCCATGCATATATGTGTGTTGAATTATTCACCCTGGATATTACATAATAATGACTACATATAACTTGACCTTACAGTGCATTATTTCCACGATAACCCATGGCCTCTAAATCTGGCAACATAATTCTCTCAAATCAATAAGGAGAAAAAACGCCTATGAATAAAGTTTTACATTTATGCCCGATTCAAAATCGTGTTCTCTACTTTAAGAGAACCACATGTGTCATACTTTTTAAATTCTTAATAAATGCTTTGCAGAAGAATTTTTTTACAATAGTAGACTTAGCAGTGGAAAAATACACTATGCTACAGAAAAATATAAAAAAGAGAATGCTCTTTAAAGAAAAAAGGAGAATTATGAAGCATGATGACTTACAGCGTTATCAAATCCCCATCTGCACACTAACAGTTAGGGTATAGTATCCACAAGTCTCTTTCCGGATGCCTGCGTCTTGAAACTACGGCGAACGTCTCCAATTCTCACGGCAAAGTCCCTCCGCACCCACGGGCGAACGCGCAGTCTCGAGCACACTGTACCCGCGTTTCTGAGCTCCGGTTCTTCTCCCTGCGCGCTGAGAGCAGAACCGTGCGGTGCACTCAGACAGGCTGCCCGGAGCGGGCGCCTGCAGCAGACGTCTGTGCAGCGGACTTCTGTGCAGCAGCTGCTAAGCGATCACTGCGCTCTGATCACCGCGCTCAGCTGAGTGCGTCCTCTCTGAAGCATCGCGCAAGGACTGCGCTGGAACCGAGAGAGCGGGGACTCTCAGGGTCCCGAAAGGCAACGACAGCGGAGAGCTCCATCAATTATTCAAACTATTAAGTGGTATTTACACTGAGCACACAGATGGGCGCTTTAAATGGCTTGGAGTCTACGAAATCCCATTTTCGCCGTCTACAAAGAACATTTGTTTTATCGCTCGCTGTTGAAAGAAACTCCTGAAATTCTGTAGATCAATTAAAAAGGCTTGGCAGCACACATATAAACTCAAGTGCTCCTTTTAGTTGGATGCAGAAAATGTATGTATGTATTTGTTAAAAGTTGTCATTCCTAGCACTGTATTTGTCATGTACAGCGTACTATCCCTCTACATTTAAGTGTTGTGTCCCCCGATTTACTAACTTTCCCTCAGTTTTTTGTAATACTATACGCTCAGTGGTAATTACAAATCTATTGCTCCACATCCATCACAACCGTAATTTCTTGCATTTAAGACACAACGGAAGCAGAGTCATGCCTTTGCGTAAAAACCTAAAGACACTATTTCTAAGAAGACTTCATTACCTGATTGATACGCAGGTCACTTTGAGATGATTAATTAAAAAAAATAAATTGTTTCAGCCTGAAGCATCACATGTTATTACAGGTAATTTGTTGCAAGAAAAATCAATTTTGTAATTTAATTTCAAAGCTGTCAGTCAGACACAGACGTATATTCCAGCACGCAGCGCTAAAAGGTTTTGAGATATCCTTAGCCCCCTTCCGTGTGCACCGTTAACGATAACAAATGTCAATTGATCACGGTCACAGGACGGATTCAAACAGCACGTTATGTAACCCCACACACTATTGTGAAGTTAACTGTAAATAATCTTAGCAGAGCTGACTTCACGAGCACCGGGGAGGGAGGGAGGGAGGGAGCGAAGCTGAGAATAACCACGCTCTTCCTCCAGACGTGAGTAAGACGAGGGCAATGAGCGGTGAAGTGGGAGCAGGTGCCGGTATCTGTGGCGCACGAACATTTCTGTAATTATGCACACCTCCACGGGCCGGCTTCCCAGACTCACTCCGCGACCGACAATGGCAGCATGACCAAACAGACACGGCTGGAACGGTAGACTAAGTACATTACAAACCAAATCATTCGTTTGTGTGTTTTACTGCTGGAACTCTCAATTTGACAAATGACCTCCACACCTGGTCCTGTCCAAATAGCTTTACTAAAACAATGGCTGTATAGACCTGTGAATTCTAAGTCTAAATATAGACTAAAGACCACTGTGCCCACACCATGCACATAGGTAAGCAGTGGAAATAAGATTGACAGATTATGTGCAGTATTATGAATAGACAGTTAATAAACCACAACTTGAAAAACAAAGTTGAATGAAAGCTTTCTCATTCAGGTTAGACATGGTCTGGTTTTGACAGTACTATTTTGTTAGATTTGATGGTGTCATTCTCAAAAGGTTAATAATTTGACTTGTTAGTTCATTGTTCTGTACCTTAAAAACTGCTGTGATTCTTATTCTTCCATGTCTCTCATCAAACCCAGTAACCCCAAGCCCAGGTATGTGCTCAAAGTAACAATGTCACTTGAAGACAAAGTCTGCACAGATGATCCACGGATCCCTATATAACATAGATTGACCAAGAGTAGTGCTGAGATAAACCACCTGTTAAACCGCACAGCTTTGAGTTCAGCTGACACAGACAGCAAGGTGCTTTGGTTCTGGGATACTGCGTTTGATTGGACACATGAAAGACAACAGGAATGAGAAGACCACCTGCTTTAAAGGTATGGCACAGCATATAAAATCACGGGCTTTTCCCTTTGAGTCTTTGTCTGTCACCCAGTGATCAAACTGCCTGCCAGAAAGGCTTTCAAATCAATATTATTAGAAGTGCTAATCGCGCAGTATTTCTTTATATCAATCCCTGGCAAAAAGCTCTCAGTTCTCTTATTTGCATGCCCTCCGTCATCCACTCCACAAGCCGAATGCTGGATATACACTACTGATAACAGCGTCTATGTAGTTGAAAAAAAATATAGACATAACTGTCAAGACTGAACAAAACTGAATTCCCAAGGTGAACGGCATTATTGTTCACACTGAAATAAAGACAGTATCAAGAAAAAGTGCATGTTGAGTTATCTTTGAGGGACAGGTTACTGTGGTTGCTCATAACAGATCCAGACATCCGCATTTTCGTCAATGATCCATTTCTCAAGCACAATTTTTCTCCCCTGCTGGCTGAGTCACCACCGTGCGCAATGTGACAATTTCATAAACTTCCAGCCTTTTGAAAATATGAGCCACTTTCCGTTTACCATCAGATAAAAGCACGGCATAATGGCTCATGCATATTCCCCTTGCGAATCCTCGGCAGACTTCTGAGTGCGCGCCGACGAAACGCGGGAGGAGAAACGAGGGATGAATGCGGCGATCCCCTGTAAGTGGCGTGACCTCATCTGAGTGCATGCCTTCCTCTCAAAGCCTGGTACACTTCAGTTTTTCACCGTTTCATTTCAGACCCAATCAGAGTGCACACACGCACGTCTACGCCTCTGTGAGTCTGTGTGTGTAAGCGTGGAGATGATGATGATGATGATGATGATGATGATGATGTATTGTGGTGGTGGTGATGGTGATGATGATGATAAGGAGGATGTAGTACTGTGTAATGAATGTAATTCATTATTACGTAATGAAGGTAATGTAATGTACTGTAATGTAATTTTGTCTCAGACTCAGTGTCATTGAAGATGACTCAATGTCCTGCCAGCAGAAAGGAAATGGTGAAAGAGGATGGACACTTTTGTAAGAAGATGAATGAACACAGTGTCTCTGTGCTCTTCCTTTATCTTTCTCTGCTGTTCCCTAGTCTACACCCAGCGTTTTCACAGCGAAAGTGGAGTTTGGGTCTCAGATTAGGCTGTCCGGAGATTTGCCTGCAGGGAAACTGGACACAGGACACCCACGCTCTCCTGAAAGTACACCATGTCTGTGCCACGTCCTGTTAATGGACCCTCCCTGCTGACACCACAACATGCCTGCTCAACCAATGGGCTGACAGCCCTGCAGCAGTGTCTCTGTAGCCAGTCCTCACCAAGGGATTTGGCGGCTGCACTCAGCTCCTGTCTCATTCTTCCACTGCCCTTTTATACAGACACCCACTCCTGCAATCTGACCGCTAGTACTGACAGACAGGAGGGGGCACCACACTATTGGGGCCCAAAGACTGATAGCAGGGTAAGCTGAATTTTTCTGATGGAGATCTCATTTTGGAACAGAGTGCCGAACTGCTCAGCTCTTTCGCACCTATTTGACAGGGTTCTGACTGGCAGCTGTGTCTGTGTGAAACACGAGCGGCTCATATTTGCTTTGTTGATCACACAGACTAACGCCTGCCTCCCCCAATAACACAGAACAGAGACTGATGCGGTCACAGCGGGCTGAAACTCTCCACAGAGCTGCTGTTACAGCTCGTATCAGCAGAACACAGCATCCATTCCACCATGCTTCAGCCAATCAAACCACTGCAGCTGTCAGAACCACTTCTCCATTGCATCATCACCTCCATCAGCTCCTTCCCCATTCAATCCACAGCTCTGTTCCTCTCATACAGCACATGAGAAGCTCCAAGTAGTTTATCAGCAATCAACAGACCTTGAATAAGCTTGAGCAAGAGAACACAGTATTAAAATGAGACATTTGAAAAGTATACAAAACAGGACCTTTTCCAGTCTGGACAGTGTATCTGCAGAATGGGTTGTAGAAAGATTTTCTCCATGTTAACCTGAGAAGGTTAACCTGATGTATGTGTGCTAAATAAAGCAGGACACAGTGCTGTGTTCTGAATAGCTATGAGATGCCGCATGAATAACGGATGCAGATTCAGGTAGTAATCATTTAGGTTCCAGTTAGCCCCCCCCCTTTACACCTGCACCCCCTCCACATGACAGGACCCTTATTGTATGCCTGTGATGCCAGGCAGAGATGCTCTCTAAGGTATTATTTGGTTTTGACTCAGACTCAACTTCCATCCATCAGAACGAAAGCTCTAATCATGTCGTCTCTGACACCGGTCTCAGGGAGCCCCAAACCAGTTTGTCATAAAGGACTCCAAAGCACTTGTTTCAGAGGACAATGAAGCCTGTTCCGGGTCAGCCTGTTGACCAGTACAATAGTGCTTTGCTGTATGTCTTGTTATCTTCGAAGCATTTCCCTCACAGACTGATCCATTGTCAGACTAATGAGTTATATTTTTGCCAATGCAGACAATGGAAATTGCATTATAGCGTACAACCAGATGAGGGACACAGTTTAAACCACAGCAGGATACATGGTTAACAGCCCCAAAGTGAAAATGAAAGCTCTCAGAACTCTGTAGGCTGGAGACTGCCAGACGCTCGCTATTTTTGGCCCTTCAGAGGAGCGTCTGTCCAGCGCAGTTTGGACAGAGTCAGCGCTTGATCTGGCACGGGGTTGGCTGGCCTCCTCTTGGACGTGTTCAGCTACGGCCAGCATATGCAGAAAGGAGTGCTCTGGAGGTTTGCGTATGGTGTTCAGGTGTTGGTATTGTCTGGGAAAGAGAAACAGGCTTTGTGGAGGAGCGTCTGGGCGACCGAGATCCGCACGTTACTCAAACGTTGTGGTTACGCTTGTGTGAGTGCAGTCAGGGGGGAGTTGAGAGCCCAGCTGGAACTCATCCCAGTGCATCAGTGTGAGGCGACGGGAGCGAAGATCAGCCCATATGCAGTGAGATCCACGGGCGAAATAAGGCAACACACTCAGTCCATCTGAGATTTTGGCTCTACTGCTGTACTGAACTATTTCATATTTCATATGGTTCTATCTTTGCCTGTGTGTGCAAAACACAGGCATTAATAAACTAGGCAATGGGCAGAGAGGAGAATGAACCTAGCAGAGCCATACGATTGAATTGTTAAGGCTGGTATGGATGGATAGTTCAATTGCATGTGCTGTTTTTCACTTGGCTAGGCCAATGGGCACAGCAAGTCCACTCGGTATTATGTAACATATTAAACCCTCGCTGAGCTGAATATTGAGACATTGTGCCATGGGGTGAATGAAACACCAGATGCACAAATTCTCACTGAACAATATACTGTAAAGAGTTACTGCTGCTGGCTGCACTTATGTAATGAAATTAAATCTGCATGAAGCTGAAATAAAAGCTTTACCATCTTAATTGATTTTGTAGCACAGAAGCTACACAAAGTTGTGAACTTTGAAATATATTTTAATTCTTATATAAAATATTGAAGTATATATTATAATCATTATTTAATATATTTTAATTTTCACATTTAAATATTTTAATGTGAAATGAATACTCTTTCATTATTAACAAAATAATAAAATTATAAACCAAGTCTCACATGGTATATGACTTCAATTAAAAGTATAAGTAATGAAAATCTGAGTCAATTGTTTCAATTGACAGGGCATGAGCTGGCACTGAGTCACACTCTCAAAAGCAGCAAACTACCATCACTCCCATGTTCCACGTTCGAAGTTTTGTGTTCAACTGCTGTATGCTTTCAAATTCTGTATGCTTTCAGATTTTCAGATTCAACTGAATGCCTTCTCTAGGAGGTGCATTTTGGTTCATGAATGAGAGAGAAATACATCTCATTAGGAATCTCATTAAGTCACAGAACATCAGCACCAGGGTTTAGCTGCAGTTTGCCCTGACATCTATTCTACATAGTCACAGCTAGCCTTTTCACTGTCACCATTTCCACACCCAATTTTACCCAACCAGAAGCAGTGCTACTCTAATTATCCTTCTAAGCCTGAAGCCATGAAAAGAGATGCTCACAATATGCGCTGCAAAGCCGTGGAGTAAACAGCTGCCAAAGGTATTGGATGAGGCCCTGGCAAAGCAATAAGGTTCATACTTCATAATTGCTCTCAGGCTTTGACAGACCCCCAACACCTGATCACTCCAAAGTCTGTGTGTACTGTGACTTTGTGCAGCATTGCTTTTAGATCATTTTGGGCATTAGTACATTAGTATGGTTTAATGCAAAGCAATATGGTGTGTATGTCTTACTGATTGTCACCATGTGAACTATTACTCCTGTATATTTATATGTAAGCACTGTTTTTTTTCAGTGTGCAGCCTGTATGTTCCCAGTTATTCTGTATCTGTGCTTCTGTTATGCGTGTTTAATGTATCTTGCCATGACGAAGCCATTCTAGATAGCAACATCTGCCAAAGGGAACCTTCAGCTGTACATGGTTTTTATGACAACTAAGGCAATAACTATGCAAATCCCAACATACTTTACAGAGTAATTTCTCCAAAGAAAAAGCAGAGTGGAGTGAATACCATCAGACACCAGACTGAAAATACCAGGAATACGCAGTATAACCTTACAGTGACTGGACAGTTTCTTAAATGTTTATTACGCTGGCACAATAATAATGCTTTAAAATGGTACTGGTAAAGCAAGTCAACAACTGGAACGAAATATCAGACATGCTCTCCCCAAAACTTCAAATTAAAACCTGCTTAACTTTTCCAGCTGAAGCTGTAATTAAGAAAACACCAAGACAGAATTTAAACTAGGCACAAAACTGCCCTCAGGCATTTGCAAAATACAATACCAAAGACTCTTTCAGCAGAAATACACATCACTACACAGTCTCAGAAATTCAAAACCCACTGTCATTTTCACAAACACCCCAGGAGGTGTTACTCTCAGAATGTCACTCAGTTCTGTTAATCAAAAAGAAATCATCTCACATTTAAAATGAAGGCAGAGTACGTGCTTAAACAGCTGGTGATACAACAGAAAAACCACAGTCAATCCACCACACGAAAGCCTGATGCATCTGCACAAGACACAAAGACAGAACCCCCAAAAGATCCCCCCCTCAGACCGACCTCTCAGATGCCCCCGTCCTCGGGATCACAGCCCAAACAAACATCCAGAGGGAGCGTGGGGTCCAGTCCCGCGGAGCCGAACGCTGCCCGTGGCCTTTAGACTCCGCCACTCCCAGAGGAAACGGGCTCGGGCTCAGGAAGCCAGCCCTGTCTCCAGCAGGACAGGAGTCTCCAGACACCGAGTCACATCCCTTCCTGCCGGAGTGGGAATGGGAGTGGGGGGGCAGCAGGAAGTGCCCTACAGCCCCGGGGTCAGAACTCACCCCTCCTCCCTCTCTGACCGCCTGTGCTGTGACCCCCTGAGCCTGCCGGTGCCCGGGGCACGCTGTTCCAGCCCTGTCTGCCACACACACACACACACACACACGCACGCACACACACACACACACACACACACAAACACACACACAAACACACACACACACACACACACACACACACACACACACACACAAACACACACCCTGCGTGCTGCTTCCTGCGCTCTCTCACTCAAGGCCTTTTTATCATGAGTCTGTATGAGCTTGACCTCGTACCTCAGGTATCAAAGAAACATATTATGTATGATATCTTATATAATGTATATAATTATTATATTATATATTTTTTATGCTATATATTTTCAAATATAGATATAATATTAAAATATTACAACAATATCATATATTATAAAAATTCTGTATATATAAATATATATAAAATTATGCCTGCTTCTTCAGGCAAACCACAGTTTCACTGAATCCGTCACAAAAGCAAAACCCAGGGGGCAGGAAAACTGAATGACTGTGAAAGAACACAAGCTACTCATCCAGGTCAAGGTTACAGCTGCCAGACTGGTGCTTGGCTTGCTGTACCAATGTAATGAATTTGCATCTGAAAAAAAGTCCTGAATATGCACACCTGTGGACATATGCAAATGTAAATTGTAAATCAATTTTTTCCCAGAGCTTTGAAATATCATCCCTCCCCCCAATCCTTTCACCACAGAGTGTAAAGCAGGTCAGAAGAAGCACACATCCCTCCCCTTACAAAGAATGCCAGTCAACAGCACGATACACCAAATACTCCCAGAGACCAATGAACACGAAACATGCCTCAAAGTAGAGGCAAGCTGAACACTTTTTAATTCTACTGGAAGAAACCCTGACCTCTGGTGGCCACAGTTGGAAGCGCATTTAGATATAATTTAGTCAGTGTGACGACAGCTCATCACAGCCCCAGTCATTCATGTAAAACATTCTGTTCACACGGGGACACACTGTTACATTAGATAGAAGCATTTATATATGATGTACAGCAACAAGCATAGTTTATATATGTAATACACAATTATTTCTGATTATTAGGTGTAACCTTTAAATATATTTATATACTATACTATTTTATATACTATTTGTAGACTTGTCAGTGTGAGGTTAATTCAGGACATTGTATTTTCCATCTTTAAAGATCAGCCCAGAACACATCAGGCAAAGTTGTTGGTGACAGCAAAAGACCTTATTCTATTTCTTTTCTCTTATTACAAGATTTGAGTCATTTTTTCCATGGGAACATTCTCTGTCCACAGCATCCATTTTCTGAAATTGCCTTCACTTGAAACTAGACAGTTTCCAATAAGGGTGAAATTATAATCGATTTATCATGCTGACATGTCCTACACAATCCTCTAACCCACTGTGAACCTCCAAAACAGGCAATCACATTTACATCTACTGTCCAATTTACATCCAAGATTGCCATTATTGTATTTAATTGTATGGAAAACCGTAATCACATAATGATGTGTCCTGTAAAATCAAAGCTCTAATATACTATTTTACACTGTTGCTAAAGTGCCAGAAATGAGAGTCAGTCAGTCCTGCAAAGGTCTGTGGGTTTAGTCTCAAAGCTTAGCCCCGCCCAGCACTACAGCATTTCTAAAAAACACAATATGAGCACATGATTCGCATGTAATATCATACTTTAATGTTCAGAGAGGGGGTTTCCTCTACATTCAGCCACTCAAACCCACAACCCATCGCAGCTGCTGACCACGGCGGTCGATGTCACGCGTTGCTGTGGAAGCGCGTTATCGGCTGGCGTGTGAGCGCGTGCAGAGAGCGCACTCACCTCCCACAGGGACTTGAACTCCCTCTGCTCGATGCGGAGGAGCTCGCTGCACTCCCGCGTGACGATGGTGGCGTGGCGGGGGGTGTTGTCCAGGATGGACTCCCCGAACGCCGTCCCCATCCCCAGGGTACAGATCGTGACGGCATCCTTCAGGGACACGAGAAAAGGCGCAGCGTATCAGCTCTGACGGGCTCGTACGCGGCATGACTAACGTAAGCTCACGTGTTTCTTTTTTTTGTTTCAACAAAAAGTGTTTATTCATTTTAAATTATTCACTGTCAGAAATCTCTGAAAAGCAGAGCTCATTCAGAGGGCTCCCTAAGGTAGGGCATTATCTGGCATCTTCTCTCATGGCACTTTCACACATTAGACTGAAAAGGGCCCCTAACCACTCCAATTAGCACACTGAAAGAGAGGAACAAATACGGCAGAGATAATGGCGCCAAATGGACTGCAATCCCCAAGGTGAGCAGTCCCAGACGCAGAATGACTTGCAGCAGAATCTGCAGCTCTGTAAAGAAGCTTGAGGGTTAAGCATGAAACTTCATCTCACATACATATGGAAATTAATATAAGTTTAACCGCTATTTGGAATTATGGAGGACAAATAACTTATTGAACGAAGAAGAGACTCAGCAAGCATGAAATACAAACACAAAATGAGCGAGCTATTAGATGAATGATAAATAATTTTGCTCAGCAGCAGTAGGGTATTATGTTGACTTAGTACAGGCACACAAATCAATAGAGTCTCCACAGATGGAGAGCAGTTCTCAGCTGTGATCTGGGAAAGAGCTAAGGATACAGAACAGCACAGTCTACATGTACTAGTCATTACATTCATTAATGGATGCAAACTGCTCCTCCAATACAGAGACTCAGCAGTTTCGGGATGTTTTGCTTAATCAATAGGTCAATATATACTGCAGTAAGGGCCACCTAGAGTTACTTAATGCTTCTGATATCCTTAGTAGCTCTTACCTGATGATTGGCCGTCTCAGACACTTTGACGTCGAGAGAGCCAGACAGAACAGCATACCAGCTTGTTCCAATGTCTCCCTGACGGTACACTGGAAAAGAAAACATTTATCTGTATAAACAATACTGAGGCAGCGTTGAATCAGTACTGTTCATTATATGATTAAGTCCATTAATATCATGGTATTAATTCATTATAACAACATATTTATTAGTAATAATGATATTATGCTGTTCATGTCATCACGGAAAGGTTACGGTTTCAGATATCAAAATCCAGTATGACCTACAGGTAATCCCTTTTTCCAGGCACTCGTAGAAGCCGCAGAGGCAGATCTGGTGCAGGAGGTTGGGGTGGAACTTCTCAAAGGCCTTCACATCTTTCAAACGTGCCAAAATGATGTCGACATCTTCCCCAGAGCGCTCTGCAGGTCTGCACGGCAGAAACAACAGCCTGTCAGAGAGCTCATCACACACACACACACACACTCAATCACTCACACCCTCACAAAAACATTCACACAAACACTCTTACCCTTTCACTCAGTCATGCTCTCTCACACACATAGATACACAAACACATCAGAGAAGGCGTTGTTTGTAATGACTCAGACCTCAGGGTCATTGTGGTTATTTCTGAAGAAAACCCCAAAAAGGGCTTAACTCTCAGTGCTGTATAGGTATGCAGTATGCCTCGCTAACCTGAAACAATATGCACAACAAATGACTGCAGACTGTGGTAATCACTAATGAATAACAAGACAGAGCTTTTCAAGGCATCACAGGCGATCTCCTGAATGCTCACATCTAAATTAAGTGCGTTGTTAGAGACCAGCATGGGGCATGCATTCGCTCTCGTTCAAGTCCAGCTGTGTCCTTCCTCCTGGGGAATCTCGGTCACCAGGGCCATGAGCTGGCATCTCCGTCCCAAAACTGTGACCTTCCCTGCAGCTGTGACTGACAACCCCCCCAAAGCATATCGCCAGCTCCTGCAGCCACCAAAGCCAGCGTCTGACGTCAGAACCCGCAGTTTCTGCTCTTCCACAGGTTTGATTTTCATTTCATTTTCGGCAGTTACAAGATATTCATTTCAGCATTTCTCAGATTTAATTAAATATCGCCACACACAAAAAACTACACCGAAATGCTAAGTGAGGTGGTTATACATATAAAGTACACATTGTCAAGGCTCCCCTGCATCTAAAGCATTAAAAGCTGACCCCTGTTTCTGCAGTGCCGTCCATGATGTATATCCATACCGCAAAGCCTCTCAAATCTCCAAACCTCTGCAACCCTCCTTTAAATCATGGCAGTGCAGGCAGCCCTGTTGATTGATGCCGTACACCATTCTTCCCTTTTCACTTCTTACCCCCAAGGCCAATGCATCATAAATATTTCAGCGACCAGCAAATGTCTTTCCTTGTGCTTCAGGAGGGACGCAATCTGCTATATTTGATCCACGTCTGGAACAGGTATTAAATATTAATGCACTTGGAAATTATGATGATGACAAAATGAATAGTGCAAAAAAATAAATATACCTGATGAAGGGTCTTGAGGCAAAATTCAAATGTTATTGTGGGTAAGAGCTGATGAAACTGTAATTATAACAGAGGGTATTGTAAATATGCTCATTTTACATTCTGGACGTACAGAGACGCAGGGTAACACCAGATCCAGCTCTGTGTTAAGGGGTGAAGGTGTGAAGGGCGAAGGAGTCAGCCGAGGGCAATGTGACGAAGGCGGTTACAGCACAGCTCCCATCCCCATAACACTGCAGACAGAAGCACAGCCGGAGAGACAGTCCTGCAGGCGGCGTGTCTGGGAGAACACGCCCAGATCTCCTGCATTTATGCATCACTCCAGGAGAGGTTGTGCAGAAACTGGTCACATCATGACTCAGGCCTGGAGATGATATCTGCACAAAATTTTATTTAGTGGGTAATTGTGAACCCATCTCACACTTAGAACCATTAAGCGATGGCTGATAAAGTCTTGATAAAGATATTGTTTATATGTGATATATGATATATATTTGTGATATATGTTTCAATTATGTAACCAAAGCTAGCATGTATATTAGCAGAGCTATATTCTGTTTTATTCTGTGCAGGATTTTTTGTGCAACAGCACTATTTTTCTCACGAAATCCCTCCATATGCTCTTTAGAACATGCACGCACGCACGCACACAAAATGAACAGCCTTAATGGATTGTTCCCTGGTCACAGTGCTGCTGTTAGCCTCCACTCTTAGCCAGTTTTCCTTTTTACTTAGCATTTTTTTAGCCTCAAAATGGCAACCTTTCAGTTATGAGCCCTGCTCCACACCACCACTCTACACTGCTGCTCCTCAGCACTACAGTGGACTGCTGCTCCATACCACTTCACCACTGATCAAACTCAAATACACGGTGTAAAATTCACCTTTATGAGTTTCGGTGGCACAATGGAATGAATCCACACACTCTCTCTCTCTCTCTCTGCCACTGGACAGCGGAGTTACTGGCCTACTGTGGCCTACCATGGAGAGAAACAGAGTAATTACCAATTATACAGCCAATTTACAGCAGATACCAGACGTGGTCAAGTGTCACCGCAGCACGGAGCTGCTGTGCTGAAATGGGACGTGTGAGCAGACAGACGCGCTCTCTGAGGGATTTCAGAATGCATGACACTGTGTGACCCTGATCTGCTTTCTCTCGCAAGATTACAAAGCTGCTGACATGAAGGCATTTTCGGCACACTGCTACCTGCTGTGTGTTTATCTCTGCCGGTAAGCTGATCTCTCTCGCGCAGCCTTTCAAAGACAAATCACACGAACACTACTGCAGCTGTAGGAATCACACCGTTATTTATATGTCAAAATATTCTTAGGATTAAAGCAACTAAACTCCTGTTATGACAATCACAGAGCCAGCTCTGTTTCCAAACGTAAAGTAAACTTCCATTATGACATGAATGTCTGTCTTATGAGTTAAATGGCTGGCAGAACTCATTTTAAGGATCATTAAAACTGCCAGCATCCAAACGTACCCAACAAAACAAGTCTTGTGAAGCAGGATCTATTTTTACCTAAATTTATTCAAATGACAGTGACTCACTGACCAACCTAAAGCCAGTTGCGGAACCGCAGCGTATTTGCCCCCCAGGTGACCGTGTGCCACCGGCTCGGTGCGACCTGCGCTGTCTCTCTCCGAGAGGAATCTGAGGGCGGAGTGGAGTCACACCTCGCGCTGAGCGGCTAACGCGCTTCAGACCTGCCCGCTTGGAGACGGAAAGCCTCTGTCCGCAAACACAGGCAGGGAACACAGAGGAGGAGCTGGTGAGCAGGTCGGAGGCAGCCGGCCCAGCCCCCTCCGGAGGCTGCAGAGCGTCTCTCTCTCTCTCTCCATCACCTCCTCAGCACCGGGCCGAAGCCCCTGCCGGCCCTGTCCGGGCTGCATGTTGGGAGTAATCTTTCTGACAGGCCGATTTTCCAACACGCCACACTCAACAAAGCCGAAATGGCAAGTTTAATGGCCGGGGTAAATGAAGGTGAAGCGACCGCAGCCTCCTGCCCTGGCCACCTATGATGCCTCCAGCTCAGGCATGTCCTTCCCCCTCTCTCCAGCACTGGTAATACACATTTCTGTACAGAGCATTTAACTGCATACAGCTGAGAGGCAATTGACCCTTCTGCCTGTTCCTGCATACACCGTCTACACAAAGAAATGCCCTGTTCCCTGTATCAGTGAGGCTTCATGAGGGATATGCTGACTGGATTAGCTTAACACAAGTGTTGTTTCCTGACTTCAGCCACAATTTGCCTGAAACAAACTGAATTAAATAGCAGACCAAACTGTTGATCTTAAGAGCAGATGTTCCTCACGTCCTGGAGAGAATCGTGACAGCTGACGGATTAAACCAGGTGTTAAACGCAGCGTTTGCACGAGTCCCCGAATCCCAAACAGGAGGACGCTTTGCAGGAAAAAAAAAAAAAAAAAAGAATATCGATCCGCAAAGAGATCTGCCTACCGCAGGTCCGCACATGTGTGGGAGTGTGTTAAAAGATCACCATGTCACATGCGTGTGTGTTAGAAACACATTAGAGAGCGATGTGGGAGCCCCCCTGAGGCTGGGTTTGTTCCCATGGAAATTAGCCTGAGCTCTCTGCGTGTGGCCTTGTGAAGAAGACGCTTCTGGATCAGGGAGTGGGGGCCTGGTCTCTCTGTAGTGAAGCCAACATTAACGTCTCAACATTAACGTGGCTTCTTTCTCATTTAGGAGAGGAGTGAATGGATGCTGGGTATATCTGTGGCATACTCAACATCCACACTTCATCTCTTGTCAAAACGACTGATGTTAATGTAATTTATGAGCTGGTTATTCATGACTGAATGGTATGGGTACATCAGTGCACAACCACAATGTTTCTGGTGTTACAGGCCGTTATTGTAAGCCGGCAGCAACAGAGAGTGGTTCCCTTCCCACTCTCAGAGGAATGGTCACAACTCATAATTTGTCCATTTTTACTATAAAATTTGATTGATTTATTGGTTGATTCATAATGTAAAGAGTGCAACAGAAATATACCTGCAATATATTTCAGTTATCAAAGACGGAGATACGGATACCAGATGTTGAAATCACCCATTCTGATGTACATTTTGAAAGATATATACGATTCACAAGTCTCCTTAAATGTTCTTGTGAATTTAACCTGTTTATAATGATCCTGAAAAAGAATTCTCATGAAGGCTCATTTTCACACCTGCAGGATGTACAGGTAAACACTTGGACTGTGCATTAGCTGTGCCCTGTGTTTGTGACAGGGAAGTGATTAGGTTTATCTGTCGGACTTAGACTTGTTAATGGACCATCACATTTGGTCCTGTAATATCTAAAGGCACGCTATTTGCCCTGCCTTGCTGTACCTTATATACGTTCATATTGTGATCATAATTTACTCTTTTCAATAAACCACACTTGACAGGTAAAACTATTTACTCTCCTTTACTTTCAATAAACCACACTTGATTGGTAAAATTAATTACTGGCACAAAAGAGGCTGCATTGCTCTCTGTGATTGGGAATCTAACATCCAAACACACACATATTTGACATTAAACTAGCGAAACAAAGTGGATCCCCAAAGCACAAGTGAATTGCCTGATTGTCACTTACAATTGTGATTCAGGGGTACAGAACCTTCAGAGAAATAAGCCAGCCTTTCTTTCCCCAGTTATACAACAGTATGACTCAACCGTAAATGATGTCACAGGAATGAATACAAAGCAGAGAGAGGGAAACATGACCATAGCAGGTGTGTGTAGCATCCTGAGTGGTTGGTATGAAATGCTGGTCAAAAACGGTACATAATTTGTTAATACACTAAAAAAGCTCCACATTCTAGAACGTTCTGGAAGTTACCACAGTTGGCGGTTTGTTGGGAGGCACTGATTTAAGTTCAGAAAATTCTGGAATGGCCCGAAAACATAACAGTGAAAGTGAAAGTCGATTGAGATTGATCTCTGAGGGGATGCAGCTCTCCCAATCCAATCTTCTCCCAGTCCCAGACCCCTCCTTAAACCTCCATAGATAACGACACAACACCTTTAAATGGGATGATTCTTCTGTCCAGCAGCTGTTGATAGGTAGCTATGACAGTTCTGTACCTTATCAGATACACCGATAACCGACAAAGACATCTATCTTTAAATGTCTAAAGATGTAATAAATCAGTTATTCATTGAGTTGAAATAATTACAAATTGAAAAACCATATAGGCAAAGGCCACCTAAACTGAAGCATGAGTGGACAATTTAAATAAGGAAAAACAAGAAACTGTGAGACTGTTGTAGTGCGACAATTACTGGGTGTTTAAAGCCAAGGATGCATTATGTGATGAGTAATGCATTCTGATTATGATGCAAGACCAATGTAATAAAGCTTGAAATAAGAGCTAACCTGTTTGCCTGAACAACTGTGTTCTATAAACCATGGAGAAATGCTGAAATATGCCATTCCACAGTTACAGACTGAATGTCTTTTGTGTCGTCAATGTTCTGTGAAAATGTAAGTCTCACTCAGTAGGTGAATATCCACCTTATCCTAGAATGGACCTCAGGACTGTAAGGGCAAGAAAGAAACTGTAATTTAAAATAAGATCTGATTCCTCTGGACCAAAATTTTCCAGATTTTAGTTAGACTTCACATTTTGATAGTGTGAGACTGCTAACCAAGTGAGTGATGCTGGCTATGTGCCTTTGTTATAGCAGTTAAAAGGTCAATATCCTATTTCTCATGCTGGTTGTCTGTTTGGATGAATTCCTGTGAAATAGCAGCTGAGACTTGTGAAGATTAGCAAGCCACGTAAGATCTCTCAGACATCCCTAACAGGGTGAAACTGCTACACAGACATGGCTATTGTACAGCATGTACAGTACAACTCTAGGCTGAACTTGCTAATGTCAGCATGTCAACAGCGTGGAACTTTTTCAAAGTGACAGAAAGCAATGAACCAATGGCAGACTCCCATGCCTGCTCTGCCAAACCAGCATGGAGAATAGAGCTTTGGGAACTTTAACCACCTGGAGGTAAGTCACTGTACTGAACATCCTGTATTCTGAAAGGACTTAGGAAAACCGTTCAGTTACCCTTAAAGAGAGCAAAGCAAACCATAATTCAGCTGTCTATGCATGAAACTTTCCAGCATCCTCAGAGAGTAGGACTGCATCAACTAAACAGAGGAAAGTGATAATGCAAAAAGCAGTGGGATTTCTAACCCTGGATGGTTAGCTATTCTCCAGTGCAGGTGATCTGGTCTTCTGCCCCCAGAGAAAATACATAGAACCTGTTCCACTCTACAGTGGATATTTTCTGGCAAATGTTGCACTCTGTGACTAGCACCTAATCACCTCCACACACATCCACTCTCTCATAATGATGTTTGGGGACAGAGCCCTAAAAAATACCTGGAGTTTAAACATGTCTGCTGTACTCATGTTAAATTTAACCTCAGAGGGGACTGCAAAAGGCAGCTCTACATGCCCAGGAGTTCAGCCACTCATACAGCAATGCACATTTCTAAAGCTTTGCTCTACATGTATGAATGAAATGCAGAAAATTCAGGTACTGGAATCAGCCTAACAAATGTAAGCATATTTATTGATAAGTGCATTGAAACACAGCATATAAAAATAGGATTCAGTGATAAGCATCTTTTAAAATAAAATCTGATAATTTAGTCAAAAGCCATTCATGTTACTTTTGGTTTGTGAAATTTTGCTTATCTGTAACATCTACACACTTACACTGTTACAGAGGATCGATTTTAATGAAGTAGTTATATGGAATAAAGAGCTAGTAAGATAATTATGTAAATATTTTCACTGAAAGCTTAATGAAAATTGCTGTGCTGTTGTACACCCTGATATCCCTGCATTGATACGAATAGGTGTATACAATATACATGAATGTGGTCGTGTTGGTAGAGCTGATTCACGGGTCTGCAGTAAAAACAGCGCTGCGGCTCTGCAATCCTCCTCCAGGTGACATTTCCCTTTATTCAAAATCACATTGACAGCTTTCTGTTGCCGTCTGTTCGCTGCACATACGGCACTTACTTTACATGTAGGAAATAAAAAATCTCAACATTAAGCCCGTTTATCCGTTCGTTGAAATACCTTGGAATGGCAAGATAAGCTTGGCTGAGCCTCAACGGAAAATCAAAACGCGACAATGCTTTCAGCTCACGGTTTTTTTCCCCCAACAGGAGGCTTTTGCTATAATGCAGATAATTCCATAATCATATAAACTTCGCCCGTACAATGTTTGAGGGGTAAATAAAAATACTCCATATTCACGTGCGTGTATAAAGGAAACCGGCACACAATGCCATCGAGCGCCGGCTGAGCGCGGGGCGAAAACGGCTGCTTTATTCTCAGCGTCTGTAGTCAATAATGCGGCGTCCAAAAGAGGGCAAAGAAATTCGGCAATTACCCAAGCTGAAATTTCATTAACTCACCTTTTATCAAGGCAAACAATCCATTCTGCGGACGCAGATGAGTGGACGGTGGCGTGCGCGGCTACCATCTTTGACGGAATCATGGACCCGGTGTAGCTGGAGAGCGATTTGCATCACCCGCATTTGTTAATGGGCTCTTCCTTGCTCCCTCCCATCTGAGAAGTTGCCATGCAAGCACTTAGGAACTTGATCATTCTCAACATATTAAAACAGCTTCTTTCTGATATAATATGTTTTGCAGAGGAAATATGAAGAAAAGAGATAAACGGAGAAATGAAGAAAAGGCAGTTATATGTATATACCGCATCTTTGGAGGTATATTAGTGGCAGCATTTTTAATGCCAAAAATGGACTGTTACCCTGATGGTGGGCGTTTGGACTCATTGAGATGTTTCATACATTTCACGTTGCCGGTTTGGCATCTACCATCTAAACCAGCAAGGAGCTGAATGCTTACAGACAGTTTCCTTGGAAACCGCTTCGATGCGTTGAAACTTTCCACTTTATTTAAACGAATCACAGCATATTGAACAAAATCTGGTGAGGATCGCAGCGCGTCTATAAATATAGTTAGTGTAAACTTCGGTTTTACCAAAATATCTCTGACATGAATTCTAATTCCAAAAAATGAAATGCCATTTGATATTATACATTTACTTAACGCTATATTTTATGATGGCTCTTCTTCTGTAGCCTACAGCACCACAAAATACATTCAAATATTTAGATCAAAAACATATACAAATAGAATAAATAAGCTTCTTCCTGAGACTTCTGGATGGTGAGCATGTTTCTGACAACAGAGCAAGGAGGGGCTGGTGTAGTGGGGGAATGTAATTTATGAGAACCACTGAGGCCGTGCACATATCTGATTGTGCCCTACAGGAGCGCCGATATTGAAGGTCTCGATGAAGGAAATGTTAAGGAAGATTTATTTCACGCTTGTTTCCTATTTTGAAACACAATCTCGTCAGCCCGGACCTTCCCAGCCAGAGTCACTGGATGTGTGTCAGTCAAACTAATACCCTTTTTAAGATCAACAGATACGGGAGCAGCCGTGAGACCGAACCAATCCCCAGCCGGGTTTCTGTGTCTCCTCTCGCCCGAGCGTTTCCACACGGTCGCACCCAATCGGACGCCGGGGCGGTGATCAGTGGAGCGCGGTGGCGCGGTGTCGGGAAGTGTGAAGCTGTGGCCCGGGGCGGCAGGCGCAGGAGCGCCGGGACGAGACCGCGTCTCACAAGCCGGGAGAAGCAGCAAAGCGCTGACGGACAGTCGCCACGGCAACACCGCTGCTGCAAAACGAGTGGGAGGGAGGAAGCGTGTAGCCCCCTCCCCGGGGGACCTGCACACGGGGAGCGGAGGAGATTTACTCTGTCAGCGCCGAGAAACACACCCTGCAGTCTGCCAGGGGAATCCTGACGAGGGCTGTTTACATGCTTTACAGCAGGAGCGGCGGGGGTGTCTGAGGGAAGTGTACAGTGTCTGAGGGAAGCTCCAGGGCCAGCAGGCTCTTTGTGACAGAGAGGTGGACACTCAAACCAGATTCATTCGTTAGTGGACATTTCCAGGCCGTAGCCCTGATGAATCATTGTTTAAATAACACAGTACTTTTTGGGTATGCTCTACAATGTGTTGTTCTGCCCTCCCAAACATGCACATTGGGATTTGATTTTTGTACCTTTGTGTCCTTCTGCATTAGGGATGTACTGTATGAATACTGTGTATAATGACAATAAACCCTTTAAAAGGTAAAAGGTGACTAAGATGGCATGGTAGGCTATGGGTATAGTTTCACTAGATGAGACCTTTATGTTATGATCCCTATGTATTCTGTGAGGGAGTCAGTGATTGGTGGGTTATTTGCAACGACAGGAAAAACTGAGGACATGAAGAATAACAAATGTAGAAGAGTGACATGCATCGAGCTTAACTAGCTGTCATCTTCATCATAAGATTTAGGAAGACAGTGATGCAAGGATGGGAAATTTTGTTCCGTCTCATAACCTCTGTAGTGCACTCAGTGCAATCAGGGCCATGTAGCAGTACAATCCTCCATTTTGAGGATCCGGCCGATTCAGACAGCATGATTTAGAGCCGCCTGAAGGACATACAGTATCAGCGAGGAGCCACAAACGTTTTTCCAGGCCCTTTTAAGGCCTCCTTAAAAGCCTTGATACACGGAGATAACGAGATAAACAGAGGACTCCATAGTGATCAAATCTCATTGCGGCGTGTCATTAAATTCACTGTGCATAATTGAGACCAGTGCTCCCGCCGAATTTGAGCATCATTCCACTGCTGGGACTGTTATTTTTTTCTTAGCAATCTCCTCAGGTCAGGAGGCAAAGAAATAAGAAAGCGTGTCCACCGTCATCTAAAGCAGCGTGAGGCGTGGTGGTGCCATGCGTGCCGGTGATAATCGATCAATAGACGGCGTCTGCGGACATCTTGTCGCTGTACTTATTGATGTGTTCAGTGGCTGATTATCTGAAGGTCACCTTCATTGCTCAGGGTCACTGCAGGGAACCTCCTGGGAATTCACAGCCTCAGCCGGCAGACAGCACACACAAACCCCACCTCCCTGACCCACTGCTCCCACGCTGAGATATCACCCAGCGAGCCACTCGACATGCACGGCGTGTGTTTAGAGCACAGCCCTGCAGGAAGAGAGCGTGATAGCAGCACACACAGAGACGCACATGTGGACAGGGAGGGAAGCCAGTGCCCTGGAGCAAAGAGGCAGCCCACTGCACCGCACTGCAGTCTCAGTGTACTACACACTCACCATAGCAACCATTAAATACCATTAATCTCACTCTGTCGAGCACCAGTCTCAACCTCAGGGCTACTCTCACACAGTGTAAGTCAGGGATACTCTCATACCCATGGTGTAAATCAGGGCCACTCTCACACCCACAGTGTAAATCAGGGCCACTCACCCACAGTGTAAACTAGATCTCGGTGCAACTTTCCATTTCAGGCCAGGTAAGAAACCCATCCCATCGTCCTATTGAGATGAAGAGAAGAGTTAGACGTCTGCAGATGCAGAGGATTGTGGAAGTGCAGACTGTGCTTGCAGCAGGGGGGTGAATGCCAGCTGTCCAGAGCAGATGTGTCATGCAGCACTATCAGAATGTCTGTTCAGCTCATCAGAGGAACTTCACACTGTAGGATACCAACAAGCAGGGCAGGCTGGAGAGGACACAGAGAACTCACAGGGGTGACATCATGGGGGTTGGAGGTTGACAATTCAGACGGGAAACTCCTCAAATGTACAGCACCACAGCTGCAGTTAGCTTCATAATCTACCTTGTCCCACCTTGTTCAGAATTCTCATCTGCATAAATAATCCGTAAGTTCATCATGTTAAAAAGAAGCTTGCATTCAGATGAACCCTGGCAATTTCAGGGGTCAATTTCAGTGAGAGAAAGCTTGAACAAACCTGCAATAATATTATCAACAAGATGCTTCCCTTTCTTGACTTCCCTTTCTTGTCTCCCTGGCAATAGACAGTGAATAAAAACACTTCAAAGGAGAGGGCAATACGCTTGCTCTCACCAGCTGTTGTAAGCTGATTAACAACACACACCTTTCCCCTAGTCCCAAACTGAAATATAATGTTGTTATAATTAATATGGCTTCAGCATAAACCTGAGAAATAATGCTTCAGCTTCTCTGGGTCATTGCCAATGACAGTCCCTAATTTTAGCATTGTGCCACTCCTTATATTAACTGAATATTCTCCTTTATTAATCTTCATTTTGCTGAAAAGTATTTTGAATATTCTCAGAAACACAGCCTAAAATCTTCTAGTTATTAATATTTATCATCCTGAACATTACCATTATTGATTCATTTTAATATTTCATGCATGTATTTCATACACTTTGTTCAGCATTCAGTGCACAGATAAATTCCACCTCAGCTCCAGCAAGCCAAACCATTCCACTTACTGTCAACAGATGGCAGCACTGACGTGTGTAATTTTACCAAGTCATATTCAAGACTAGCACAAATAATTATAACATCATCTGGCAATTTTGAACATTCACATCAAATGCCCGTGGACTAAGAGAAAAATGAGATATAATGAAACCTAATCACAAGCTTTAAAAATAATGATTTCACAACAATCAAAACAACACCTGCCTATCATTATTACCCATTTCTAAATAACATTATCCAAAATTTTTATTACTACCTTGTCATGTCATAAGCATGTGACCCTCTTCTGCAGAATTATTGTGCTTTTTTCATAAAAAGTGCTGGGCTTCTTAAAGTTAAGTTTTAGGCTGTAAGGGTCAATGGCTTAGAACTGACAAAAACTGTTAAAAACATGCAAGACAAATGTACAAATGGCTGATTAAAGTTTTGGTTAAATGATACATCCTGGAAGCCTTAATACTACTAAATACCATTAATCTCACTCTGTCAAGCAAGTATGTCGTGTGCGTGTTTAAAATGTTTCCAGCTGGAGCCACATACAATTCTCCGCATGCCAAAGTAGAAGAGTACATTATCATTGGATAAAGAGAAAATTCCACATTGGTTGATAAATTACAGCGTAGGACCTTAGTCATTTTACATTATTCATTTGTTCATTTTATCTGTTTACCAAAAAAAGCAACAAAGTATGTAAGGACAGAACTGCTCATTCCATGTTAATTTGAAAATAGAACACTGGGTGGTCACTGTTTTTACAAAGTCCCTCAGTGGTTACACATATAGTGCAAGCATTAATAATGATGACACTTAAAGATGTGGAAACCCTGACTCCCCCTGGGAACATGATGCAGACAGAGTGTGATGTCACAGCAGCAGGCTTCTGGAACCTCCTGGCGGGCCAATCAGGCGGCAGGGTGGACAGAGGGAAGCCCCTTTCAGGCTGGAGTCTGCTGCATGACCAGAACACACATTCCAGCAACACTTCACTGCAGCCCAAGTGCACACATGCAGGCTAGCACAGCACAGACCCTGCTGCTCTACCTCACAGCACTGCTAGCTGTGTTAATGAATTTAAAACAATACAATATTAATATTTTTATAGTTTGGCAAATATTTGAAGACACTTCAGAAAATGCATTAATTACTATGCTTAATAGTAATTTCCTTTTCTAACAAAAAGGAAATGTACTGCACACATAAAGCACTGACAGCAATATGGGAAACCAGCACTGTTTTTTGTAATAATGCTGATGATCAGCGCTAATGATGTCCAGGCTGGGAGGAGGGGATGGAGATGGTGTGTTTCCATTATGAAATACAGCAGTGGTACCAGCAGAACATAACATAGTGGGTGTGGAACATCGACTAGAGAATAAATATTCATAACTAAGAAACAAAATAAACATTTCCTGCATAGTTTCCTCTTGGGGTTGATAGTGAAAAATGGTCAATGACAACCCTGCAGCCTCATAAACCATGATAATAGAACTGCAACTATTATTAAAGACTGATGCATCTATGGTGTCAGCACAACAACAGTTTTAAATATGTGATGGGTTGATTCATTTTTTAAATTTATGTTTTCATATTCAAAAGCAGAATTTCAATAATTCAATAAAAATAATGTCTACAGTTACATGGTGAGATGCATTTCCCGGCATTCTGTAATCAGGGATACAGTAGACTGTACAATTTTTAAGATCCTACTTATTTACACACTTACTTCCACAAGAGAAGTCTTGGATTGATTTATTGATTGCTGTGTTCATTTGTATGGTAAAGTTTGTCTCCTTACAAGAAACAAAAATCCATGCATACAGATGGACAGAGGAGAAACTTTACTTATACTGAATACATAACATTTGTAAAATAGAGAAAATGATCTCTATTGTGCTTAAGAGCACTGATTGATGGAAATGGAGATTTGGAGGAACATTCTTTTCAAATCTTTTAAAAATTAGGCAGTAATGTACATAACGTGATACCACAATCATATCCTTTCCCCCTGAGAGTATCAGTGTCTCTCGCTCATTGAGGTAAAGCTATTATTCACTCTAAATTCACTCTGAAACATGAATAATGTCCTCAGCTCTCCAATGCTCCCTCACAGAATAAAATCAGACTACTGTGCAAAGGAAAATAGCAGTGCTTCTCTTCATGTACTCTCTGAAACTGTACCATTTCCCAGCTGTACTTATGCACATACTTATGTTTTCAAACCTGCCACAGTGAGCACCACTACCTGTCACACACACTATGCAAAGCTTATCATATTGGTAGGTCTGTGCTCCCATCCGCAGTACAATAGTCAGTGATTTGCTAACTCTATTCCAGGGTTAGTGCACTACAGATAGATTACAACAGACTCAAGTCTAAATGCACAGAAGGATGGAGGTATATAGATTGCAGGTATATAGGGGTATACAGACCTTACAACAAGTCCCATCTGTCACAAGATTGAGATTGAAATATGTTAGATACAGCCAATACTCGACCCTTAAAAGCTCTGATCAGCCAATCATACAGAGGGGTCAAAGTTCAGGAGCCCCTTCCCACAAGCTTCCACATGATAAACTAATAATCAGTCAGAGTTGTTTCTCAAATCACTGGCCCCTTATTACATTTCTGTGCCTCAGTCCTGACTGTTCCTCACCCTGTAATTGTAAAGACAGCTGAAGTTTCCAAACAACTTTTTTATCATTTAAAAAAAAGTCTCAAATTCATTTCTCTGGATTTTTCAGCAATGCAAATAAAGTAATTGCTGCAAAGTGGAAAAATCAAATAAAAGTGAAATATCTTATGAGGAGCTAGCAAAGAAACTAAACAACAAAATAATTTAAGAATTAAAATGGTCAATGACTTCTCTGTGTGCTGACTGATGTCCACATGAGAGGCAGGTCTGGACTTTGTATTTCAATTGTGTAGCTTTGTCTCCTACTTCAGAGATGCATTAATTCCAGTGTGTGGTTTGCTGTGCATGGCCTGCATTCTGTTAGACAGTATGTAGTGAAATGCCAGCAATGACAATGGCAGGACACCAACAGTTTCACACAGCCAGTATGTTTCTCTCCATGTCCTAAAACTTGCAAAAGGCCTATGGAGATCCATTTCACTTCTAACGATGCACTGAATCTCCTTCTCAAAAGCGAAGGGGGAATGTGCATAGCTCAAACTGACATTTAGATCCAAGATTGAACGACTGCACAGGGAGAAAACACAACTGATCTTTGTTTCAAGGCTCACATTAAGCAATTTATTACAGCAGTTCCCAAGCACCAAATAGAGACTATTGGCAAAGACACCTTGGGAATTTGAATGGGCTTTGATGAGTAATTGGTTACAGGTGTTTCAGAGTCAGTCTGAACTTTAGCCGTCTTCCAAAATCTGAGGACATTTCAAACACAGAGTGCTTGGCTGGATTTGAATTCAGCCTGAGCACAATTACTTTTTCAGTATCTCCTCTTACTCTCATTGGAAAAGAGGGACAATGTTAATCACACTGCATCTATGCACCTGAAAAATATCCTGCATCCCTATCCCCCCCTGAAGGATCATGAAGTAATAGCACTGAAGGATTACAGTATGTCCCCATCCAACAATCTGTCAAATTCGACTCCCTATGTATCCCCTTGTGACAATGGCACCTGTAAAAGGACAGAAAGGTACACTTTGAGGAGCTGTGTCAGGAGCAGTAGGTATGATGTTATTCCGGACTGAATTCATACCTGCAAAAGGACAGAAAGGTACACTTTGAGGAGCTGTGTCAGGAGCAGTAGGTATGATGGTATTCCGGACTGAATTCATACCTGCAAAAGGACAGAAAGGTACACTTTGAGGAGCTGTGTCAGGAGCAGTAGGTATGATGGTATTCTCGACTGAAAAGCTCCCTCAGTGGCAGCCTGCCTTCAGAGCCCTGCTGTGGTTGCTAGGAGATTATCCCTTGTAGCAGTAACAGTAAACACACACATGCAGGCACTGTGCACAGTGCAACATCACTGCAGATGCTGACCAGCAAGCAAAACGCTATTTGTTACATGCGGTCAGGGGTCTCATTTCCTGAGTTAGCAGCTGATGAAAAAGAGGAATCTGTGCAGTGCAACAGAAACCAGACTCTCAATCCACAACTCAAAAGGAGCAGAAAATCTCTCTTCTATTTTGATCACTTGTTGGTGCTAACCATTTAAGGGACCATTTGACACATAAATATTTCATGGTCACACACCCAATAAATAAATTCTACAGTTATTATGAAAATATCACCCAAAGTAGAAAAAGATTTCAGTTTGATAATAGTTTTAACCCTACATGTGCTTGGCTTTCCCACTCTGGACCTCAAAAGACAGTGCACCGAAGTCATTTCCAACAAGAGGCCAAATATCAACATTTCTTTATATGCCGACTATTCGATATTAAACTTGAGGTGTATTTGAGAGTGAATAAGAAACTAAACAAAAGCCCACCAATCAGATAAAATTTCGTCTAATGGAATATGACAGCAGAAACACAGACTCCAGGAAATGCCAGTGGACCACATTTACTCTGTGAAACCTGATTGGTCTCGGCACTGCCATCCCAAATTATCTGAGAGACATTTATTACAACCAAAAATTTGAAATCTATACTTTTGGCTCTCAGGATTCTATAACTAAACATGAGAAAGTAATCAGCGCATGTGAAACAATGAGCATGGGAAAAGAAGATGCAAACAAGATGGAAATCTGGGTTTGTAAAAGCATACACAATTTAAAACAGGAGCATTAATCTCCTGCTTGAAATGAATCTACAGTTACAAGTCATTTTGGTATTCATGAAGGTTAATTTTTTTGTTTTGTCATAAGTAAATGTGAATATTGTGGGATCCCTAGGGCATTGGAGAAAACTGAAAGCTCTAAATATGGTGAACGAAACAGATCACCATCTGTTTGGATATTGTCTGCCAAATGACTTCACAGTTCAGAAAAACAAGCCACCCCCTCATAGATGCACCTTCATCACTCTGCTTTGTTGCATAAGTGGATTTCAGAATGGTCGTGACTTACATGTGCCTCACCTTACGAACTTGCACAAAGAATAAAATTCTTCTGAGAATCATGATAAAAAGACACAAGATGAAACAGACTGATGTGATCATTTACAAACTTTATATAATGCCATATAAATCAGGATCTCTTCTTTAAGTTACAGGTTAATATTTATCATGGCATATTTAATACATGTGTACCTCCTCCTTTGCTCCAATTTTGCAGGCTTATTCATTTTGTCACCCTTGATTTCAATGTACTGTCACATTTCAATTCAATTGTCTTGGTGTTCAATTAAAGCACCTTTTGTCTTTTGTGCAAAACTGTATGTTCCACCAATTTTACAAAATATGAAGAATGAACAAATAATTAGAGCTTTAAATTAGGCTATTTTATCTAAAGTCACTTTTTAAAGTTTGGAGTTAAAATTTCCAGCAACTCTCTCACATGCAGTACCAGTAGACAATGTGATGACAGGTGAAATGGAAACCCAGCTCATCTCTAACCCATAATTTCACAGCCCTTCAAAAGCTTCCCCATCAAGCATTCTGGGCAGAGTCTCCCTATAGCAGCATCACTGCTGCACTTTGATGCACGGCAGTTCCTAATTAAAGCCGGTTTTTATAAACCGCATTATGCCGCTAATTGCGAATAATCTAATTTTCAGCTCACGATCTACCAGGTGAACATGTGGCGAGGTGGGGAATTTTCTAATCAGTTAGCAGCTCTGCAGACTGCATGAAAGCCAAACTGGGCATGGCCGTGCAGCTTCCTTGGATTCTAATTACACTGAGGATGCTAATGCACATTTTTAAGAAGGTCCACTTTAGTGAATCCAGTGCCTCTCTCGAAGAGAACATGTATCACACGTAGGCTATGTAATATATTGTTTATCCGTTATGAAACTTAACCTGAAAATCTATTCCATTCCATTGCATTGACATGCACGAGCTGGGATGAGGTTTTTCCCCTAGCCTCATTCTGCTGTCTTTCACATATAGAACTGCTCGGATTGGGGCGTATTTTTGAAATGTAGGTCCTATGGTCACACGGGAAACGCTACCAAATTCACTGCAGAAAGGCATGTAGCTGATCACAAGGACATAAAGGAACCCATGAGGCTTCACATGTTGATTATGAGGAATAAATGCCACTTTTGGCGGCTGAGTTTGAATCCAGCAGATGCAAACTATTTTTGCCACCCAGGATGAGACCTAACCTTCTGTACGTCTCTCTCCCCCTTTGATCGCCTTCGTCCGAGAGGAGGGTGGCAGTTTGCTGGCAAGTTGCTCCATATTCTAAAAATTAGGATTTTTGGGGGCTGTTTTGTGAACAGTATCCTATTTGCAACATGCAGTTTATGACCACATGACCATTTATTTTTTTAATGGCTACATGGATGTTAAGACATTATTTTGTTTATAATGTTTGCAATGAACTGGACCAGTTCCAAAACGATGTTAGTCCTCTCCAACATAACATTTTTGTCTGACTGGAATGTACAGCTATGCTGTACACACTGTAAAGCCTAACAGCATATTTTTCGTTCATTGCATAACATAACTATACATTGTTCCAACTGTTTACGCCCTTTGGATTTGTTTTATTGTAATGAAAAACTTCTGACTGTACAGCTTGTTATGTCTAGCTATCCCTGGCTCAAACACAAATGATGAGAAACGGCTGTAAAGCGATGTCTAGCTGAACCTAACTTTTTTTTTGCTACACTTACACAACAGTGCTACACTTACACAACAGACAAACAAATAAACCTAAAAGTGGCACAAGGCAGACCTAACAGTTTAAGGCGGCCAACGTCAATTTACTGACTCACCGGGCTCTTGGGATCTCCTCGGGGGGTTGCTGTCTTCAGGGCTCCAAAGCCACTGGATCTTTAGTTTGCGGGCATATTTGTTTATTTAAAAACGATGGCGCAAAGACGGCAGTCCAACACTCGGCGCCAGAGGACTGACGGCGAATAGGTGCCAGCAGAACAAACAGTCTATCAAAGCGACCTAGCGCCATGGTTGCTGTAGGCCTCCAACAAATACTGTCTGCTGGTGTCACTGCGAAAACCAAAAAACGGCAACAAAATGACCGAAACCGTTGTTAGCCACAACCAAATTTTGCAAGCTCGTCGCCCTATCCAAAACACTAGCCACAAACGTCTTCGTCAGATTCAAAAATTCGCGCCCTGCGAATTTCACCTTCCTCCTCTTCCGGTCAGCGATTCACCTGTTCTATGCTTACCTGGAGGGGAGACTGCCGCTGGCTGCCTGTCGACGTCAGCAGCAAGCGCTAAATCAAAAGAAAAAACAAAGTGTGCGTCTGTGTGATGCGTTTTCTCACTCATCACAATATAGTGATTATTGCGATGTTGATAGGCAGTGGTGGGGAAGGGTCATTGTTTTGGCAAACATAACATGTTGGAGACAGGTGTCTTTGAAATAATTAATAAACTGTTGCTCAGCTAAGGTTCACCTGGAGTATTCAGCAATATGCACATGTAGTGCATCCTCCACCAGCAGTCTGGATGACATTCTGTCTGCCACAGGGTAATTTCCTTACAGTTCTCCAAGCTGTTGCCTGAGCCAGAGAGGCAGGCGCTCCAGAATGCTAAGCAGTAAGGTTATCAGTGAGGCATGCTGTCTTTCAATGCCACAGAGAGCACATCCCCTCCTGACTGCCAGGAAACCCTGCGACGATGACCTACTTGCTTAAATCAGCTAGATTCTCTGATTCACTAATTAGTATCAGAGATAGTTAGAGCTCTCATTACACTAAGCAATCCAAGGAAATACAACATGATTGATCTGTAAATAATCTAACTTTATATCCTTTCATTCAAAGCTGTTTCTGACTGGACACTGGCAATAGCCATGTAAGAGGCACAGTGTTAGATCAGATATTGTCTTGGTTGCCTTTTGGTTTGAGTGTCTATGCTGGAAGTCAACAGAAATGGCCTTTAAAAGTGTTACATTAAGTGACACTCATTATCAAACCAATGGTGTGAAACAATGATAGTAAAAAGGGCTTGAGTCTTGCCTGAAGGATGAATTTGTATGTGTACACAAAGAAGCAGTGATAAGCTCAGGTCCTGGCAAGCAGCATGGCTAGAAAACAGCCGTCCTATAGCCCATGAAGGCTGCGCCTTAGACTGCACTCTTAGACTGAGTTGCAAAAGGGAGGATCACGGTTTGTTGTAAGAGACCAGAGGACACACATGGCATGATATTTCATTTAAAGGACTGTTGCACAATTGTTTTGCAGGTATTTATTGTCAGGTGAGTTTTTAGTTATTTAACAGTGTGAGGTTGTTTTGTTTTTACCCAAGTTAAACAACTGCTTTGCATTCGCCAAAGGACACCCTTTATGAAAATGCTCATTGGTTATGCTTACCAGTGGTTATGCTTTCAGCTGACAACAGAGTGACACAGAACGAATTCAGCAAGGCTGAAGATTTTTTAAAAACATTTTTTTTTTCAATTTTATTTTTTAAAATTAAAGTTCAGTCCAAGAGCTGGCAATCCCCACAATGAACTCAATATTAGCCAAGTCACATGGGACAAGCCTTGCGGTTTGTCCAGCAGAGTAAGTGGACGGAACATTCGCATACTCTGTCAGCAAGAAGCTACAGATGGTGTTTCATGTTCTCACTGTTGCCGCAGTCTGCTCCCTGCGATGCTAACAAACACATACCAGTGATAGCCTAGCTGTTGGTGAGGAGAAACATTTCTAGCATAATTAAAGAGATTGATACATAAAAAAGTAAAAAAAAATGTAATTAATTAATCCTCCTGTGAAACTTTTGTCATGACACACAGACCAAAAAGATTTTGCATGGCCATTCATTATTTGTGCGCATGGCCTAGTTGTTGTTGCTGTCCAGCCTTAGTTTGATGTGTAACACATTTTGTCCCGAGGGAACACTAGGAGAGATTTTCTGTCTTGACCGCGCACCATGTACCCTCAACCCGTTTTTTACAGCTCAGACCTTCCATCACTGCAGTGCAGTAGGGGGGAGTATCTCTTTCCCACGCTATTCCCATGCATTCTTGCGTGCCTGCGCAGTCCTGCAGTAGCCTAGTAGAGACGGGGAAACGGACAGAGTGAATGTTTTCGTACGCGCGTCCCCGACCCCGTCCGCAGAGTGCACGGCGCGCCGGATAGCCGCGGGTACGCGCGGCGAAGGGACAGGTCGGAATATTTGGAGAACAAGGGGGAAGGCACCATTGCATTGGAAAGGGGAATATGATGGCGGTGCAGGAGTGACAAGTTTCAAAGTGTTAATTGCAGCTCTTGGCTGGTACTCGAAGACTCCCAAAACGCAGAGAGCCGAGGTACAGTAGCTGTTAAATGTTTGGAGAATAGCTGTTACCAGTGTTTCTCTAGCGATGTTATTTAGCTAACTTAACGTTACTCAATTGCAGAGAAGTGATCATCCTTTGCAGCTGGCTCGCTGACAAAATGTGTCTCACAGGCTGATGCCAGCTTTATATAAACCTAACGCTAAATCTGGAATCGGTGCAGGTTTATGTTTAAATATGTGCTATTCTTTCTTTTGTGAACTTTTCAAAGTGTGTACGGACAAAAGATAGCTAGCTAGCTTGTTAGTCAAGTTATCTGGGATACTCCAATGAGCAAGCGAGCTAGCTAACTTGTGGGTTTCTTGTAAAGCTGTCTTCAGCAAACGTGCGATTGGAACAACAGCACTAGTTTGCTAGCTACGGTATGTAAGTAAAACAACAAAACATTCAAATACGAAAAGTTTTTTTTATTTCATTTTCACGTTGTCTGGGCTGGTGCCAACCCTAGTAACACGAGCTAGATTACCTAACCAGCCACTTAGTATTAAGAAAGTTTTTTTTTTAATTAGAAACTTGACTTCACGTCTTATTGTGTAAAGTGGTCACACTCCGACTGTAAAACAATTTCAAAACTAGCAATCTGACTGTCATTTCTGACAAGATCATTTCAATGTGTCACGATTCGTTTTTCCGTATTTCCCATGAGCGCAGCCTCTGATCTGAGGACGGGCGCCGGGAGGAGCGCAGCGGGACTCCTGGCATGGTGCGAGTAGGAAGCGGCGACGGAGCTGGGAGTCAAGCATTAAACCTGTTAAAATGATCAGGACCGAGAATAAAGGCGAAAGGAACCTGCGGAGCGCGTCTCCGCACAGAAATGCGTACAAATCCGACTTCCACGCAATTAAATGCTCCTTCGACGGCGCTAGATCCGACGGCGCTCCTAAGTCGTACGCAAATGGATCCGGCGAGACTCGAGAGGACGCGAGGGGGAGGCCGTTTGGAAACCGGGTGAGCAAGATAAAGAACATCTTCCTGCAGATGGATGGGCAGCAGCAGCAGGAGAGCCCGGAGGCTAAAGCAGGTTTAAAGGGTGATGTGTCCCAGGTTCCTCTGCCAAAGCTGCAGCCTGCCACCTGCTCGCATAAAACCACCTTGGCCGACGCCACCTGTCCAGAACCGCAGAGTTCAGACAAAACCGGCAAGGGCGACGACGCGGAGATCGACAAGGCGGCGCTGGCGGAGAAGTTCTCGGTGACCAGGAAGCTGTTTGAGAGGGGCGTTAAGGGCCAGCCCTCGGCCGAGAAGCTCTCCCCTGGCAAAGCGGTAGGGCGGGGCTCTCTGGTCGGCGTTTCCAACGAGGCGCGAGGTGCCAGGGGGTCGTCGGGGTCCCCGGAGGGCGCTGTCCACAGCGTAAGGGCTGATCGGAGCCCTACCTCTCCCGCCAAAAGCCAGCCGGTGGAGAGGGGCATCGGTGAGGAAACCAAGCCAGCCTCCAGGTCTCCCCTAAATGAAGGACCTCCTTCCAGGAGGCTTGAGGACTTCATGGAGGAGAGTGAGAATAATGACACAAACAACAGAGCAGCGAACAGAGGAATGGAGTGCCAGCATAAACGACACGACACTATCGCCTGCTCAGTGCCTGTGAAAACAGCTGTAGACAGCTCATCCAAGCCCTTTTCCCCAGCTGGGGATTGCTTCTATAAACCAGCCTCCCCAGCTGCAGACAGCTCATCTAAACCTTCATTCCCAGCAGGGGGTTGTTTTTATAAACCAGCCTCCTCAGAGTGTGGTGGATCATGGAAACCACCTGTTAGCGCCTTTGCTAGCAAGCCCTCTCACTCACCCCTAAGCGACGAAAAGCCTCAGTTATTCGCCGGGAGCTGCTACAGTCCAAACGGTGCCAGCGTCCCCGATGCACACAGGAGTGAGGGGAAAGTGGTACAGAGCCCCACCGCAGAGAGACGTTCTGGACCGTCCCACGCTGTGGTTCCGCTGCCGGTGGGAGTGGTCCGGGCGGAGCTGGTGGTGGTCCAGAATGAGTCCTCCGAGAGTGAGGAGAACGAGGATGAGAACCGTAAGGAGGACGGTGCAGAGGAGCCGAAAGCCGACCCCCCGGAGGAGCTAGGAGTGGAACCGGGTCAGAACCATGTTGAAAAGGAGGTGGATGAGAGGTCAGAGGTCAGGCTGGTGGTCGAAGAGAAGGAAACAGGAAGTGGCGGACAGGAGTTGGGATGGAGGGAGGAGAAGGAGGAGAGTGCAGGGCCGGGAAGCCTGAAGGTGGAGAGCGGAGAGGAGGAGGAGGAGGATGAAGAGGAGGCGGGAGAGAACGAGAGCGAGCTGGAGGAGCAGCAGGAGGAGCGGCCGGAGCGGGACAGCAAGGAGGAGGCCTCTTCTGCCGTCTGCGGCATTGAGAACGCTGCGTTCGTGGACGACAGGGACCCCGAGCAGGAGCCCAGAGAGGAGGCCCCGCCCACTGAGGAGTACAAGGAGGTGCCCGGCCTATCAGACGAGGAGGACGCGGGCCCGCAGAGGAAGGTCCGATTCTCCATAGCACCGATCCAGGTTAGCAATTAAATTCAGCAGCTGTGCACGTCCAGGAAACTGCAGTGAAAATACCAGTCACATCTCTCACCTCACGCTGTCACAGGTTAAGGTCATTACATGAATATGATCAAATCCCAGCATGGTCACAAAAATGAATGCAGGTGTAATTATTTACACATTTAGAATATATTTTACTCCAATACAACAACACAAGCAACATAACTGAGACAGGGGAGATCATAAACATTACCCAACATGCAGTCTGCTAAACTCTTTCCCAGACATGAATAGCAGGATCATGGGCTGTGTTGATATTGAGCACTCAGTCTGGGTAATATCTTGAAAATGGGTCAGGCAAGTATGTTGGGAAAGTTTTGTCAGGGCGATCCAGCATGGTATTTTTCCTGCAGTCAGACTGACTAAGTTAATTTTCCTCTGGCATAAAGTAGGAAAAGGACTCGCCTTCTCTGTGGTTCAGTGTCTCATTGAGTAATCTCCAGGGCTGTCCACACTGTATGTTGTACTGATTTACTGACTCTCACATTACCAGGATAATGGCCCGTGATCAAGAAAGCAGAACCTCTAGCGTTTAGTGCTTCCTAGACTGTTGAGTCAGTTTTTAATGCTGTGAAATTCAGAGGTCCATGTCTTCATCATGCTTACTGTGGAGAGGAACGGGTGGCCAGCTGGGGATTATGGGTATTACTCAGGAATGTTCAGTGGAGGGACAGCAGTATTTTTGGAAGTATTGTTGACATTGTGTATGGGCTCTGTGAGTGGTGGCTGAGTGGGTCAGTGATGACTGACCGGACTCACGTGAAGCTGGATGTTTAGCCCACCTCGAGTTTGTGATCTACTGATGGACTTTGTTTCTGTAGAAACAGAGGGGGTGGTGTAGCGGGAATGAGCAAGGCTGGAAACCGAAAGGTTCCCGGTGCTGCTGTACCCCTGGAAAAGGTACTTAACCCAGAACTGCCTCAGTAAATATCCAGCTGTATAAATGGATAACATGTAAAAATCGTAACCTATGTAAGTTACTCTGGATAAGAGCATCTGCTAAATAATGTAATGTGGACCTGTTCTGTGCCCTTTCAAAGTATAAGGTCTCCCTTAAGAGTTTCAGGAGCAAGTATGTATTTGCATGACTGTGTCGTTACAGAAAGGCTGAGTCCCCTGACTGTTATCAGGGCCTCTGGATTTCCATATCAAAGCCGTTGGTAAAAACAGGTCATTTTTAGTAACTTTCCGTTGTTTTTCTTCCGTGCTGCGAGTCCGCGCTCGCGGCTGGCGAAGGCCTCGAGCGACCGCTGTCCCACCCTGCAGCGGGGGAAGCCGGTGGCTGTTTTCCGCTGTGTCGTATCTGTGCGCCGCTGCTGTTGCAGTGCATGCAGACGTGAGCGCTCTGCCCGTGGTTCGGGGTGGGGTGTTATTATGTGTCATTACCCACAGTAAACAGCTGGGGATTGTGGGAAAGAGCGAATCACCTGCGAGGATTCCTCCGCCTCGGTGTTGGGGGGGGGGGTGTGATTTTTCAGCTGTCTGTGACCCCAAGACCCGGCTCAGAGGAACCAGGCGGGGGATTGTGGGAGAGGATTCCGGTAGCTGTTCCGTAGGTGTGGGGCCCCCAGGGGGTGTGGTTACAGCTCCCTCTTATTAATGACAGCTCAGAGGTGAGCTGTGCTCACTGCTGTAACTAGGCCATGTGTCGGATCCTCTCGCTTACTGTCATAATCCGGAAGTTTCCAGAAACAGCTGAAGCTGCAGCAGTGGGAATGTCAGCGCAGAAATAAGTCCAAATGCGCATTCAGATGAAAGTGATGCTTTTGGTCTTGTTTCTCACTGTCAGTATTTCTTTTGTTTTGCTTCACCTGCTAATTTTATCCATTTCCATGTAATGCTTCAGCTTTTTTCTGAACTCTATTGTTTATAAACCTGATCTCTGCTGATCAAGTTTGCGTTCTAGCTGGGGACTGAACCCAGAACTGCTCAATTATCGAGTGCTGTAAACTCTGCTCCACCTTGCGTCCAGTCCTGGTAAACTGTTACAAGGCCGAAAGTACCGCGACAAGCAAGGCAACGTGATTGGCTGCTGTGGCTCTGTGGGTCTTCACTTCCAGAGGTGCAGTTCTTTGTGATGCTTTGTACAGTCTGTGGGGCGTTCACCCTGACTGGGATCCCAGAATGATCTGGCAGAGATCTCCAGGTGGGTCCCCAGCAGGTGGGCTCCCAGCGTGATCTCGCACGCCCGGACAGGTATCCGGCTCAGTCATGGGCAGGGGTGGAACACACAGGCTGTAGGAGCACTTTTCTCCCCCCTCTGCTCAGTATGTGACGCAGTTGTTGTTTTGAATCCCTGTAAACATGTCAGTCCTGCCCTGGTGTGTGCTTTATTTCACAGTCTTTTGCTTGATTATCTTTATCTTTAGTTTACCTGGCAGCTTAAGCCCTGTGTAGCTGAGAGTGGGTGAGACCGGGTGAATGGTGACACGGTGTCAAAGGGCAGCAGTGTAGCGGTAGTGGAAAGGAACAGAGCTTGTAACCGAAAGGTTGCTGGTTCGATTCCCCTCTTGGGCAAGCTACTTAACCCAGAATTTCCTCAGTAAATATCCGTCTGTATAAATAGATAACATATAAAAATTGTAACCTGTGTAAACTGCTCTGGATTAGAGCATCTGCTAAATGACATTGTAATGTGATGACGTTGTGTGGAAGCCACAGAGGTTACTGTATAGTTTGCGTGTGTCGCCGGTCCTCTCGTTTGAATACGCCTCGTCTCTGGTGTGGCCTGCTTTGGGCTTCTGAAAACAATAGACACGCAGTAGACAGTAGTCCGTCTCTCTCAACCATAACAAAGGCCAGCCTCCTCCACCCAGCCCCTGCTGTTCCTGCTGCAGACCTCCCCCCCAGCCAACCTCCCCAGTAACCCCCCCACCGGCAGACCCCCCCCAGACCTGGGAGTCTCTTTAAGGCACAGGCAGCAATTGGAACATATTATTAACTGCCCTGATGTTCACCTTTCAATATAAACTGACTTACTATAGATTTACCCTGGCTGTGGTAGTTTACATAGGAAAGCTTTTTGCTTTAGTCGGTCAGCTGGGCAGCGCCTGGGCTTTGCGAATGTGCTCTCACCCTGGGCCAGTTTGCTCCCTCTGCCTATAGATGTGGCATTCAATATGACCACGGCTCACTGCGTTCAGAAGAGTCAAGAGAGCCCATCCATATACAAGCATACAGTAGGGTTGAAATAACATATCCCTGGGACCCATGGTGCTACATTCAGATGGTGAAGGACAAAGACAACATAAGGTGCAAAGCATAAAATCAATAAATAACAATAAAGAACTTCTACAGAGAGGGTCCGTTTGGGACACGAGTGGCTGAAGGCTGAGTTGAACTGCGATCTCATTGAAGGCTGAAGACCACAGCCTTTTACTGTGGTGCTTTTTAGTGAGGATTGATATTTGCATCATGTCTGTGATAAGATATGAGCGCGCGTGTGTGTGTGTGGACGTGTCTCTCTCAGCATGCTGCTGTGAGGCCCTTAATGCTGGGCACTGTGTTCAGCTTATGTATGCATGGATAACATTGTAAAAAAAAAACTGTAATTGGTGTAAGTCTCTCTGGATAAGAATGTCTGCTAAATTTCAATAGTGTAAAATGTAAATGTAATAATGTATATGTGTGTTAACAGGCCTTGCACTGGCAGCACACAGCTTTTAGTAGGTTAGTATTTGTTAGATCAGCAGCAGTCTGTGGCCCCAGTGTCTGCTCTCCAGCTTACCGGCTGAGTCCTTCTAGCATTTCCTGACTGAACTTGGTATTTTATCCTAACAAAAGCAAAAAAAAAAAAATCCACAAATTTTCACTGGTGGATAGTTATAGTGAATGATTATCCCCTCAGGAAGGGGTCAGAGTTGACCCTTTTAGACACTGACATACTATTCAGTCCTTGTTATAGTCAGATTTATCCGTCACTGGAATAGAGATTATGATTTACGTATCGTTTAAAGCTAAGAAATGGGGCTATTCCATAGAAAAATGGACAGTTCAGTAATGGTGTGATTTGCGACATAGACTCTGTTCTCTCAGGACATGCACCCTTGGGTTTTTCTCGTCTGCATGAGTCAGTGCTGTTAGGATCCTACAGCAGAGGCTTCAGTGCGGACTGTAGCAGCTCTACGTGAGGTGCATTACAGCATTGTTATGGATGAAACAACAAAACTTTTTTTTTCAGTTGTTAGCACACAGCTTTTATTTCTTCTGGAATCCTTTTGAGTGTAGTTCTGTAAGTGTCTTTCAGTTTTTTTTTCCTTTTTTTCCCTACATTTACATTTATTCATTTGGCAGATGCTTTTATCCAAAGCGACTTACAAGAGAGGCAGAGTACAACACAAACAAAAGCCATACACACACAATATTAGAAGTGCCGCAGGACCAAGTTTCAATAGTCTCAGTCAATTTCAATCAATCTCAGTCAAGTTTCAATCAAATTTCCAAAATAAAAGATTAATAAGAATATCTTTTGTAGCAGTGTTGGGCAGAGGAACCCTCACCCTGCACTCAGTGTTCCTGAATAGTTAGTCATTCGGGTCCAGCTCGCTGTTCAGGCCAGCGCACAATGGGGCTATTCTCAGATGCACTGAGTTAAAAACGCGGCCATTTTGCAGGAGATTTCACACAGGTTGCCGGTTATGTAGGCTAGAGAAGAAAAAAGGGTTAAATCCCATTCTCTGGGAATGATTTTACTGTTTGTCTTGGTGTGTCTTAATCTTAAGTAAATCATCTCTCCGAAGAGCAGTTTGCGGCTGGTGAAGTATGTACAGACTGCAGACCACAGGGTTTGCTCTTCAGAGTGCAGAGAGGCACTGTGTGTTCCTGAGCTCAGAATCAGCTGAAGGGACACGTTTTTGTAAAGTTTACTGGCTGCAGTAAAACTGCAGTGAACAGGATAACAATCCTTGTGCAGGGTGTGCGTGTGTGTGTGTGTGTGTGTGTGTGTGTGTGTGTGTGTGTGTGTGTGTCTGTTCTCTATGCGTGTGTACTTGTGTGCATATGTGTGTGTGTGTCAGTAGTACCAGGTATTGTTCTTTGTTAGATCTATTTGAATATTTCTCCTGTGACTTTCTCACGGTCTCTCACTCAGCCACTGCAATTAAAAGTGTGGGAACTGGCTCCTGCACCTGCACTGTGATGTATGTACTGTTCCGTAAGACATATGTGAATAGTGGAAGAGACTACGCAGGAGTGCAGTTCAGAGGTTTAAAAGGAAGCATGAGGAACCGCACACAGGCACCTACTGTACCTCTGATGCATGAGGTTCCGGATTATTCTCTGAGATCTAATCCAAACGGAACAGGCTCTCAGATCATGAATTTGTGCATCAGTTTTCATATCCACAAACATTCTGTGTCAGTCTAGATTTTATAGCCCTTCTCATTTTTCATAAAAATGATCAGAACTTGCAACCTCATGCTTCATACTGTGGCTTCCCTGGTTTCTCATTTATGTTGTGTAATTCGATCCTTTTCCTTCTGTGTGGTGATCTCTGAGGCTGCTGTCCTGCTGACTGTGGGAGTGATAGTGATGTCAGAGGGCTGCATGAGCTGGCTGTGAGTCTCTGCATCCTGATTGGCTGTTCTGAGGAGTGACTGCTTCCCACCTCCTGTCTCTGCTCTTTCAGGGTGTGGTGGAATGGGTCAGATCCCCCAGTAACCCGGCAGCCTCTGTAATCAGGGCGTGCTGAAGGATGCAGCTGCCTAATTGGTCTGTAATATTGTTTTCACCGCTCACATTGAGTGAAGTAATGGCCTCATATTGTAATCCTGATTGGTTATAATGAGAAAGCACTGCAGAGGGGGTGGGAATATTTCAAGGAGTGTTTTTTTCTGCAGGAACTATGCAGTGTAATTTAAGATGTGTATGTCACTAAGGTTATTAACTAAGGTTACTAACTGTTCCAGCTGAGATTGAGTGCCTTTATCATTGACTAAGAAGTGCTTACCAGACCTGTAGCAGGACACCTGTTTCACTAACGCTCCCACACAGATCAGTCAGATCTCAGTCAGGAGAAGCGTTGTGTTTTTGGACGGAACCACATTGTCTCTCATTTGCATGGCAGGACCACCTTGGCAGCAGTACTGAGTTGTAACAGCCTGAGTGTTCAGTGTACTGACAGTGCGGTTCTCCTGTATCTCTGTTCCTGGAGCAGCGGTGCTCGCAGGAAGCGGCTGATCCTCTGTGTTGTTTCCGCAGTCCGGAGCTCTTTGGCAGGAAGAGCTGCTTTCCTAATTGCAGTGTGTGATCCGGCCTGCGTCTCAGGCCTGCGACCACTGCACGCTTCCATCTGCGTGTGGAGATGTGCTGAAATTACAGGCCCCTCCGTCCAGCTCTCTCCCTCTCCTCTTCCCAGAGTGACTCTCTGCTGCTGGCTCATTCCCCACAGTGGGGTATATTAGGGAGAGGAGAGAGGGAGGAGGGGTGGGGGCAGAGGGAGGACAGGGAGGAGAGAAGAAAAGAGAGAGGAGAGGAGAGAGTGGAGAGGAGGAGAGGGGAGGGAGAGGGGGAGAGGGCAGAGGGAGCACAGGGAGGAGAGAAGAGAGAGGGGAGAGGGGAGGGGAGAGGGAGGGGAGTGGGGAGAAGGGAGAAGGGCAAGAGGAGAGGGGGGTGTGGTCTGTGGAATAAGACTCTGTTTGTGGTTGAGCACAGGAGTTCAGATTCATGTGGAGTCATCCTCAGCATTTCTGTGAGCAGCAGCAACATAAAGCACACACGACTCGACACCGTGCAGAATGAACCACACAGACATTTTAGCTGTTATCACCTCTGTGAACACGAGTGCTGTCAATTCTGAAACTGTAAGATAGGTTAGTTAGGCTGTATTGATGAAAACATTTTCCTGCCAAAGTTCCGCTGTAATACTGACATTATCTACCTGAGCAAGGCGAGGTGAGCTGTTGTAAGCAGAGATGGTGATAGGAAGGACACGCTGTTTCTCCTGTGCTGATAATAAAGGGGTTGCTCTCTGAGGCCGATTCCTGTGTGAGCGAGAGAGCCGGGCTGCCGCAATTCAGCAAAGAAAAGGACATTGTTCCGAACTGCTGGACTGTTCCATGGCAACAGGATAGTCTTCCAGAGACACGGAGCGTGAGGAGGGAGGCCAAGGGAGGCCACCGCTCCACGGCGGAGCTGACCGAGGCGGGATGGAATGCTTTTTAAAGGCCTCTGTGCCCAAACTCGGCCCTCTCCTGTCTGATGTGGTGCGTCGTTTTGGTTCGGTGTAATTTTACTGTTTCATTTCATTTCAATTTTTAATTGGTGACACTCAGGACGTTTCTGCTGGGGATGCAGTCATGTCTGAAGGGACTTGCAGAAAGTACAGATATAAACTGCAATTTTTAACCTTAAAATCAATTCAGGGCAGTTGTATGTGGGGTAGCAGTGTGGTGTAGTGGTGAGGAGCAGGGCTTATCAACAAAAGGTTCATAAGTGAAAGGTTGCTGGTTCCCCGCTGGGACACTGCTGCTGTACCCTTGGGCAAGGTGCCTAACCCACGATAGCTTAAGTTAATATGGAACTGTGTAAATGGATAAAATTGCTTTGGATAAGAGCATCTGCTAAATGACAATAATGTAGGAGTAGTGTAATGTAATGTGCTGGTGTAACACTGAGCTGCCCTGTCTGAATCTCCATCAGGTGTAGTGTCACACTGAATGCGCCCCCTAGTGTTCCAGATGCCTCAGTGCAGGGGCTGGCATTCAGGTGCTGGCTGTTTCAGGGGAGTCCTTCTGACGGCACAGACGCTCCGGCTGATTAAGGCAGTGGAGAATCCCTGCAGTGCAGACAGGCCTGCTGTGAATCACTGCGTGTGTGGGAGAGAGCCGTGCTATTTGTGGTGACTCCATGACATTCTGATCTTCGATAACACTCACAAATGTTTTATTATGTGTTGTTATAACACTAGTTTGTTATTGTTATTGTTATTGCTGTTGGCGTTGTTGGTGATAACAAATTTGTGATTGATACTCATAACAATTTATTATTGTTATTGGTACTTTTTAATAACAGCAATAACAAAATGTATTTTTATGTCACTGTTTTGTGAATCCCAATGCGCAGTAGAATGAAGGGGGTTACTAATCTCAACCACCAGCACCTCATAGCACCAGCTGGGACGTGCATGACACCCCTAGTGAAAACTCCTCAGCCTTCAGCCAAGGTGGGGAGGGAGGGAGTTACTCACTCTGTGATATTGAGACGAGATGACCAAAATTATTCTTCTCAGACACTAGGAAATCCCCCTCTGCAATAAGTTTCATGGGATGCTTCATGAGCCCAGTGAGTCCCTGGTTTGTGTCATCTGAATGGGGTCTTTAATATTGAATCCATTCCCTAATTTGGCTGACCTGAAAGGACAGGTCCACGAGGTCACATCTGTCACCATGGAAAGAAGAGAAGTGTTTATTTGTCAGTATTTTTTATACTTGGTCACTTGACCTCTTTTGAACTCCTGCCACTGAAGCAGATGTGCATGAATAGCTGGTCTGGAGACTGTCAGCTATATTCTCAGATTTGATGTTTATTTGTTTCTGGTCCCATCATCTTTAGCAGAACAGATTAGGCTCTATTCCCAGTAAACCATTTAACTATCTATACATGTGTGTTTTCCACATAAGAAGGTGTGCTTTAATATTCAGTGATTGCAGATGGAAGTCCACAGGGTTGTGAAAGGGATTCATTGTGGGATTGGGGGGTATTGTGGAGTGGGCCTCTGACTTCACAGTAAAGAGAAAAGCATCATTTTCCCTAGATGAAAATATGTTCTGAAAAGTATGAACTTGATATGAACCCCATTATGTCATATTCTGTAACTCAATACCAGACACGGAGTGTTTCCGCTTTAGTGGATAGGGTTAGGGTTCAGATTCCTCTGAAGGCATAACATTCCACTTTTTAGCAGATGGTCAGCTATGTGGCAGAATTTGTGTGATGCTCTTGCAGTGCTTCATTCAGGCACTACTCAGGCACTGGGCCGTAGCAAGAGCTCCCTAATGCCTATACTAATTGCAGTATAGATACAAACACTATCAGGTGTATTTCCATTTAGAGTGTTAAAACTTATTAATGAAAGTAAACTCAGCAGTGACCCCTGCTGGTGGTGAACTGTGGGCGGTGCAGTCAGGGTTGCCTCCCCCGGTTACAGCGCTGTTCTGCGTTAATGCCGTACTCAGCTCTGCCCTGTCTCTGCTGCAGGTGTTCAGCACCTACTCCAACGACGAGTACGACCGCCGCAACGAGGAGGTGGACCCCGTGGCGGCGTCGGCCGAGTACGAGCTGGAGAAGAGGGTGGAGAAGATGGACGTGTTCCCCGTGGAGATCCAGAAGGGTGGGTGTCCCGCGCCCCCAACCCCCCCACCCCCGCCCACCTACGCTAACACCCCCTCCTCTGATTGGCTTTCACAGGGAACAACGGCCTCGGGATCAGCATCATCGGCATGGGCGTGGGGGCAGACCAGGGCCTGGAGAAGCTGGGGATATTCGTCAAGACCATAACAGAGGGGGGAGCGGCCGAAAAAGACGGCCGGTGAGCGGGGGTTGGGGTGGGAGGGAGGTCTCTGCGGGACGAGCCGATCTTTCCTTCCTCCGAGCTAGTGAACCGTTCCATGCCCTGAGGAAGCTGTCAGTGAGGAGGTGCTGTCCCCGATCCGCTCCCGGATCTCGCACCGTGTCAGAGGCCGCGGGTGCTTCATCCTCTGGCGTCTCCGGATGACATTTCTAAACAACCGGCTGTAGCTGTAACCCTAAGCAGGAGCGAAAGAAAACATCTTCAGCGGCTTCCCAGGGAGCTGAGCTCTCTGTGAGGCTGCCAGCTCTCCGGCCCTCCCCCTGTCAGCGGGTGATAACTCACGCTAACTGAAGCGTTTAAAAAAAGAACACACAACTGTGCTGCTTTACCAATCAGAGCTGTCCAAACGCAGTGAGTGTGTCAGGCGTGCACTGATGCTCTGGTTTCTCCCTTCTCTGAACGGCAGGATCCAGGTTAACGACCAGATCGTGGAGGTTGATGGCACCAGTCTGGTTGGGGTCACGCAACTTTTCGCTGCTACAGTCCTGAAGAATACTAAAGGCACTGTCAGGTGAGAGCATTACATTACATTACATTACATGCATTTAGTAGATGCTCTTATCCGGACCGACTTCCATCACAAAAGAACAGAAGTGTATCCATTGATTTTAAATGAGCAACAGTGTCAGACCAGGCTAACAACACTCCCAGACCAGTGAGTGTGAGCATAACATTATTCAACCCGTACCACAAGTTAACTTGTGCACTCTGACTCTGACAAAAGCCTATGATACTACGATACAACAGTCCCTAGAACACAAATTATAATATGTCATAATTAGTATCAAAAGAGCTTGTTTATAAGAGCTTGTTGAAAGCCTCTTGAAAGTCTCGCTTGGCCTCTCTTCTCACACTCTGTGTCTCTGGAAGACTTTCCTGTTGCTATGTCAGATAAGGCAGACCTTCCACCTGTGATTAGATTTGGCCAGAGGTGGCGTCAGGAACAAAGTAATCAAAGCTGAGACTTGAGAACTGGCCTTCACTTTGCCTGGCTGTGTGTTTTTGTTTGGCTGTGATAGAGACCAGCATTCACAGGGCAGTGGCAGATATGTTAATGGTTTACCACAGGCAAATCAACTCCATGCAAACACACAGAGCCCCACACCAGCCACGAGCCAATGAGAGCGCAGCAACGCTGTTTGCTGTCTCAGTGTCACTTCCTGCCAGATATGAAAATTACAGCATGTCAGAGGGATTGAGTGAATCCCAGTGCAGTGTGCAGGGAACAGACAGGAGGAAGAGAAGCACCATTTTAACAGGGAAGCTGTCACTGCTGATGCCCCGCCCCCCCTCTACACGCAGCTTCCTCATTGGCCGGGAGAAGCCAGGCTTGGAGAGTGAGGTGGCGCGGCTCATTAGCGAGACCCTGGAGCAGGAGAGAAGCCAGCAGCAGAAGCAGAAGCAGCTGGAGGACTCATATGAGCAGTCCACAGAGGAGGTGAGTCACCCCGTCAGCTCACTACAGTGGTTACAGTGGGGTTCACACAGCTCCAAGCTAGAATGGGTTTTACAGTCTCGGGTGAGAGTGGGGTTTACACAGCTCTGGGTTAGAGTGATTTACACAGTTCTGGGTTAGAGTGGGTTTCACACAGTTCTGGGTCAGAGTGGGTTTTACACAGTTCTGGGTTAGAGTGGGGTTTACACAGCTCCAGGTTAGAGAGGGTTTTACACAGTTCTGGGTTAGAGTGGGTTTTACACAGTTCTGGGTTAGAGTGGGGTTTACACAGCTCCAGGTTAGAGAGGATTTACACAGTTCTGGGTTAGAGTGGGTTTTACACAGTTCCGGGTTAGAGTGGGGTTTACACAGCTCCAGGTTAGAGAGGGTTTACACAGTTCTGGGTTAGAGTGAGTTTTACACAGTTCCGGGTTAGAGTGGGGTTTACACAACACTGGGTTAGAGAGGGTTTACACAGTTCCGGGTTAGAGTGGGTTTTACACAGTTCTGGGTTAGAGTGGGGTTTACACAGCTCCAGGTTAGAGAGGGTTTACACAGTTCCAGGTTAGAGTGGACTTTACACAGCTCCAGGTTAGACAGAGTTTACACAGCTACAGGGCCAGTCTCTATCTTAGCAGGCCTTATACACCCCACAGCAGAACCACTTTGAGTCAGAGTGAATCTTATACTGCGGAGTGGACATAGTGAGGCCAGCTTCAACCTAAGGAAATAACACTAAACCGATCTTAAGAAAGAGGTGGATAAACTTGCATTTACATGGTCAGTACTGTGCTGTAAAAGTGAATAGTCAAGATGATGCCATCTGACACAATACTGCAATGACTCCTTCATGATAATATTCAAAACCATAAGCCTTTATTGAAAACAGAACTGGGTACAAAAGGCAGGAGTCTGTGAGAAAGACCATTCTGTAAATCTGATCTTTGGGGACCCTCCTCTGAATCTCATGAAGTTCAGAATGACCATTTGAATTTTCCATAGTTTTATCTGTGTTTAAAGCAGCGTGTGTCAGCAGCTGAAGCGTGTAGTTTCGGGAGATAAAACGCAAGCGGATATTTGACCTTTGCTGTATTCTGGTATGCAAAACAGCAGAGGAGGAATCTGGGGTTGTGTGGCGCTGCTTGTTCTACCTGAACAGGGTGTCTGTTCATGGCCTGCAGCGAACTGATAAGCCCGGAGTTTTCACTCAGTGCAGAGGCTCTGTCCGAAAGTGTGCTCGCCCAATGAAATTTGGCTGCCATGGTAATGGCGATGAGGGTTTTTTCCAATGGTGCGGCGTTGTTTCCTGGAGGTGTCAGTGGGTGTGTTCTGAGCCGGGGCGTGTGTGTATGTGCGTGTGTGTACCATTTCAGGAGGAGCATTACGACGGTGACGAGGAGCTCCTGGGGTCCAGCTTCACAGGGAGGACATCGGAGGTGCTGGAGCTTCCCGAGAACGAGGAGATGTTCCTGCCCTCCAGCATGGACTCCACACAGCTGACCCACAGATTCAAAGAGGTATCTCAAGCTATTACATTATTTTTCCCCAAAGGCAGCAGTGTAGCATAGTGGTAAGGAGCAGGGCTTGTAACCAAAAGGTTGCTGGTTTGATTCCCTGCTGGGGCACTGCTGCTGTACCCTTGGGCAACGTACTTAACCCAGAATGGCCTCAGTAAATATCCAGCTGTATACATGGATAACATGTAAACAACTGTAACGTATGCAAGTCACTCTGGATAATTGCGTCTGATAGTTGCTGATAATGTAATGTAATATTGAAGACTGTCACTATGATTCACTGAAAACTGGTGAGGAGGCCTCAGAACACGATACTAAATATTGTTAGTTTTGATCATCAGTTATTACCTTTCAGAAAGGTTCCGGACTGATCTTCTTGATTGGATGGCATGCAGATAATGTATCAAATGGAGCTAAGGATGGCTGCACCACTTTCAGTATTCAGCTGAATAAAATGTCCCGAGTTGGCAGGGAAGTTGAAGGATTACATGCGTTAGATGATTTCTGTGAGATGGAAGATTCGTTTGCTTATTTTGGACTTTGATTCTGCATTGTCTCCTGCTCTGTCTCTGTAGCTCCTGCTAAAGCACAGTATCACCACAGCTGAGCTCAGCCAAATGAAAGAGAAGGTAGGTCAAGCCGCAAGAGTCTTTCAAATCTGTCACCTTTTGAGGCGGATGGTTTCCTCTGATATGGCTAATGCGCTTTTCTAACGATCGTAAATCCCGGAGAAAGAGGCCTCATTTTCAGTGTTACAGCCTATGTAGTGAGGCAGCACTTATGTAATGGCTATTCTCTGTGTAATTGCGAAAAACGCCCCTCCTGGTGGTTTTCCAGCTGAGCTCATTAGAGGGGGACAGAGCCGCCTGGAGGTCCAGGCAGGCAGAGCTGGAGCGGAGTCTGCAGGAGAGTAACGAGAGGGTCCACCGGCTGGAGGCGTCCTGGCGGGAGGCACAGGCCCTCTGTAAAACCGCCAACCTGCACCTGGTGGAAACACGGAGCCAGTACGAGGCCCTGGACAAGAAGTACAACAAGGCCAAGAAGCTGCTGAAGGACTACCAGCAGAAGTGAGTTCCCCGTCTGAGCGCAGACCTGTTGCTGGGGAGAGAGTGACCCCCCCCCGCGGGGAACTTCCTCCTCCTCGGCACATTCATTATTTAAAAACCTTGGCGGCTCGTCGCTTTGTTTGTGCTGCGCTTTCCAGCTGACCTGAGCTCTCCTGACTGTTTCAGACCAAAGACAACAGTTGCCACTGTCTCTGTCAGAGCCCAGGGTGACGTGTCCGTTAGGTGTTACATAATCATGGTCTGATTGGAGCACTCCAGGTTCCAGCAATGCCTGATGGGTTTTTCGCCCCATTCCCAGAGAGATTGACTTTGTGAAGAGGGAAGAGGAGCTGAAGAGAGCTCTGGGAGAGAAGCAGAGGCAGCACAGAGAAATGCTGGAGAGTCTGCAGAAGAGGGTAAGACCCGGGGAGGGCAGTTGCAGTGACGCAGAGGGGTAAAACAGGAGTCACAGAGAGTTAGAGGGGGTAATACAGGAGTCACAGAGAAATAGAGGGGGTAAAACAGGAGTCACAGAGAGTTAGAGGGGGTAGTACAGGAGTCACAGAGAGACAGAGGGGGTAAAACAGGAGTCACAGATAGACAGAGGGGGTAGTACAGGAGACACAGAGACAGAGGGGGTAATGAAGGAGTCATAGCAACAGAGAAGGGTTTAAACAAGAGTCAAAGTGAGTCAGAGTGGGTAATACAGGAGTCACGTAAGATAGAAGAGGAGTCATAGTCGTAGCAGGAGTCACAGTGAGTCAGAGCGGGTAAAGCAGGATTCATACTGAGTCAGACTTGGTAAAGCAGGTGTCATGGTGACGTAGAGTGGGTAGAGCATCAGGAGTCACAGTCAGAGTGGGTAAAGCATGGGGAGTCACAGTTACACAGGTCAGTAAAGCAGGAGGAGTCACAGTCAAACAGTCTGTAGAGGGCACAGTATGGTAAAGGTGGCTCTCACAGTGCTGGGCCGTTTCTGCAGATCGTGGTGCTGGAGGCTGGATCCGCTCTGGGTCAGCATGCGGCTGTCCTGTCTGTGGAGAGAAAGTGGGGCAGCCAGGAGACAGGGCTGATCACAAAAGCCCAGTCTGTGAGCACCTTGCTGTCGGGTAAGGACTGCTCTGTTTCTGCTAGCGTGTTTGTTTCAGTAGACAGTGTGATGCTGTTTGAGTGTGATCAGCACATGCCTTTGTGAGTTCCAGCATTTAGGCAGCATACAGCTGCTGGCCTGTGTTGATTGGGCTCTGTGTCTGCAACCCAGATGGCCTCAAACAATATGTGCTCTTGTACTCTTGTACCGGAGCATTGTACTCATCTTTTGCCAGCAAGCAGTCACCTTGTTGGACTCTGTCACGAGTGTTTTGTGATTACATTGCCCTGTGCTTGCTGTCAGTCTCGCGTGGCGTGGGGGTGAGCCTGTTTCTGTAGGAGGCAGTGTGCGTATTGTGCGTTGCAGCGGTGAAACGCGCTCTGTCTCCCGCGCAGATGCGGACTGGCCAGAGGCTGTGCCCGAGACGGAGCGTCTGGACACCAGTGCTCACCGCGCCAAGGGCCAGCTCGCCCTGAAGGCGAAACGCCAGCCCCCGTCCCGCAGCAAGCTGAGGGAGACCCTGGGGGCTTCCGCCTGCCAAGCGCCGGTCAGTCTGGAACATTCCCTGTCATCTGCACAGCCTTCAGCCGAAAAAAAACAAACCTCCATTCTGCTGTCTGTCCCCAGATCACTCCTCGGTTGATCTCTGGGCTCGATTATCTCTCCTTGCCTTGGAATGCGAATGTGTGATTGTGTCTGCGTGATCGCAGAGCGATTGGTGATTCCTTTTTTCCAGCAGTAATGACTCAGTGCTGTGCCATTCTGCTGTCTGTCCCTAAATCACTTCTCAGTTGATCTCTGGACTCGATTATCTCTCCTTGCCTTGAAATGCGATGTGTGATTGTGTCTGTGTGATGGCAGAGTGATTGGTTATGCCTTTGTTCACGTTGCCATGATCATGGTGTCTTTGCAGGAGAACGGGGAGGACGTGGCTGAGGATGGGGAGTCTCTCAGGACCGGGCGCTCCGTGAGGGAGAGCTTATCGCTGCCCGTGCCAGTCCTCCACCCTGGGAACGGGCAGAAGGGCGAGAGCCCTGAGGGTGTGGGAAACGGCCAGAGCAAAGCGGAGCTGGCCAGCACCCCCTCCCTCCCTGCGGGGGTCAGCCACAGGAGAGCCGGCGCGGGCACCGGGGGGAGCCCCGGCCTGCTGCCCCCCAAAGACACATCCACCCCGCGCTCCCCCACCGGCTTCCTGCGCAGCGTGAAGAAGAGGGAGTCCAAGAGCAAGGAGGCCAGAGGTGAGCCCCGGGGCCCACCGAGGGAGAGCCCAGGGGAGAGCCCAGTCAGGGCTTTTAACGAAAGCCTGTCTGCTGGGGCTCTGTTAGCTAACTTTGATGTGGCAGGGAAACTGTGTCTGTAGAGAGAAAAGGTCTTTCCTATGGAGATCTCAGTGAGGCAGTAATGGGTCCCTTGAAAAAGTTGAGCTAATTGAAATTTTCTCTTCAGTTTTGTGAAAAATAGGGAAACTGTGAGTTGTGCAAACTCTTATGTGTGTTGTTGAAAGAAAAACAAAAAAGTCAAAAAAAAATGTAATGCTGTTGTCACTGTGTTAATCTCTTGTTGCACTGTGCTGTGATTCTGCTGCTCACAGAAGCGCTCTCCTTCACAGATGAGGCCGGTGACAGCTCATCCACAGTGAAATCCAAAAGGAGGTTCCCTGACTTCGGGTAGGCCATTACCGCCTGTGAGAGTGTGCTGTGCAGGTGCTCGTTTGACCCCCCCTGTGTAACGCTAAACTCTTTCAATGCCAACAGCGGACTTCGCAAGTCCGGCGGCAAAGGGAAGAAGCACGACAAGGAGGCCTTGAGGACATCCATAGACAGCCGGTGAGGTCACATGTCTCTGCTATTGTGATGTCATCATAAGATTCTCTCTGCTGATTTGTCAGGAAACTGATCCTCAGATCCCCGAGATCCTCTGTGCTCTTGAAGCTACGGGCATTAAACCACAGGCGCGGTTTGTGGTCGTGTTTTTGTCAGGGGGTCCAGGGACCTGCTGGATGAGTCCGGGGGCAACGTGTCCCCGTCGCAGTCCGTGACCTCCGTCCCGTCCTGCATGCCCTTCTCCTGGTTCGGGGACAGAGACAGAGACCGGGACAGGGAGCAGGCAGCCTCATCCTCCAGCGGCAGTCTGCCCTACACCACCACCGAGAGCAGCAGCGACCTGAGCCAGGACCGGAGGCCCAAGGTGAGCAGGACCGGGGGTGTGTCTCTCCACTCCATCACCGCATCCTCAGGAGGGACCGCAGCTTTAACACTGAGCCCGATCCAGCCAATCAGAAAGGGCTTTTTAACGCTCACATGCATTATTCATACTAAGAAATAGGTTTTTAGGAGGCGATCAACGAGGCGAACCAGCACAGCTTTTAGGGACAGAAAATAGTGTCTTGCTCCCTAAATGATGTCAGAGGTCTGTCTGCATGTGTGAGCTAACGAGTGAGATGAACAAAATGTTCTGGTCGACTCCTTTTTCCCTCTGACTGCCGGGCAGCTATCAGGTTACCATAATGAGCTTTGATAATAAGGGAGGGACAGTCAGGTTCATTCAGTAAAGGAGCGGAGAAGTGCCTCTTTGGATATATTACACTGCAGATCCACCTATGGAAGAATAAGCAGGTTATGAAAATAAGAAGTCGTGCATTTTTTTAATGACAGGGCACTGATGACAGCTCAGGGACTGCGCAGTAAGCCAGCTCAGCACACACCATATATTATCTTGTCTTTTGTTGGCAGATTAATTATGTTTTTATGGAAAACAGTTCACTGTTTTCATTGTCGTTTTTCAGTACTGGAGAGGATCATTATCATTCTGAAATCATTGATAGCACTGGACGTTTGAGGAATATTGTGATTTATTATACAGAGTTTGAGTTTGTCCAGGCCAGTGAATTGGCATATTTCAGCCATTTTTGTGTCTTCAGACCACTAATAGGACAGCAGTTCATTCAGTAATCAGTCATAGATAAAGTGGTTTGTGTTTCATTTTGAGAAGTTTCATAATGAAAACAAAATCTATAACAGACAAGTTTTAGAATTAACATTAACATAATTCTTGAGTGTCCCGTACTGTCTGATGTCCACAGTCACACTGGCATCGTCTGTGAAATCACAGAGAGCATGTCATGGATGAGAAAGAGAAGTTAAGGATCCATTGCCTTACTATGCACCTTACTGTAGCATAATGGTTCAATATAAGACCTAGACTTATTTAAGACTTAAGATGGTGCAAATACTCCTGAGTACCTCAGCCCACATGCAGTCAGCAGATGCTGCTATTGGGTCAGATAATGCTGTTTCTACTTTCTGGAAGGGGACATTAATTTTTTTCAGTCTATTTTGCATTCATACAGTGCTTGTCAATCATAAATATGTGCAAATCACAGGGATTCACTGGAGCTAACTCTGCTTCTTCCAAACAGACAAACCTGTCCTGGTCTTCCTTATTCAGTCGCTCGTTAGATTTGGTACAGTATAAACCTTTTTTCTCTGAATGCTGTGTCATTAGTTAGGACTGTGGATGCTAGTTATGTAGCTAAACACAGTAGATTAGCAATTAAGTTGCATAACTACTAACACAAATAGGGAAGAGGCATAAGCTTGATTGTTTAAAATAAAACCACATCTGAAGCAATTCTAGTTTTTATTAGACTAAGAGTTCAATTTAATGTTTTTTTTTTTCCTTTTTTTGCACAGTCAAGTTTATGCTTTTTTTCTAAAGGAAACTCATCCTAACCAGCCAGCAATGGATTGTTCCAGTCACTACAATTTTATCTAAATGTATTCCCATCCTGCTATGTTAGTTATCATACATGTAAAACTTTATGACGAACGCAGCAACCCCCCATACACGGCAGGAGCTACAGCACAGCATTTGCATCATGCAAAACAAGTAAATAGATAAGGATCAGATCATGCTGATAGTGGTTATTTTATATCTGAGGCGGCTATAGCTGAACAAAAATCAAAAGGAAAGACATAGTGGTGTGGAAAAAGATTTTATACACGATCCATAACCACACTGTGGATGGCAGAATACCATTCATACAGGGCAGTGTATTGTATTACAGTTCTAACTCCAGCTGTAGCAGCAGTAGTTGTCACAAATGTCTCAGTAGCAATGCTCTCTGTAGATTGCTGTGGTTTGTGGTACGCGAGAGTCACAGAATGTGGTGGGAGGGGAGGCCCACAGCCTCCATCAAGCTCTGTTTGTGTGAGTGTGTGAGTGTGTGTGTGTGTGTGTGTGTGTGTGTGTGTGTGTGTGTGTGTGTGTGTGTGTGTGTGTGTGTGTGAGTGTAAGTTTACCTCACACTGCCCTCAGTGCAGTCACACTAACGAGAGACTATCAGCACCTCTCCAGCCCGTTAGCTTGGGCATATGGCTGGACATCCTGCTTTCAGCAGGGTCACTCTGGACTCAGTCAGAAACAACAGCCATTGTTGACCTCAAGCCTTTTGGCTTTTGTCCATATTTTGACTACAACTTGTGTGAAGAATGAGGTACTTAATTTGTTATTTCAGATATATAGAAAAATATTGAGAAAATTAAAAAAACACATTTTCAAATTCTCAGTACTTCTGAAGTAACTGAAGCCAGGCCTGACAGGCGTGAGTATCGTCCTCCCAGCTGAGCAAAGTGCAGCTTTCCGCTCCAGTCTGGAATAAAGGCAGTCCAGTCCTGAGCATCTCACAATGATCAGTATTGAGCACCTGTGCCTAGCATATAACCTCATAGCTTGTTTGTTTTGATGTTTGTAAGGATATGCAGTGTTAGATTGTCCTTTCAGCTACAAAGGGAAATTCTTTCACAGGGCGCAGAACTATTTTTATGATTATGTTGGAAGCTATCTGCATGTAGGGGTATCTAACGCTAGCAGGGCTGTGTTTTCTAATCGTTATTTCTGGATCATCATTAGCACTTAATTTCACTGAGTTTTACTCACTTGAAGTGACACATTTTCGGTGTCCTGTCAAGATGACAGTTTTATCAGTATATCTGTGAAACCATCATTCATTTAGCATGTCTCCCATTTTCATGTTCTGTGCTCTAGGTTTTCACCCCAGCCACAACCCAATAGACCCTAGAGCCACGTAGTGAGTAGACATGGCATATATCAAGTGTCTCTGTCCAGTTAATGTGTTCCTTGTTTCCGCTTGTTGCAGAGTTTGTCTGTCATAGATGATTCAAAGCCTGGAAGTCCCAGTTTGGACTTGACAGGGCTTGTAGCTGAGCCCAATCTGTCTGGGCGTTCGCACACTGTAACCTTCTCTTCTACCGAGGTGAGTGGTGGCAGCCCTGCACGTCTCTGCGTTTGGCCCGAAAGCGCTCCGAGTTGCTCGGCTGTATCTTTGCAGAGGCACCACAGTTCTGAGCATGCTCTGTGGGCCACAGGATGAATGTCGAGGACAGCTTGCATGGAAACGAAAGGCTTGCATTGGTAGAAAATCGGGTGTCCTCGTGCAACTTCGGTGCACTGTTAGTGAATGACCCTTCAGTTTGAACAGAGGTGGATTCCCTACTAGTGGCCCACTTGCTATTCCCATACAAATTCTCTGCAGGGCACTTGCTTCACACAGATTCTAAATTAGTGTATGTTTATGTCTGTAATTGGTTCTGTTCTGGTAAGGAAACTTGCTTTTAAAATAAAAATAAATGCGACAGCAGCTGCTGATTGCCAAGTGTGTTATGTAGTGAGGTGAATTTGGCTCTGTGTGGAGACAGCAGCAAACCTCTCAGACAACACAAAGAAAACAGGTCAGAGCAGAAATGGCTTTGAAAAACCAACTCAGAGAAACACACTTCAACCTTCAACCTCTGGCAGCATTCCCTGCTGTATACACACAGAGCCATATTCAGCTCGATAAAAACACACTTTGCTAACATTAGTTTCTGTCTTGCTTCATTATTTTTCATGTGTTCATTCTGTAAAACATATGCACTGTACCGCATCCCTGGCTGTGTGCTTCACTGCTGTGTTGCCTGTGATCTCTGCTTGTTGTTGTGCGCCCCTAGTGGCCACGAGGGGGAATGTTCTCTTTCTGATGTTTATGGGCTGTGACCGTATCACAGTGAGGGGGGAAATGTGAGTCTGGACTTAAAATTATGTCACATAAGTGCGTATTTGAGGACAGAGGAGAAGGCTGTGGAAGCGCGCTCGCACCTCAGGAAGGTGTGGAGGGAGGGTGTGAGGGTGAGAAAAAGAGGAGCTGTTAAAAGCGTCTTCCCTGCTGCTGACCTGGCGCCTCCTTCCACACGCCTCCTCCTCCTGCTGCTCTCTCCTGCAGCAGTGTGAGCAGCCTCTGTGCACCGGATGCACCATCACTTAATAACAGTCATCATTTTTCATTTAATTTCTGTTCTTTCAGCTAATATGCTGTAGCTTTGCTAAGTATGTACTGATGAGTGTTTAATTCGCAGGTTAAGAGGATTATGAAGCCTAAAACCATATAGCTGTAGTCTTATACCAGGTGACTTGTTTGCATTTAGCTTGTATTTATGATAAAGTTAGTACTTGAGGATTTACGTTTGGTTTCTATTGTCTATCATGTTGCATATCATCTCCTCAAATATTGCTGTGTTTTCCATTAACTTAATTACTGTATTTGAAATTCATTAAGTTTTTTCTTATATATTGAGGTAATATTAAATGTCAGTGGTATGTACTCTTACTTTCTAATCATATATATCTTTCCTAGTTTAGTAAAGGACAGAATTTTATTATTCTTTTGTGCTGCCTGGCTTCTCATCGTTGAATATGAAATTTTAGCTATGGGGTGTGTAGAATGTTTGGTGTTCTGCTTGTATGTATAAAGTGTGGTCAGCGGGCAGGGCTTGGGCAAACAAGGCCATGTAACATTACATTACATGCATGTAACATTACATTACATGCATGCGACATTACATTACATTACTGTAATGTAACAGCACTACACCGTGCGCGTCTGTCTGTGTGTGGGTCTGTGGTGTCCGGCAGACTCTGGATGAGGACCAGGTGCCCGTGGGGAAGGAGTACCAGTGGCAGAACCGGCCCGTGCTGGAGTGGACCCCCCAGCAGGTTTGCCACTGGCTGATGGGCATGAACATGGACCAGTACACACCTGAGTTCACCGCCAGGTGTGTGGACGGACAGCAGCTCATGCACCTGGACAGCGACAGGCTTAAGGTAAGAGAGCGCTCCTTTGCTCTGTACTGGGAGTTCTGGTTGTAAGGATTCATTTGCCAGTACACAGATATGAAGTTACATGTTTGTATTGCATTACTTTATTTGCTTAGCAGACACTCCTGTTCTTATGTAGGTTAGAATTTTTACATGTTAGTTATTTATGTCATTTGTAATTTAGTAAATGCTCTTATCCAGAGCAACTTGCATAGGTTACAAGTTTTACATGTTACCCATTTATACAGCTGGATATTTACCAGTTCGGGGTTAACTACCTTGGCCAAGGGTACAGCAGCAGTGCCACAGCAGGGAATCGAACCAGCAACCTTTCAGTTACAAATCCCTTACCACTCTGCTACACTGTAGCCCCATTTATGCAGCTGGAAGTCTAATGAATTAGGTACTTTACCCAAGGGTACAACAGCAGTGGCTCTCCTGGGAATTGAACCAGCATCCCTGCTCCTTATCAGCTAAACTGATCTCCACTCAGGCGCTGGGCGTTTCGAGCCAGAGCGACCGCGCCACCATAAAGAAGAGGGTGAAGGACATGAAGAAAGCGCAGGAGAAGGTGGAGAGGAAGAGGGAGAAGGAGGCCAGGCGCAGCGGGAAGCGGGCCCTCAGCACAGACTCCACCTGCTGAGCTTCCCCCTCAACTGACCCCAGATCAGCCTCTGTCTGCCTGTCCCCCATGCTGTTCTCCCATTGGAGGCAAGCGGCCTATCATCAGACAGCATGACGTTAGGCCGCTTGGCTGTTCCTTGTGTAAAAACATGCCGCGTGTCACCAGCTGGAACTAGGACAGTTACAGAATCTGTCACATGATGGCTTGCTTTTGTCATTGCACAGTAGTGTTCATGCGTAGTTGAAAACTGCAAATCTTGAAACAATCTCTGCTTGACATGTTTTACATGAATTAGTTTCTTGCTACAAACATACGCTCCATTTGTGTAGTTAGTGATGTCACTGCCAGGTTGCACTTCAGGGTAGTCACAGGATATTAGGCACTTGATTTCAGATTTGATTTCAGATTCACGCACACAACCAATGTAGCAGGACATAGTGTAGCCTGTGACACCTCGTACATCATGAACTACATTACCCGTGAGTCTCAAGGACATAGTGCTGTTTCATAATGCGAGTCTGAGCTGAGATATGTTTCAGGTGAAAACTTTTTACACTGTAGTCTTTTAAATTTTGTATATATTTAATTTGTTTGGTAGCATTTCAATGGATGGTTTGCATTTTCTATTCAGACAATGCTATATTTTTAATGTATGAAATTTGGTTGGAATTCCCAGACAGCGCAAGAATTGTGGCTGTTAGTTGCTCTGTTTTTTAATATATATAAATGAAGGTTTTTTATGAATTGCACTTCTGAGTTTGGTACATGGATGTAATTGAGTCATGTACAACACCTAGCTAAACTGATACATTCTAATACAATTAATGTGTCTGCATAGGGTCCCAGTTCTGCTCTACAGTATCCTCATCCCCTCCTTGTTAATAATTGTGTGACGAATGAAAGGGAGGACTCGCACAACAAAAACAGTTATATTCTCGACAATGAGAGGTGTTTGAAATTCCACCGTAGGCTTCGAACCTGCTACGGTTTCATTTGGCTGCTCCTGATCCTTCTGCATAGCCCTCAGTTGGAGATGTATTTGAGGCAGTGCCTTTGCCAAGGAGCACAGTGTCCTGCTACATTGATACTCACTGCCCCCCAATCCACGCACCCCAATCCTTCTTGCTCATAACCAAGCACCCCCTGCCAGATGGGTGTCTGTGTAGTTACTGAAATCGACTTTGTCGTTCTTACATTCCGCAAACACCGTAAAGCTTTCTCTGGAAGTGAGTACCATCTGAGGGAAAAGTTTACGGATGGAGGGAGGGAGGGAGCTGTGTGAATCAGCAGGACCAAGTGATTACATGTGCTGATCTCCCACAGACTGCCTTTACACCCAATGCAAGATGTGCTGCATAAGCGTATTACAGGAACTACGTTTTTATGTGGAGATCATGGACTTCAGAAGGGAACTGTAAGAACGATCATTGTTATGCACATGCAAACGTAATAGAATTGACTTAGGAAGTTTAACCGTTGTTTGAGTTCTGTTTACCACTATGAATATGAAAAAGCACTATAATATTGCAATGCAGTACCTCTCGAGATTTTCCAGAAATGAGTGATCGCAGAACACAAACCTATTTCTTTATCACTGTAGAAAGATACTACTTTTTAAATGTTTTATATTGTATTTTTGCAAGGATAACTTACCTGCAGCTATGTACAGATCTTTTCTTACAGGATGTTTGTACAGTTATTGAGATAAAAACGCTATATTGTCTTTTAAATTACAGAGCTTGACATGGTTTTAAATGTATAAATAAAAAACTTTTATACATATCTGCCTATGAGCTGCATAAAACTTTTTTTTTAAAAAGAACTTTTATGCGATGAAGCGGGATTTAAGCTTTTAGATGTAGGTTTTCTACTAAGTAGAATGGCCAGCAGTCGGGACCCTTTTTGCACGGTCAGCCGAATCTCTAACAGGGTGTCATTCGGCTTCATTGCAGGGAACACAGCTGAGTGAGGGTTCCTGTGGGTTCCCCAGGGGTGACACTAAGAAACCCTGTGGAGTCAGAGGATAATGCCTGCTGCAAGGAAAAGTGGGGGAAAAACCAATATGCTGCAGTGAGGAGAGGTGCTCCTTGAATTTACAGGATTAAAAGTTCTAGCAAAGGCCACACTTTCACAGGATTGTTTATATCACATTGATTTTAATGTTATTTCCATTTTGTTAACAATTTTCTCTATATTCAACTGAAGAAACATCACAACCTTTCAGAAGAATTTGATATTTCTTGGTATAATTTACCCATAGCATCCATAGTATATCATTCCAAAGACTAAAACTTTAAATTACCTTGAAAGTGTCTTTCATACATCTGAAGGGACACCAAATCAAAGGGATTGAACAGGCTACAGATATTTACAGGAAAACCACCAACAAGTTAAAGGTGTTATAGCAAGAATAAGTCTAGAGTCTATCACGCCTGTCTCTATGAGAACAGATTCTACTCATTCACACTTCCTTTCCTGAAGCATGGCCTAATTCATTCAGTAAATATGTCCAGATGTTTCAATGTATAATATACAAAAGCTATCCCAGTTTCCCCTGGTCCACAGCAAATGAAGAATAATTAGGTATTATTACTTATCACAACTGTTTACCTCAAAAACAGCTGGGATGAATTTAATTTTTTGAAAACACAAGGGTAAAAAAAGAAAGCAAGATTGCTTCTGACAAATAAGCAAACACAATTACCCTGCTCTTCACTCTGCTGAGCAAGGAGGAAGACAAAACAGGAGCCACTCACTCTCCGTGGCACATGAATGTGGAACAAGTGTCCGCTCTCATAAGCGTCACCGGCTTTGTGGTCTACCCACAGTCACTGTTCGCTCCCTGCACTGGTTCAGCAGCGTCCTGACAGAAGCCAATTTGGCCTCAGTCACGATATATTCTTAAGAATTGATGTAGTGAGAGAGAAGCTAGTGATGAGAGAAAACACTTAACATTTTAGATATATATCCTTAAATGTATTGCTTAAACTGCTTTAACGTAGTTCACTGTGAGAGTACGCATACTTCTGGGTGAGTATTTTTGTCTGTCCTTTTCAATATGTTATATAGTTGGAAAAAAATACCCAGTTTCATTTTCTACCAATCGCTGTAGTTTCATTAATGTAAAATAACATGAAATGATCTTCCAAAATGGCATCATAAATACTTCTGCATACCAGTTTAACAAAGAAGCAGACAGGAGCAGCTTGGAGGTGTCTGTGTGAAAATATGTTTGTGCACAAAGAGAATGCATTCTATATGGACAACATCCAAGGCAGCAGGCAGCCAAGGCAGTAAACTAAAAAAAAAAAGCAAAGCCCCTGCAGAAAATCATATATCAGATGTCTGAAGCACAGGAAGTCACAATGATGGCTGCATACCTAATATATCTCTGTCATTGTACAATTGTACCTTACTTAACTTGCAGTCTAATTTATAAGTGGCACAGAGATCCAGCATTGCTAGTATTGTTGAAAGCTGTCAATTACAATAAACTATTGCAAGAAAGCATTCCCTTTGGAGCAATTTAGATCAAATTGGTAATACTGAAAGTGAATTGGGTCTACACCCCATTCTGACACTGGTACCCAGAAAAGTGAAATTTGATCACTTTTACCCATGGTTGGCGTGAGGATAACAAACGCATTGCATCAGTTGAGAGCTTCTCTTTCAGGGGCTTGGACGCTGCTCTCAGCCTTGTCAGCTACCCTATCGTCCTGGGCCGTCTGGAAGAAACCACACTAACAGGAGGCAATGTGTTACATCATCGTGAACACTCCTTTCTCTGCACTCATGAACCACCAGACATCAAACATGATTTTTAATCACGACGATTCAAAGTCATATCTTGTATTCACATTACACTTCACCACCTTAAGGTTATTTCTGTGTTAGACAGTGAGATTTACCATTTCAGTCATTTAGATCCATTTGGAGCTGCAGTCTGAAGGTAATAAAGAAAACCCAGAGATGTGGGTGATTCCCTGGCAATGCCTACCTTCCACAGCAGAAACACCAGCAGAGCCAGCATCAGCAATCCAGCCAGTATGCCCACCAGAATGATCCACCACAGAACCCTGCCATAGTGTGCCACTGTCTTCTCTGGGAACACTGTGACTCTCACCTGGAGTAACGAAATCATTTATATAAATCTGATGCGATTCATTCCTTTTTGAAATTGTTTTAAATAGATACGAATTTACTCTTATGCGATAACTGAGTGATCTGGGTAACATTATGGTAAGCAGAACTGCATGCAGCATAGTTCCACAACACAAGCATGGTCATATGCACAAAACACAGCCAGTGTTTCTTTTGCTTCTGTTTTTCTTTAGTTCCATTTTAAAAAATCCAATGGCTGACACCTAATTCAGGCTTCACATATTGAGATTTTGATAAAAGCTATTGAGACAACAAATTGGTTTTCTTTCTCTTCTTTGTTTTCTTTGTTAAGAAAACATCTTTGATTAGCATCAGGTTACCAACAGACAGAAGAGCAGACTATGGTTGGTTCGGATAGTTCTGGAGCATTTTACCTGGGTTTCAGCATTTTTCATAACCATGTTCTGTGGAGAGGCATCAAGGGTTACAGAAGCTTTCACAATGATGTGAAGGTAATGCAAGTCTGAATAATCCTGTGAGGAAAAGAGAATGGCATATTCCTTAGTTCAAGATGAGAAATGGGTTTAAAAAAGAAAAAATGAGTAAATATGTGTAGACATTTTTCTTTCTATCTGTTTTCTTTGGTGTCTTCCACAGAGACCCTCACTGTACCTCAACGAAAGTGGTATTCCACAGACGGGCCCTTAGAAAGACAACTGCATTACTGTCCAGGCCCTGTAGAGGGCATCTGATCTCCACACATCTTGCCTCATTGATACACGTCTGCAAGGAAAGGCAAGTCTTTCAGCCTCTTTCAAATCACCTGACTACATCTGTTCACAAAATAACAAGCACAAGATTTATCTTTTTGCAAAAAAAACTGTTGATGTGAATTAATTTACCAGAGTTTTGTACTTTCTTTCGCCAGGGAACAGAGAAAACTCTCCTGAATCTGAAGCTTTTCTGTCTCCAGCTGCACGTGTTTTCCGAGATGAGGAGGACTGTTGAAATCAAGGTTTTGAGTTATCAACTTGTATGTCTATTAAATAAAGAAGTGCATTATTACTAAAAAAAGAACAACTTCACTGAGGCAGATGTCTTGTATTACTTTTCCTCTTCTTCTCCTCATCACAGTACACACATTGGGAAAAGCTACCTCAGTATACTTGAATGGGTTGATTTCTTTCCCAGGGGAGCAGGGGATGTTCTCCAAGCCATCTGTATTAATCTTCACCAAATACAAGATCCATTTCCCCATGGCATTCTCTCTAGGCCACTGGATGTTCAGAGAAGCTGTGCCAAACGATTTCAGAGGCTTTCCCAAATTGATTATCTGCTCAGTGAACACAAAGAGGAAGGATTTCATGCATAAAAGAAAACACCCGTGTGACATCAGGGGACAGTTTGACTGGTAATGTAAACTACTATGAACTGTTTTTGTATCTATCTGGTACCAAAAAAAAAAACTAATCGGAAACGCTATACTGTATGGCTGTCAAAAAACACAGTAATGCGGAATTGTTAAACAGGAGAGTGGGAATTACCCTGAACTGGTAATCAATCAGACTCCCAATCTCTTCCTCTGTCTTCACGGCACTCTGTCTTTTCACCTGTTCCCCAAAGTACACCTGGGAAGGCCTCACCACTCTGGCGAACATCAAACACCACGTTAGCAAACATGCAAATCTGTGGCATGGAGCTGGAGAAACCAGGTGCTTCTGGTTTTGGCAATTAAGTGACGCAACAGAGCAAAAGCTCATGCCCTTATGGTTAATGGGTTAACTGATCTGAAAATATATACGCATTATAGGATTTCAGTGGAGAAATGTGCTCACCCTGAGACTGAGAGTAGGAGCTCAATGATTACTTTAGCCTTGGCTTTCACCGGCTCAATCTTTTTCTGCTCACTTGTCCTGGAAAAGGAAAGAAGCCCTAATGCGACTGTGTTGATTCTGTCCAAGACAGCACAAGCACAATACTTCACTAAGTACTTAAGTAAGAACAACATGTAAGATATCTGAAAATCCAAAGTCAATGTTTTTTCCCTCAGAAAACCTCTAAACCATCATCCTCCATTTATTTTGCAATCAGGAACCAGGCAGAATTGAGGAACTACTTACGTTTCTAGCTGAAGGTCTATTTCAATCTCTGTGGTGTTCAGAGAAATACCAGCAGCACTCAGTATTATGTAGAAAGTGACCTGAAAAAAATATTTCCAGATAAAGTTCAGAGCTGGGAACACTCCTAAGGCTTGTTCTGATCATACAGAAGCCACCTACAGGTAAATGTGAGCACATGAATAGCAGGTATTTCCTCTTCTCAGGTGTTACTAAATGTGGTGAGAAGATTCTCTTCTGCTTTGCCACAAATAGCTTTCATAACCCTCAGCGTTCATAACCTTTATCAGTCTGCGTCTGTCTATGGAGCAAGCTAATGTATTAAATATTAGTGTAATTTTGCTGGATAATCCACTTTTTGGTACAAAACATTTTGTTGTCAACTCAGCAAAAAATATATGTGCCAATCAGAAGATATTTAGGTTGTGAAAAAGCAACCTCTCTCAGACTGTGAAAGGCATAACAATAAACCCTGTTACATGGGAAGCAAATAACTGATGACAATGAAACTAATATTAGACATGAATATAAGCAGATCCTTTCCTTTGTATATCTATATAAATTGCTAAGTCAATAAATACAGTTCACAGTGTTAAAAGTTGCAATCATCATCTAATTTGATGAATTTACTGCTCCCAAAAAGACTGAAGGCATTTATGTCCACTGTAATAATGCAGAGGCTGGCTTCAGCTTGAACAGCAGGTTCTTCTGTCCAGCAACCGGAGGGTTGCACCTGCTCCTTTTATAATACAATCTGCCCCAGAGAAACGTTCTGCTTCAAAGAAAATATCTGCACTGGAGAAACTTTCTGTTCTGGATTTTTTCTTTGAGAAACTTTCTATTTGAAACAACTAGTCTGACCTGCTTTCAAAATAACAACACATTTGCTCAGAACCACTGTTAATCTAGCTCTCAGACATAGCCATGACCGTGAGCTCTGATCTGTTATCCAGCTCTGTCACCCTTTCTGGACCACCCACTCACCGCCCTGAAGATACAGAGTCCCTACATCCTGCATCACCACTCTATGGCTGACTGTCACGTAGTGTCTCATCAATTACTCATATATATGTAATGTGTATTCATGCATATTTCCAGGAGTATATCTCAATATCTCCTTTTGCAAGGGGTTAAGTAATATTTTTTTGGTTCTTCCCACTCAGTCTTACTTTTTAAAATTTTCTCTGGAAACAGAAGTCTGTAAACTGCTCTGTGGGGAGAGGGACAGAGGGCAGACTCTCTTCAATTCAACTACAGGGCCACTGGAAACGTAGCAGGTGATGGCACTGAATAAGATCCACTTCCACGACTTACTTCTGAATCTTTTTTGAAAGGCCTTCCCAGTTCACAGTCTGCCCGTGATCCGTTCTGATTGGCTACACAGCGCACTTCCTGTTTACCCTACAGGGAGACAAGAGAAGCCAGTTACAGCACTGAGCCACTAGGGGGAGCACTCAACCCTGAGACAAAACCAGAGCTCCTAACTCACCACGGTCTTCTGGGATCGGAAGGCAGAGTAGTGCAGAGAATCGGGGAATGTCGCCACCAGTTTGGCCTCGTGGGCGTCGTCCCCATTGCGGTTATTCACCGTGACCTCCAGGACGATGTCCTTCTGGTCACTGAGGGATAACACTGCTACCCCATCCTCTCTGAAAAACAGGTGACCTCACTGACAGTCCACTCACTCACCTCCCCCCAGGCCGGGTGCTATGGGGGGGCTTAGGGGTGCATTGCACCCCCAGACAGACCCCAGTGCACCCCCAGTTGTCTCCTTATATCCCGATGTCTACATAATATTTATGCCTTTTTGTGCACCCTGTGGATTGCAGTTATACCCCTCTGTATTTCCTCCTAGCACCGAGCCTGCCTCGCCCCATTGGTAGTGTGGAATGTGTCAGATAATACCATAAGCATAGCACAGAAATCATTTCATAATCAGCTTCTTGCTTATTGCAAGGAGCCTCTTTTGCTCATACTCACACAGGTAGGGCAGTAAACTCGTCTCTGTTGCGCTCTCTCTGGAAGAATTTGTGCTGTAGTTGTAAGTTACTCTGGCAAATGCTGTCAGCCCCACATCCCTCCTTCAGAAAGGTCACCTGAAAGAGAGTTCACTGTGCTTTTGTGTTGTGATCACGCTTGCAGAGGGCTGGAAAAGTGCTATTATTTGTCTCAGCTGAAACCTGAGAAAAACCTAAAGGAACACTGAATCTGTTTAAAGTGTCTTTCAGTAAAACTGTTCCCATTCCGCACGTGTTCCCACATCTCACAGACTACACATGTATTTTCAAAAACAGCATGTCTTACATTGCATTTACACTTCATTTTAAATACCCATAAATACTGTTATAAAATAGCTGATGAGTGCATTGCTGTTAATTTATTAAATATGACCTGTTTTAAGTTAGAAAACAGTTTCCACAATTAATTTTTATAAATACAATTTAGGTGCATCCTGACAAAAGTGGCACACCAACAACCAATGAGGAAATGGTATTAAATTGGTAATTACCTGTTTAAAAAATGTCATATTTAAACTTGACTAAGCTTTCTTTGCACTTAAGATGCACTTCTGGATGAAATACTTAAGATATCCAGGCAACTTACTGGTGGCAGCTAAAAGTAAGTGGCCAAGTAGAATGGTTATCTATGCTGATGCAGACAGGTAGATACTCTCAAAAATCATTGTTTCAGTGTGCAACAAAATGAAGATTTCTCAAAATGTATTAATCTCTTCTTCCTACCACTTCTCTAAAACTCTGAGTGAAGTTCAATTTATTGAGAACTGGAATTTATTTGGTCATACGCATGTCTAATACAAAAGAGATGGACCCCATTATAAGTCAGGCCATCCTAAATGTTCCACCCAATGATGTACAAAAAAAGTCTGAAACAATGACGTTAGACAGTATCTGCCTGACTGCAGACTTGCAGTGCATTGCTGTCTCCTGGCTCCATTTAGTGCCATGGCTGGTGAACTGTGTTCACATAAACACCCAGAGCCCGGAGGGAGCAATAATCACTCCCCCATCCTCAAACGGTCCGGCAGACGGGAAAATTTAACTGCCGCTTTGAGGCAGAAGGAAACGGAAAAGGACACTTTGTTTCTACAGGTGGTTTTCCAGTCTAATTCTGGACCTCACTTGGTGGGCAGGAAACTCCCCTTAATTGCGTGTGTGTGCATGTGTGAGATCAATAGCCCTGTAAATAGGCTCCTCAAGTGAATGACTGTTGGTTGATGGTTATCAGTTCAGATTAGGTGCCTGCACAGACTCACAAAGCTTTATATTATATTGATGTGTTTATCTTCTCTTCTGTGCCAATTTTTAGTCCATCGTAATGACATAAAGATCAGTTAATATGCACAGGATGAACTGATGTCTGTGAAGCAGCTTGTGTTATCAGCGAGAACAACAATCTTGTGGAAAGAGAGTCGGATGATACTTTTCAGAAGGGTTACTTGATTTAATAGATTTTGTGCAAAATGTAACTGCACCTACTGATAGTCATGAATATACTTCATGCTTACTTGTTTCACACAGCATGGACATCCAGAGAAAGTCCAGCTTTTGAGTGGGAGACCAAAATAATGGACTTATCTTTAGCACATAAGCAATACACGCTGCCAGGGTGTTGTATTTAAACAGGTGTGAGGAGCACTGTGGAAGAAATACCCTTCTAAAAAACACCATTAATGATTATTCAGAAAAATCAGGCAATGACATGCAAATATGGTCATATGATTAATTAATTACAATGACTGGAAGAGAATAGCAATCTGCACAGGGATATTCAAATAATTAACATGTTTCTTGTTATTTTTATTTTATTTAGTACAGGACTGTTTAAAAAATACTGAATGCTTCTGTGTGGCAGGAGTGTTGCATAGTGGTAAGGAGTAGGGCTTGTAACCAAAAGGTTGCTGGTTTGATTCCCTGCTGGGGCAGTCCTGTTGTACCCTTGGGGGAGGTACTCAACCCAGAATTGCTTCAGTAAATACCCAACTGTATAAATGGATAAAACAGTAAGTTTCTCTGGGTAAGAGTGTGTGCTAAATGACAATGATGTAATGTAACGTGACACTGGAAGGGGTGGGATGGGGGTACAGAGGGCTGCTCCTGCCCTTTTTTTCGGACGATGTGTTCCCTGCCACAGCCTGGAAGGCTTCAGGGTTTGGGATAGCAGCGGTCTCACACACAGGCACCTGCACAGCTGACACTGATTGCTAATCACCTCAAGTGTGGCTTGTCGCCTTTGTTAGGCTATTGAGAAAAAGGGCCTAGAAGTGGCCTGTGAGGTGTGGGGGGGTTTTGGTTTGAGTTTGCCTTTTGTAAATTGCCACAAAGCTTGTTGTGTTGGGCTTTTGACTGAGCCTATTCTGACTGCGTTTTCTCTATTTTGCATAGCTCCAGAGTAGGGGAAAATAAGAGACTACTGGGCAAATTGATAGCTTGGGTCGTTGTGTTCTTGTCCAAAAACCACCTTCACTTGAACTGTGCTTTTAGGAATCAAGTGCTTATAAGAATCAAACCACCCTGGATGGATGGGATACTTATAAACAGAATGCACTGTATTATAGAATTTCTTGAAGGGGCATGACAGTACTTGTTCATTCTGCCTTGCTGTATAAAACACTGGAAATACATTCTCAATATCTGAGTTGCTGGTGCTACAGAAAATGTCCCATTCGGTGCTAAATTGGCTGGTTGTTATGGTTACCTCCGTGACGACCTTGCTGGGCTGGTTGGAGTTGAGGACAGGGAGGAGCTGTGGGAGAGAGCTCCGCCTCTTCCCGCGCCGGCTGCTCTGAATGGACACGGACACATCTATGGGAATGCCCCGCTGCGTATCTTTTACGTTATCCTGAGAAAATACAGGTCAGATCAAAGCAATAACACCAACAGCCAATCAGACATTACTAACAAACTGGCCAACAACACCAACAACCAATCAGATATTATTTACAAGCTGGCCAAGAACACCAACAGCCAATCAGTTATTATTAACAAACTGGCCAACAACACCAACAGCCAATCACATATTATTTACAACCTGGCCAACAACACCAACAACCAATCACATATTATTTACAAGCTGGCCAACAACATCAACAGCCAATCACATATTATTTTCAAGCTGACCAACAACACCAACAGCCAATCAGATATTATTTACAAGCTGGCTAACAACACCAACAACCAATCACACATTATTTACAAGCTGGCTAACAACACCAACAGCCAATCAGATATTATTTACAAGCTGGCCAATAGAAAGCCTGAAACACCAGAGCACCTGCAGTTTGAGCTCTGCTGTCATGCAGCCCCTCTTGTTCTGCCCGCGGAGCTCCAGGGTTCCCGCAGACTGAAGGTCCTGGCCAGTTTTGGCATCGCTCAGGAACTTGACTCTGCTGGCCAGGCCCTGCTTCCTCTTCTCAGAGTCCACCTTAATCTCGTAGGCCAGAGCTGCCAAGACACAGGGCAGGGTATCACGAGCCACCCTCTACACCTGGTCATCCAACATCTACAACCAGTCACTCTGTGCCACTGGATAGAGAGATAATTTACCTACTCAGTTTGGGGTTGTAGGAAGCTTGGTTCGCCGTATAGGTAAAGCATGCGTCAATCGTCAAACTGCAAGCAAAAACATTCCACTGTTGGTTTATTATTTCTAAATGATTTTATGATCTTTTTCAGGTTGTAAATCTAACAGAAAAAGTAGTTCAATTGATTAGCGTCACAGGCTATTCCGAAAGCGACATCATTGTCTCACCAAACACTGTTTCCACAGTTTTTCTTCGTCAGGTCAATTTCCTTTGGTGTTATCTTGACAACCTTCTCAATATTAATGACTGGTCTTGCCCTATAGCAGCAATAAATACCATTTCACTTTGACTTCAGTTACATAGGTGATTATTACATTGTAGTAAAAGTTTTGATCAGTTACACAGGTGATTTATTACATTGTAGTAAAGGTTTAAACAATTACCTGTAAACAAATACTGCATCTGAGAGAGATCCAACGGCAAGGTCAGGGTAAGAATTGCCATCCAAATCCATGTTCCCAGCCAGAGAATATCCAAATAATTTGATATTGTGGTCATGTCCTTCAAGAACCTGAAATTAAAGAAGTATTTGTTTGTTACATAAAAGAGCACAGAGTTTATTTTCTGTCACATGTGATTGGTCCTGCCCAGAAGACTGTTTTTAATATTTTCCAGCTGGCTCAGCCGCCTTGTACTAAAATGGTGTCTTGATTACGAGTTTCACAAATTTCACATCATCCATTGTCCTTTTTGCAATGCATTTTTATTTACATTACAGTCATTTAGCAGATGCTCTTATCCACAGCAACTTACAATTTTATCCATTTATACAGCTGGATATTTTTTTACTGAGGCAATAGTGGGTTATGTACCTTGCCTAATGGTACAACAGCAGTGCCCTAGCGGACAATCAAACCAGCAACCTTTTGCCTACAAGCTCTCCTTACCACTACACCACACTGCTGCCCCTTTGCATTAAAGCATTATGTAATTCTGATGGCCTAGCCCATTTACAGCCATTTTAACTGTGGCTGAGGCTCTCTCCACTACTGCAGCTGACAACTTTGGATACTTCACAGTATCAGTTCTGTTGCAACCCAGTCCGGTTTATGGTTTCATTCTAATCCAAAGAGTTACCCAGCTACTGAACCCAGCCCTCTGGAAAACCCCTCAGCCACTGACCTGTGCCGGCTCGGTGTCGACTCCTTCAGCAGAGCCGTGGTAAATGTACACTCTCCCTGCACCGGCATCATCGTAAGGAGCTCCAACAGCGATGTCTGTGAGGAACAGGAGGTTTCCGATTAGGGGCTGCGGGCTTCTTTCAGCACCTGTCAGCGGAGAGAATTTCAGTGCCGCTTCTACGGTCACCCACCTTCGTAGGAGTCCTGATTGACGTCCCCAATGTTTTCGACTGCCAGTCCGAACATGGACTCCTTGGGGCCGTTAAGGCGAACGGGGGCGATTTTGTCCCAGTTCCCCTCCTGATTGATGTAGACGAACACTGCTCCCCCAACATCCCCGTCTTTCAGGAAGAACTGCGGGGCTCCTACAGCAATATCCTGCCACCTGAAAAGCAAGTTAAACCATCGTGCATTACTAAATGATTGCCATCACTTATTCTTAGGTCTGTCAGATTCTGTCAGAGGTACACCAGCTGCACCTTGTCCTGAGGACTTGGCTGTCCCAAATACTTAGCTGTAGAATTGCCTGGGAAGTTACCCAGCCTCACTTTAGGCAAAAAAATGACAGCCTCTAAGTGAAAACACAGTGGCTCTATAAGACAGAGGTCCAGTTGTGAGGCAAAGGGGCAAAGCTGCTACACTCACCCGTCTCTGTTGAGGTCGACCACAGCAACATCATAGCCAAAGGAGGAGGCCAGTCCCGGCCCCTCCAGAATGAACTCTGGAGACAGCATGAGGGTCGGCTCTGAGTCCGGCCTCAGCAAGATCACCATTCCGCTGTGATTGGCTCGTGGTGCCCCAGACACGATTGTCAGCTCGCCCTGTCTAGTGATGCCTTTCCCAGAATCCACAGAGAATCCTGCCAGTTGAAACAAGGTCAACCAGAGTGCCTCAGTGCATGGATGGATAGAAATGTCATTTTAAGCTTACAAGTAAATGAAAATGTCTTAAATGTTAGATGTAAACACTTTAAATGAAGTCCAGTTGTGGAACACCAGGCATAGCAACATGAGGAACTGTTGTCCGAGACTGCTTACTAAATTAACAAACCATGTTAATTAACAAATCTGATTCTTTGGCTTAAACGCAACATTAAGAAATTCAAAACAAAAGTAAAGCCAAAAACGGTCCTCATTTCACAGGTATTCATTCTGAATGACCATACACCTAGTGACATCCTTGCTTGATAAATTATTCAGCTGATATGACCCCAGTATGAGGGTTTAGAGTTGCTAATTACCCCAATTATTAGGTATTTGGAAACATAGGAGAAAACACACCCATTGGCTGCAAAACCTACCTAAGTAGCTGTCGGTTGGTACTGGTACTAGGTCTGGGTCCAGGAGGTTCTCAGCCCCAACTTCATAAGGTCCATCATCAAAAAGGCCCAGATCCAACAGGCTGCTGTTCCTTTGCTCGACTCGTACAATACCTAGAGTGATGGAGGTGACGGAGAGAGATGTTTATGGAGCTGCATAAAAACAATGCCTGAGGAGCTCAGCAAAACAAGTGTTAAACATGCATGCCTAAACACACAATGCGATAGGATGGCATGAAATACAGCAACTAACCACCAAACTAAATATTTATAATATTGTCTGGAGGCTGATGAAAATGCGAACAAAACAGTCTGAAACTATGAAATGAAATGGTTTATCTATAGAAGAGAAAATGATACTTAAAGCTGGAGTTTTGTAAAATATCTTGCGTCAGATAGTTGCTGTTATGGCACTCAAGATGACACTATGACTTTATGTTGCAGCAAATCATGGGAGTGTGACTGTGACATGTTTTCCAGATATTTCTGAAGACCATCAGCGCATCTGTTATTCAGTGAAGAGTTTAGCAGATACTGTAATACCAAGTAGATAGTGACCTACCAGGTATAAAAATTATTATAATTAGAAAGGTGACATTTCAACAAAACCTTTGTTTGCATGTGACCACACGATTTACTTTTAATTTTATTTTTCAAGTTTCATATCAACTCACAAAGCATTAGCAGCTTTATATGTAAGAGGTAGAATATGTGAACCAAATTTCATGTGTCTGAATAAATATAGGAAGAGTCATACTCATTTGAGAAGGCAACACAAAACAAGAGGTAAAGATCCAGATGAAAAAGAGTAAATTGCACATTGTCACATGCTAAAAAAAACAGCTTTCTGCAAGATAGGTTTGTTAGATCAGTAGATATGGAACCAACCAACAACCAGCAAGCTATTTTGCTTACATTACATTAACAAAGTTCTTAGTATAAAGTAATAAAAAATTCCTCCCTCATAAAGACCTTCAGAACATCATGGGACGACCTCCATACCTTTCCAGCTGTAGGCTCCGGGAGCTCCGAACACAGCGTAATGGTAGTCCTTGGTGAAGGTGGCGGACAGACCCTGCTGGCAGAATCCAAACCTCTCGTGGCCCGAGGCTCGGCCCTCGCAGAACTTCCAGAGTCCCCCATCCTCGTCGGACTCGGGATCGATGCTCAGGTCCTCGCTCAGCATGTAGCAGCGGCCCGAAAGGTCCCGCGTCTCCTGGGGCGTGTTCACGAAGTACCGCCTCTGGTAGCGATGGGCGCAGGTCTGCAGTGAGCCGGCAGAGGAGTCGCGACACGTTGGATCAAACGAGGACACGGACCAGCACACAGAGGGACAAGGGATAAGGGCAGGAGTGTGGCGTAGTGGTAAGGAGCAGGGCTCCTAACCCAAAGGTTGCTGGTTCAATTCCCCTCTGGGGCACTGTGGCTGTACCACTGTGGGGCAACGTACTTAATCCAGAATTGCATCAGTAAAACATCCAGCTGTATAAATGGGTAACATGTAAAAACCTGCAAGTCACTGTGTAAGTCACTCTGGATAAGAGCATCTGCTGAATGACTGTAATGTAAGTGAGGCTGATTGAAATGGCAGGTGCCTCCTTCTCAGAGGTCAGTGTTAGGAGTGCTGCTCCTGACTCACCACAATCTTCCCACCTGGTCCCTGGCTCTGCACTGTCACCCCCATCCACTGGTTCTCCTTGCTCTCCACCCGGAGGTTCACTGCGTGTGCAGAAACATGCAGGAAAAAAAACCTCTCAGCACATTTCCCCTGAAGTCATATCAGTGCTGAATCATTGTGACTGCGCATTTCAAATAAGCATTCTGCGCACATGTGTAAATCTACAGCTGATGACTTTCATGTACATGAAATGTGGAAAGCCCTGCAGTCCTTGCTTTGAGTTAATGGTAATGTGCTTTACGGAGGAACAATCACTTGAGGCAGTCACAACAGCCACCTCTGTGGAGCGCTCACCTTCATTGTCGAACTGGACGCGATTGCAGTCGTTGGGATCAGGGGTAATTTCACAGCTGTAGAGGCCGCCTGTTATGTTGGCCTTCTGGCGGGGTAAAGCTTTGGCATGAGGAGCTCCAACCAGCAATCTGGAAGAGGTAATGTTTAGGTTTCTCAAACTGACACACAGTTTATTTCATGATTTGAAATCAAACATGTTAGAGTGATGTAACTATGTGTGCTACTAAGCGTGTGTTGTGAGGTAGAATCATTTTGGTTTATGGGAATGAAGTCAAGGTTAGAAAATTAACACTCATCCCTGTTGTATTTGAATTTTTTTCTCCTCTCCAGACACACATCCTATCTGGCTGCAAAGTATACGACAAGGCATCAGAGGGGTATAATGCTAATGAGCAGGGCTCCTAACCCAAAGATTGTTGGTTTGATTCCCTGTTGAGGCACTGCTGTTGTACCCTTGGGCAGTATTTAACCCAGAATTGCATCATATATATATATCCAGCTGTATAATTGGCTAACATGTAAACATTGTAACCTATATATGTTGCTCTGGATAAGAGCATCTGGAAAACATATTTCTAATGTAAATTTAAATGTACAAAGTGGAATTTAATTTTTTTAAATTCTATAAAGTACAGTATCTGAAATGGTTTAACCAGAGAACAACACCAAAACATTTAAAAGATGTTTTAGAGTTTTTTTTTCACAGCAGTTTTAGGAGATGGACTTGTACTGTTTGTAGGGTCTGCCTCAAGTGCCTGTAAGTGTTGTAACATCAAAGACCTGCAGTTAAAGGCAAGAGTCCTCAAAAGCCATTTCCTCCAGTTTGCCAAAGCAATTTTCTCTCTCCATTAAAAAGGTAAAGGTCCAAAAACACTTTTTCTGAGACTTTTCCTGTTGAACTTGTGTGTTACATAGCTCCCGAACTGGGAGGGAAATTATGTGTAATGAAGTTGGAATACTCTTAAAAATATAACTTCAGCGATGTTCCTATAACACCTCAGAAACTCTTGAAGGGAACACATCATATGCTCATGATCTAGGGAACACTTTTCCATTTGGCTTTAAATTTAAGACACTCAACAAATGTCTCACTTCCTTAATGCTCTTCAGACAGTAAGTGTGAACTATTCGCTAATAAAAAACAATTAGAAACACACCAGGTCAATAAAAAATTGACCTCTCCATCATCACATCCAAGTGCTTTTAAAGGGGGCCTTTGGAGAGAAGAGAGGTGGTGAAGGATCATGGGAACATACTACTTGGGCAACACTATGCAACATACTGCAGACATTTCCTTTAGACCAAAACTCCTTTCACCCTTGAGAGCTGTCCATGTGAGTCCTGAATCTCTGCTGCACACTCGTTATTGGTCCATTGTGTAACATGGGTTACTCTTTATCAGTCAAGGACTTCCTCAAAGGTTTAAAGTACGTCTTTTTTACTTACAGTCTTTTAACATCATCTGCAGTCTGTCAGGTATTTATATAGAAACATTGTAAAGTGAGTGGGAGACACAATGCTGGTACTTACTTTCTGTAAAGCCCATAGAGTTTGATTAGATTCCTTTAATTGTCTGTTGTGCATAGAAATTTGCTTTGCATCAAAGTCATTCCTCCATAACGTAAATCTAGCACAATTAAGACAACATACAAGAGTACACATGAAAAAGGATAAAGAAACATGAGATGGTGTCAAATTTGGTGTCAAAACAGTGAGACACAGATCTGTACATCACAGTTACACTGAAGCTTCCCCTCCCATGTTACTCAGTGTAAGATCACTCCTGCAGAGATGTAGCACCTATGTGCACTTCCCACATGCAAGGGTCTTTTTTTTGGGGGGGGGGTGTTACGGGGGAGGGTGGTGTGTCGGTAGAAGGCAGAGAAAGCAGGCGTGACTTCGTTCAGAAGCAGGGGTCCGGTGCAGACCTTCCCGCAGAATTTGGCAGCCGACTGAAGGACAACATTGACATTCTTGTGCCATACCTCAGCTCTCACGTCCAGCTCCCGCACTCAGGAAAACAGGCCCTCCGTGTTTGGGGAAAGAAAACACGCCCGTGTGATGCTGGGAGGGGCGGTGTGGGAGTACAGGGGGTACTCCAGCATTTTTTTGTTTTTGCTCATTTCTGCTGTCTCCTACAGCCTTACAGGCTTCAGGACTTGATGACAGTGGTAGGCTCACAAACCTGCACAGCCAAGGCTATTTAGCAGATGCTCTTATACAGAGTGACTTATATTTTTATCAATTTATGCTGATATTTACTGAGGAGCTTGTGAGTTAAGTACCTTGGCCAAGGGTAAAGCAGCAGTGCCCCAGCAGGGAATCAAACCAGCAACCTTTCAGTTATGAGCCCTGTTCCTTACCACTATGCCACACAGCCCATTCATATTTAATTACTTAATCAAAAGTGTAACAATAACATGCCTGAATGCCCAATGTCCATTTTGCATTGTCACTTTAGCCACTAAAGAGTTGTGTCAGAGACTGTGTGTGTGAGTGACATGGACTGAACTTCTGTGCGGCCTGCAGTTTACTATGGCCTGATCCCCATCATATATGCCTTACTACCCAGAGCAGTGGGGTCTGAGCCAGGATGCCCCCTTCTAATGCTTTCTGTGTGTCACATGACCCAGACCTGCCACTGACTCACTGTCCTGCGATTGGAGACCCACTGATATTCTCACTTTGACCTGTCGGACTGGACATCTGAGGAAATGCAATATAACAGTAGATATAACAGTACTCTGAAAGTTCACCTGTGGGAGAACATGGATAGAACTAAAATATTACCTGTAGACCACAAGAGATCACAAAAACAAAGGCAAGTGCAGACCCTTAAGCAACAAACGGAACTCCAAACTGTCCTTTTTATTGAGCTATATTTTGGAGAGGATTTGAACACTGTCCGAGAAGATGCTAGCACAGCTCCACAATGTCTTTTTTGAAGTGTACTGTACTGGTGACAGCACAAACCCGTGGTGTTTAAGGTTGCAGATTTAAGCTCAATGTCATGTAGCATTTGTTTAATGCTGTACTTTCTTTGACAGCACTTAATCCCGTTCTGGCAATGTTGTCTCGCAGCAGAACAATATTACAAGAAAGGCGCTAACATTTGAGTATCTGTGCAGCTAATTGCCCAACCCTATTGAATGCAGTTCAGTGAATCGGCCTGGATAAGAAGGTCTGTCAAATGGCAAAATGTAGATGTAAATGTAGGTAAAGTCACGGTGCGTCCCGTCTGGAACACTCCATTCTGCACGCACACTCTAAACCAATCCGTCATCCACACGCATGTCAGAATCACTTGCTCTCACTTCTATGCAAAGGTTAGGTCAACACTGTTCCTTCCTCTTTTCACTTCGATTCATTTCATCCAAATTTAACCACAACGGCAAACCACTTAAGAGAAATCAAGTGAAAGACGCTTTGAACCTCCCTGCAGCTGCTGTCTGACTCAGATGTGGTAACCGAATGTCAACATAAATTTTAACTGTATATGCACAGAAGACATAAAACACCAAAATCGTAATTTCTGTAGCACGTCTACACAAAATACCAAGTTTTAAAATTTGTTTATAGCTCACAGAAATGAGAGGAATCGAAGGAAAATACCTGAAATGCTCACTATCTTAAGGACATGGTCCCTTGCATTCATGCCTCCTAGTGATTAATATAGCCTAATCATTTCTCTGCAGGTCCGAATGGAGCAAAAAGACACTTTAAGGCCAGGGTTACCTTTTACAGTTATCAAAAGCGCGTTTATAACTCTTAAAATAACCAAATTCTTCTTAAGTTTTATTTTTGTTTCATGGCTTAGAATAAACTGAATGCTGATAACGTATACCGTGTTAGATTTTCAGCGCACAAACGTATCATGATCTTTGGAAACTTAGCAAAAACACGATACCTGTTAGCCACCATCAAGTGCAAATTATTTCAAACACGTGATTAAAAGGTAATACGCCGGCAACACACACTTACATCCTCTTATCAGAAGGATTGAGTTGTCTGTGCAGGGCGATGGAAAATCCGAACAGGGTGCCGGCTTCTCCGTTTTTCCTGAGAACATTCTGTGTATCAAGGTTAAAAGCTGAAAGATGTGTCCATTCCAGTAGACAGCAAAAATGAAGAGAAAGCAATCTCCAGGAAAATGCCATTGCGTTTAGAATATATGTTTTTCCACGTTCGTGCACTGTTCAAACCGATTTCCTCCGCTTTCCCTTAAAATCTCGGTTCTGTACCTGAATGGTCTCGTTGTTCTCTAGGGGCTTAGATTTTAAACCGAAGAGCGCGCAGCTCAGCACACGTCCGTAAATCACACTATACGTCACGACCCTGGGCTTTACTCTGTTCGAAATACAGGTCTAAGATCTCGCTTTACCTGATCGTACCCTGTGAGCGTTTTAAGTAACTAAACTGAACTCCACACTTTGACAATAGTTTTTTCTGCTGATTGGAATGTTTCAGTTTCAGGCATGAGAGAAAACTGAGATTACCTGAGAAATGCACCTGCAGTAATATAGTAGTGAACAAACAGAAGTGCTTTAAATGGTCAGTGGCTATTTATTTCCCTGTTTATGACAAGGTAACCCATCCAAAACACAAGTTTGTCAGGCTTATAGGTAAGGATGGTTGTGGTGAGTACCCTCCCCTCTCTCACCCCCAGCTGTGCCCTTGTAACAGGCCTGATGAAGGCAACAAGCAACAGCTGGGTTCATCACCAATGACCTGCAGGTGCGCTCACCTGTCTGTGAGACTGCCACTGTCCAAGGTCTTGAAGGCCTCCCAAGTTCGTTAGACCGCAGGAATGTTTGACAGCATCCCAAAAACTGGGAGAGCATCCCTCTCTGTTCCGGAACCACCCTCTTCTGCAACTCCAGACACCAGCAGAGGGAAGCCAGGACCCCACAGAGTCTCCCCCAGGACTGTCCTCTACCAAGCAGCCCACTGGGACAGTACCAGAGGCCTGGGAACAGCTGGGGGCTGGGGCTCTGTGCGGCGCAGAGGCAGCACAGGAGCCTGGGACAGGGCTGTGGTCTAGGGCAGAACAGAGGCCTGGGTTTGGCTGGAGCCCTGACGGTGGCCATGGTGGACAGGGGTGTGGTTAAAGGCCTGAAGAGCCTACATACCCTGAGGGCTCCTGCTCCAAAGGCCAGTGTGGGGACCTTCAAGACACCCGAACAAGAGGTCAGAGGTCAGAGGCCTGGTCTTGAGTTGCTGTGCTACATAGTGTGACAGGGTGACCTCTGACTGGAAGTCTGGTGCAGCTGGGGAGGAGCTGGCCTTAGCAACAGGCTGTGACTGGGCCGGAGGAGAGGGTGAGGGCAGGAGCTGCACCCCAGGCAGTGCACCAAGAATGAGAGGCGACCCACGGGAGGACAGGGGGGTGACATGTGATGGGGCCTGTCTGCAGGACAGCCAGGCAGCCACCAGGGGGCGCACAGGCCAGGAGAGTAACGTGACCCCCGCTGACTGCAAAGAAGCAGGTGGTAATCTGTGTAAGGGGCAGCAGTATGGCATGGTGGTAAGGAGCAGCGCTTGTAACTGAAAGGTTGCTGGCTCAATTCCCTGCTGGGGTATAGCTGCTGTACCCCTGGACAAGGTACTTAGCCCAGAAGTACCTCAGTTAATATCCAGCTGCATGCATGTAAAAATTGCAACCTATGTACGTGGCTGTGGATAAGTCCGTCTCCTAAAGGACAATAATGTAATACAATATAATATAATAATATAATATAATATAAACTGACCTCTGGCAGACCCACTGGGAAAGACGGTAAGGAGACCTCTGTGAAAATGGTGGTTTTAGACAATTCACACTGCCTTTCCGTGACAGAGGTGTCTGACCAAAACGCAAACTGCCCCCAGAGTCCGCGCTGTGACTGGCATGAGGCTTTGCGTATTTATGAAGGTGTATCATATTCCAGGTTGGTCATCAATGTGTGATCTCTTGAGCGCTTAAAATAGCTCATCTGCCAAAACAGTGAATTTTGTAATCACAACAGAACTCCACAAGGAACTCATCAACATACTGCTGCAGGGCAAAAAAAAAAACAGACTGGGATATTCTGACGCAAGATGGTGAAACCCTGTCTTTCTGAATGGAAGCATTAGTGTATGTATTTCAAAGAATGTCTCTGAAAAGAGCCCATGCTCTTCTTATCGGTTTTCCTTAGACCCAGCAGCTGTTTCTGTGGATTGCTTTCACACAGGGTCAGGGGGAGGGTCAGGCCCTGGTCTACAGGTGAGGGATCTAGAGGACACCCCTCCACATCACCATGGTAATCAGGAGCTCAGCCTCTTCATGAATTACAGCTAGTATCTGGCAGGCCACATTAGGTAGCTGATAATTGCCACAAAATGGTTTGCCACAATTGATATGTCCATTGATGTCCATTAATATTTGGACTGGGTCTAGTACCCACACTGGAAAATGCTATCTGGTAACTTAATACAGTTTGTCACATCACTGGCACAGTAGCTTGTATAGAACATAAAGAACTGGGTCCACCTTATCATCTGATTGCCGGGAGAAGCGGGTCGCTGCCCATGGTGCTGTAATATTTCGGGCAACAGTTATAAGCTCCCCTGCAGTTCTTGGTGTTATTTGTTGCACATGCAAGGTATGTCACTCACACTGTGGAGCTAATATTCGAAATATGCCTTTCAAAAGTGGACAATTGTTTTTCTTATGCATCTACTAAATTTAAAAACGACCTTGGGTCAAAACAATAAAAATATTAAATATGGATCGTTTTACACTTCTGCTAATTAACCACAAAAAATTGCTGTTGAAAAGTACTTAATCTGGCAATACTGAAACATTCCTACGTAACATCTTGCAGTTCTGGCACCACTAGATTTGGTATGGCATTGAGAGTGTAGTTTCCCATGTAACAGAATTTCAGAGGAGTATCCATAAGTTCAACCACACGAGGGCGCTGGTATAACAGTTTAAAAAAGTAGAGAAGAAAATTTGATGGCTGTTAGTACTGATTCCTACAAGCAGGTGGAGCCAGAGGAAGTCATATTTTGATTGTTGAATTGTCCAAATATTGTCTAATAAACTGAATTTGCAAAGATGCGCGTTTAATCTGTCAGATGAACTGTTCGCTCCAACTGTGCAGAATCAACAGTACAACGTAGGCCCACCCAACATTCAACCTGTATGTATGTGCATGTACCAAACTTCTCCTTTTCTCATCAGACTATCAAAATAAGAATAATAACTTGTTATGTTGTGATATGATCATAATAAAGGCAATTATTATTATTATTATTATTATTATTATTATTATTATTATTATTATTAGTAGTAGTAGTAGTAGTAGTAGTATTGTTGTTGTTGTTGTTATATAGTGGCATCTCAGGTCATACAATTAACTTGTCAAAATCAGTATTCAACAGTTGCCTAAGTCTATGGCCAATACAGCTTTTTTGGCTACTGTACACACAGTTCAACAAATTACTTACTAGTAAGAGGGAAAAATTTAAGTATCATTAAATGTGCCTTTTTTCCACTGTTGCTAGTAATAATTATATTCTCCTCTATCTTCAGCTACACAAAGTATATGCACTTCTCCAAAAGTCAATGCTCCAATACTCAATACTTATGTGTTTATCGGTTCATTTTAAATCTCTGGTACATTGTTGTACCCAGCATTTGCTTTGTTTGTTTCTATATCCCATGCGGGATGAGGGGATGATCCGGTAGGAAGTGGTCTGGAGGCGACACAGAAGTGGTTAAATGTTAAAACATTTGAGAAACATTGCATGCGCTGGGTAACGTTAATGTCATTTATCTGGATCGTCCACTTTAATTCCGGCCCGTATAGAACGCATGGGAAAAAGCCAGGGGTGAGGATGGCACTAGAACAATGACAATCTCTTTTCTTTGGAATGTGTCTGTGCAAATTGACTGAATCATCAGATTGGACATAAGGCCTCTGTGTAATTGGAATGCAGCTAAGTGGCAGTAACAACCCCTAGACTAGGTTAACAATACTTGCTTTAAGAACATTCATGACACTTAGAGCTAGTGATTTTGTATTCTCAGAACAAAATGTATAACCCTTGACTGAACACAGATGGTCTTACCTTTGACTTTGACTACCTTTGACACAGTAACATTTCCAATTAATTGTATTTTTAAATTTGACGATATCTCTCACTAAATTACTCAATCATTCACCCTGTGGGAGTCCTTGGTGTTTCGCTAGCCCTATCAAACATATTTTCCTATTTATTGTTATTTACAATTCTGCAAATAGATATATTTACATTGTAAGTATTTTCTTTTTGATTGGTTTTTGATCAAAATACCACATTATTCACTATGGACGGTGGTAGTTTCAGACGTGCGCATGAAGTCATTTTTTGGCGATAACAGAATGTGTTGTAAAGCGCTTGCTGTTCTGGGGCGGGGGAGAACTCTGCGGTTTCTTCAGGTAGGCACGCTCAGATAGTAAGCACTAGCAATTCCGTGGGTTTTAATGCCTATTTTGCTTACCTGTGCGCTTGGGAAGGCTGGCGCCTTCAGTGATTAGTCTGTCTGGTTACCAGGTTAACATCTTTATGGCGCCGACAGATGGCGCACCGAGGCAGAAGCGTGTTATACGGGTGTTGCTTCTACTATATTACATGACATTCAACATGCTGTTCTTTTATTAGGCATGCTAATTATTTTATAATTAAAGCCGATAATTAATTTATTTCGACGACACTGGGGGTGTCTGAATATATATTTCAATTTTCATGGTTTAGAGACGAAGTTGGACAAAATTTGCAAGCCGAGTAAAGTGAACCAATGACACACTTTAAGTAACCAACCTGACTGCCATAACGTCAGAGCTTAAATATGAATGAATTTTTTTAACTCGGGGAATGACGGTAATACTTCTCTCACAATGCACTATGTGCCATCAAAATTTTAAGTTCTATGTTGAAAAATACGTCAAACCGGTAACAAATAATTTGGCAAACACCGACAAAGTGAAAAATCCGTAGACCTGCTCCGGAATATCCCGCATTCATTGGCTGCTGCGCGCGGACTGCCTCTGCCTCCCACGTGACACGCGATAAATGCCCGCCCGCGAGCATCTCTGGCAGCAGACAATCAGGAATCCCGGGTGCAGACGCTGCGATGCGAGTCCAGTCCAGCCAAACGCACGACCGACATCCATAAACTATCCGCTTATTCATACGTTTCCCGAGCAATTCAAAAATATTTTATAGCACTGTTTCTGACGTTTTCATCTTTGAAAACTATACTTTGTTTTTATTTTCAACTTTTTTTGTAATACGATGACTGGAGTTTTTGACAGTCTCGCTACAGATATGCATTCGAACCAGATTACCTCGAATAACTATCACAGTTTGCACAAATCTCTGGAATCTCCGACTCTACCAGTGTCCACCGCGACGGACAGCAGCTACTACAACAACAACCAACAGTCTGGACACTGCACAGGATCGCCCTACGGACAGCTCAGTTCTTACCAGTACCACACCGGTGGAATGAGCAATGTTCCCTACAATACCAAACCCTACGACCTCGGGTTCAGCCCGTCCTACGGCACGTACAACTCCTACGGTTCCAACGCCTCACCAACCCCCACGGATGCAGGTAAACAACGTGTAATTTAATAATCATATTAGTTGACAGTCATGATTGTCTCGCTTGTGGCAAGATCCTTTGTTATGCCAGACTCGCATGTGTAACTCTTGATTTATTTGTGTGTATATCTCAGAGAAAGAGGAGGTTGAGCCTGAAATCCGAATGGTCAATGGCAAACCGAAGAAAGTCAGGAAACCCCGAACTATTTATTCCAGCTTCCAACTCGCAGCACTTCAGAGACGGTTCCAAAAGACGCAGTACTTAGCTCTGCCCGAACGAGCTGAGCTGGCGGCCTCGCTGGGCCTCACGCAAACACAGGTGAGAAAATACAGATAGCCTATATTTTTAACCTATTTTATTTTATTTTTCGGATCCTTAATCCAACTTGCTAGGCCTGGAGATAAAAACACCCTACATCACCTTCTGTACTGAGGAAATATATCGAATGGTAATGCGTATCTTGCTCATTGCTAACAACATTTAAGTCAGATGAGAAGTGTATTAATTCTTGTTTCTGTTTCTTCATAGGTGAAAATCTGGTTCCAGAACCGCCGTTCTAAGTTCAAAAAGTTGTGGAAAAGCGGAGAAATCCCCCCGGAACAACATGCGGCCTCATGCGAGTCTCCCCCGTGCAACTCCCCGCCCGCCGCCGCCGCCTGGGACTTTCCTCAGAATCAAAGAATGAACAATATAAACACCAGCCTGGCCCAGAGCAGCAGTCCTCCCGATACGACAGCCCCTGCGTTTTTAGCAAATTACTCCTGGTACTCGTCCACAAACTCCGCGGCGCATCTGCAGCCCAACCCGCTGTTACAGCACCATCACAACTCCGCGATGAGTGCGGGGGCGATTTTTTAACACTTGTCATAGTGACTCTGCGAGAGAATCTATGAAAGAAACAGGTATCACCGAAATGGCTTTTCCAGGCCGACGTCAAGCCCATGGCTAGAGGACAAAAACAAGAAAGACGCAGCTATGGTAAACTTGACCTTGATAACAATTCTCTGTCATTTTTCGACCTGCCTTTTTATTTAACTGTATAGGCCTATATATTTTTTTAAGATTCTGCGAGGGGCCTATAACGTCTTCTGGACAGATCACTACATTTTAAATTATTTTGTATTTATTTTGTTGTCGTTTGTTGGGGGATATGAAAAAAAGCTACTGTTTTAAAGACTACTAATATCCAAAGCAACAAAAGTATTTTATTAGCTACATTTCACAAATGGACTTGTTTCCGTGAAATATTTGCAAGTAACTTGTTTCACAGCAGGCATTGTATCAATAAATCTAATATGTAGCACTCTTTAAACTGTATTGGTGCCTTCTGAAAATGACCTCAATTTCGTCAGACACAAATGTTTATATGTACCGAAACTCGCTTTAGTAATCTATGCGTTTAATTATTTGTATATAAGGTAAGTGGCATACATTGGAAATCATGTGTGTGCAGTTCGTGTTTTATACAGCCACAGGTATCTCTTTCAAATGTCGTCATTGATAGACGTTTTCCATCTTGTCTGAATTTCGCAGGCTGCTGCGTTCTTAAAATTAGAAAGCTGCTGTTTATCTCATACGCTCATTCACATGTAAACATTTTATTGTCTTGAATATTTATTACGAAGTCGACTTTTGCGCTGTTACCTTTTATGTAACTGAGAAGTTCCTTAATTAAAAACATGTTGACTGTGTCCGAGACATTTACGCGGCCTGTATTGAACAGTTTATTCGTCCATAACTATGCCTTCAAACTGTTTTGCGCTCATTCGACAGGACAAAGTGAACTGGATTTCACTAGACGTTGAGCTTGTTTTGTAAAGCGTTTGGGTCGATTTCAGGGTGCTCGAATGATCTTGAAATATTTCCTTCAGAAAGACAGACTCTCGTTCGACCCCGCCTCCATCAGTCTGGCGCCAGTGAATTTCTCCCAGTATTCTTCGCTGACGAAACGGCTGTCCGCACAACGCGACTCTGTACTGAGTCTGTACTGTCTTTCGCTAAAATACCACAATTTCTAAATAATAAGGTCAACGAAATAACGCTGAAATATTTTCAGTTCGATAATTATCACGCGGAACATAACAACAGCGGATGTGAAATGGTCGCGCCGTGGTTTGTACAATTTCTTGTTGACATTTTTAGAAAGGTGTTCAGACGTTGTGAAGATTATTTAAAAGGCGTCTTTGCATGGGACCCTAGAGCTACAGCCTGTGGTGAAAAATGAAGTGTTCGAAGGCAACACGCCTTGGCATGCAGAGAGACAGAGGGGACGGAGTTTGGCTGGATTCAGCTCTGCAGACTCTCTGGAGTCGGAGCGCGTTCCCGCAGACTTTTTATGAACTCCACACAGCCAAAAACTAGGCTCAAAACCGCCCCAAGCAAACCAATAAAAACATTGCATGCAGCTTCCAGTTCAATCGCACGCCATAAGGCCCTTCCGACTAGCACATTTAGATATATATCTGATGAGACTTTATGTAATATTTATGGGAAAGAACACATCATATCTTACCTCCTTCCCCAAAACTCCGCCTTACATATTCAAAAATGACGTAAAGTAATTAGGAGACATGGAACATTTGTCCCCCAAACGTGAATTGCATAAACTTGTTAGAGTCACCCCCTGTGTTTGTGGGAATTTCCACGACTCGCTAGTGCGGTGTGATTTTCGCAATGGACTACGGCTTTAGTAATACCATATTAAATATGCACGTCTCACACTGACAAACTTTTTACTTTGGAAAGGTGCTGCGTTACCACGACATTTTTTTCAAGAGGTTTGGTAAGCTATTTAAATGGCATTTTCTGGAACTGATTTCAACGTACACGTAGTATTTGCGCTGTTTGATTTCTGCGCTGTTGTATCTTGATGTGATTATAATTCAGCAGTGAGTGCGAAAGGTGACTAAAATTCCACCAGAGTAGATATCGGGTTATTAAAGCACAAACTGTATTTCTGCGGTATTTATGGAAATGCAATACAAAATACATATTATGACGTTATTTTTATTTTCTCGTCCACGTGTTTTAACACACTGTAATACCCTACTGCAAGGTTTGCCCTTCTGACATGGCCGCCTTTGCTTTCTTTGAGTGATTAGAAGCTATGAAAAAGTTGGACTATTTTGCATAATTGGATGCACTTTTCAGTGAAAGCCGCTCTACACGATTTACACTCTCGCCGCGGAGTAGTCGAAGCTGATCTCTACATTTAGAATCCCTAGGGATCCTACGATGTGAATTAATCCATGGGATCACAAAACAGAATGACAATTGCCAACTTTTAAAATATATACAGTGTGTACATAACTTGAACTTCAGGAAATGTTATTGGTAGTACTTAAATACAGCGTTTTTTTCTTTGATAATTAAGACACATCGCATCGCATCCTATTTCAGATGCATACATAATGCAGTTGTAGTCATGGTGTCAATGAAATGCGTTTAGCTCTGACAGTTTCCCTGGAGACATTTGGATGGAATGCAGAATTTTATATGTGGGCAAGAATCTAAGTTAAAAGCCTCTTCAAAAAGCATATGTCTATTCATACTGCTTCTGGAATGTTCCCAGAAGACAAGATTCTCCGAACTGAGATCGCTATATGTGTCATTTTTTTCAAAGTGTCATGGTTTCAGTATCAAAACTATTTCTCTTCTCCTGCCTACTAAATGCGTTAACTGATTTCAGTGTGTTACGCTCTTGGACAATGCAATAGTAAAAACTGGATACACTGGACGATAAACTTATTTATGAGTCTTACAGGCCCACATTCCAGCTCAAGAAAGAAAAAAATATTTCTACAGAATGCACAAGCAATATGATGGATAAAAAGTCAAATTTATATAGGCCTAATGTTTGATTAATATAGTTTTAAATTGCGCGCTATCAGCATTTCCTCCAATAGACTAGCGGTAATGTGGCTTTAGACACCTCTGGAATCCTGTGGACAATTTGAAAAATGCGCTACCCTTTTGCGTAATTTATACTCTGATGTGTAATTTTATCTGCGTTTGTTGTTTGAGCATTCTGACTCCCAGATCTGAAAGCCTGCAATTACTATAAAATTCTTCGCAATTTTAGATGTCCTAATATGGACTGCAATTTTGGCGAAAGACGATTTCCAGCTATTTCAAGCATCAACATTGTCAAAGTTGTATGTACATAATAAATGGGAATATCAATGCATAGTTTTTAGCATAACATCTTGACTCCTCGGTAATTATATCCGTTTAGAGCCTACGCAAAATTAGTCTGAATTGCATGGTAACGGTTGCTTTAAAAAAAAAATACTCATAATTTTCCCAAAGATTACCAAGATCTCGAGTGCACAATGTCATCATCGTAATGAAGAGTAAACATTTATGCTAATAATCTGCAATTTTTTCCATCAGCTATAAAGAGAGCCAATATAGCTGAAATGTTCAGTCATATTCTGCACCGTGGCTGTTCTAACGCTTAGCGCTGCAAGGGAAACGGTTTATGGGATTCAAGCGCTCCTCTCACACACTGCTCCAGGATGCTAAGTTTCTGAAACTTCTTTAGAAAACAAAGGGGATTTCTGATTCCGTGGTGCGCGAGAGCCGTCGTGGTTGATGCTTTTAGGGCTTAAGGTAAGGATGGCGTTTTTTTTTTCAATTCCCTCAAGAACACAAGTGACATGATTAAAGATAGCTGGAGACTTCTGTTGGTGGCTGTGAGAGGGATGACGTTCATCGTGTAATTCGTAGCTTTGTGCATCACAGCGATAGCATAACATTAATCATCTAAAAAAGATAAACCGCGTCATTAGCGTTTAGCATATAGATTCGTTTGATAGACAGGTGTGCAAAATACATGAATGTTCGGAAAACCACAAGTCATTGCTATTCTGTCGCAAAAGTATGAAGTGGTCCACACCAAGAATACTCGGCATGCATTTGCAGATCCATATTTAATTTTTGACAAGGATCAAATATTCTGAAAATTGCAATGTGAATATTCAGGCAGAAACATTGAAACAAAGACCAAATAAAACGGGCGATGTTTTGTGATGAAAAATACCATTAGTCTATTTACAAACAAAAATCAACGTTACAGTTAAATTATCATGTTGCGAAAATGCTTATGCCCTAATAAGAAATGATAAGTTCCAGCAGCTGTTCTGCAATCATTTGGGAGATGCATAAGGATTCTTATTGATTTAAGAATAAAAAATGCGAGATGATTTCGTCACAGTGGAAATGGAAGGCTGCAGAAAATACGCAGCCTCGCGCCGTAATTTCGCCCGCGCGGCCTCCATTACTCTAGCGCTGTGCCATTGATAACTCCGAGCCTCCCTCCTATTGAAAATCCTGCAGCATACACCTGCAACCAATTTGCTGGGGCCTAAATATAAGACAGCAGCAAAGAGATGGCAGCTCACCTATTTTCCCGCTTTTTTCTGTGCCCAGCGAATTTGTCTTTCAGCGTGCTATCTCTTTTGTTAATGCAAAAAGATTCCCTGTGCGAAAAATTGGTCATAATTACCCCAGAGATTGGAAACTGCATTCGAATAAATAAACCCAAAATTACTGTAATTATGCTGCGTTTGATGGGCTCCGCTTGTAATCAGGGGGAGAATACAGTGGAATAACGCTGACCCTCTCGGATGTGCAGCTGCACGCGCACTTTGGGGTCCCTCGGAGAGAAAGGAGACAGAGAGGGGGAGCGAGGGAGAAGGAGAGAGAGAGAGAGAGAGAGAGAGAGAGAGGAATTTTTTCTCTATTAGGAACCCAATTTAAGAATGTGTGATGTGTGAAATTAGCATTTTATTTACAGGTAAATCCTAATATCATGCCCGTTTTAAAAGCTTTAATGGGCGGTTTTAAAACTATTCTTTTCATAATTCAAATAAAGTGGAAAAGAATGATTGGGTCGGACATGTAAATTAAATAATTTGCAGATTGAATGTCAAAACTTAATCAAATATTCACTTTTAGTTAATATGATCAATTTTAAAGAGCTCGCCAAGTCCTGAGCTGTTGAGGTCAGCATGCTATATAGTAAACGGTACTATATTAAAGTATATATACTAAAAACATCTGAGCGGACACACATCCTGTTAGTTGAACTTAGCATTGAACATTTTTACATTAACGAGAATATAACGATTTTAAAGATTTTAGAGTTCCACGCAATGTAATATAATATAATAATTATTATAATAACTTGATGTATTGTTATACCATGGTAATGAAATTATTATTATTATTATTATTATTATTATTATTATTATTATTATTATTATTATTGTGGCTGTAGTAATTGTTCATTGGTTCAGATTGTGCTCACGGTACGGTAGATATTTACATACAAATTAGGGGTCCTGGAAAAAAATTCTGCTTCTGCCACCGGTTATGGTATTCACGATTTGTCCGCATTTTATCTTTTACTCTACCAGCCTGTTCCTGGGCTGAGATACATGTATAAGTACGAGGAACGTGTCTTTGAAGTCTGAAGGTAATTTGTGGCCTGAAGTCGGTCACAGTGATTGCTATCGGTTTTCTCAAGAACATGTTGTTACGTTTCCTGTTCTGACCATGTGAGTTAAAAAAAATAAAATCTAGCAGGCCACACAGGATGCGTGTCAAAATGGGTCAGAGCCGTCTAATTATCGAGCTACACAGTCGCATGTTAATATCAGAGTGTAGCCTGTATGAACTTATATGTAACCTGCATTAAAACAGAACTGGAAAGCATTTAAAATTATAGATCAGAAATAAGGAAGTGCAAGAAAGATCTTAAATGTCCGATACAAATACTTTGATCTTGATTATATGTGTTTGTCTACATTCCCAGAGAACGACAGAAGAGGAAGAAAGGAGCGTATAACGGATAAATGAAAATCGCAACAGGCATAAGAATTATGTCATAGTAATTACAATGTAACAGAGACAATGCGAACCGTAACGACGACGCTGAGGTGAGAAAATCGTTTTCAAGAAGAGATATAGCTAGCTGCAAGATAAAAGATCAAGAGGTACATTTTCCGACATTTGACGTTATAATAAAAAGACCAAATGTTACACTTCCTCATATAAACAAATGGTTTACGGATATTATCCTTCATACAGAAATGCATTCGGGAACATTTCCCAGAGAAATGCGTTTGTATCCGCATATATTTGTGTTTTCATTCACTTTGCACACTCTCCAGTCGCTCCAACCTCATTCAAAAAAAATTTCTTTAAAAGCGCAGTTAAACCATCAACTCAAAACAAGAGCCCATTTGAACTCCACACTTTTACTGATCTCCATTTTACCCCCTCCCCAGCCCTCAAAACCACGGTCTTTTCCTACAGCACCTGCCTCTCGCCCAATTATTCACTTAACACACCAGTGCTCACTCGGACATTCAGCGATGAAAGCGGCGTCTGATGGAACCACAGAGGATGAGAAAGGAGCTTATAGCGGCTAAATGAAAATCAAAAGAAACAAGCACCACAATTGTTGCAGGAATTAAACGTTACAGAATCCAGCGCAAGACGAAATGCAGACATTATGTTCGAGGAATAGATTTCAAGAAGGGTCACAGATAGCCACCAGATGAAGAGGTAAAATAAAATAAAGATAAAAACAGAAATAAATGCAAAATAACGGAGAAAACAAGAACACAGAATCTGCATTTCCAGTCGTCCTGAATAAGTGGGTTTTGTTTTTGCATTTGTCTTAGTTGTAAAAGCATTTGAAAGTATTCCGGGAGAAACATGCATTCTCAAAAACTCTATAACCAGTATTACAAAACCTTATGATGTAGTTTACTTAATGTTCAGCCTCGAGTAAGTGTATTTTTACACATTACACTGAAAATGGAATTCATTAAAGCCTGAGTATAAATACATCTGATAACAGTAATAATAGCAAATTAAACTTAAATACAAATTTTAAGAAATGCTTGTAAATGATTTTGACAATTTGATATTATCCTTTTTAAATCATATTTTACTGTCTTCAAATTTTGCACACTATATACAAATAATTCCATAATACAAAACCATAAATTAACGTAATCAATATAAAACTAAATTATGCCATATATAACGCTAAACACATGAATCTTAATAAAGACATTCATTGTCAAAGGTCAAATTCTATTTCACAATGCACCGAGTGTACAGCCACACACATACAAAAGCTGAATATGCCTCATACAGTATTTATGTCAATATACACCAGCCCGCCCAATGCACGTCACACAAAATACTGACATTACTAGTATTTCCAAAATGCTCTTCTTCAAAGCTATACAACTTAATTTTCAACAGGACTGTGAAATATTTTGAGATTTTAATGTGTTGTTTGGGCTTGGCTGCCGTCTTGCAGCACGGAAAGAGCACTTGTAGCTCTTCAGCTTTCTGTCTTTGTTCAACCATTTAACACCCTAAAACACATTCACGCTCTTAAATAATGTAAACATACTACGTTAGAGGACATCGAATTTAAATAATTTAAATTAAACATCAACACATGAGAACAAATCAGGTTTGTAACCAAACATGACAGGACGGATATTTAAGTGTATGTTTCTCTCTGTCTTCCTGAAGATCAGTTTTCAGTTCCGATTTCAGTACTAAATGGTAACGGCCGTTACATGGGAAAACATACACAAATGGAGTAGCGTAATGTGTCTCATGGTTAGCCTACAGCCACGATAAGGCCTGACTCGAGGACAGGACTAGGACAGTCGAATCAAAACAACTAAAATTGAAACCGTGAGAATTCTGGCATCCAAATAAACGTGTTCTGTGGGGGTTGGTCACAGTTTCATATATTACTTTTACACATAACAAGAGGTCAGAAAGATGTGGAGAACAGCAGCTTTAATTTTCTATTTTACTCTCGCTCCTCTCTGCCACGGACACAAAAAAGACATTCTTCTGGGCCTTCTGCGCAGACGGCGGCTGTTGAGCCTCTCTTTGCTTCCAGGCTGTTTCTCTGAGCGGTCATTCAGTGTCAGGATGCCGATGTGTCAGCTGTCAGCCTCGGAAACAAGCCCCGCGTTGCATCTGTGCACGGCTGCGGCGGGCCCGGGTGCGGGGCGGCGTGGAGTGGCTGGCCCGCGATCCCCTGATTTGGACCATCCATCGCTGGGTAGGGGGATGGGGGGAGGCGGGGCGGGGTTCACAGTTTTTCTGTTTACATGAGTTGCTGCTGCTGCATAGCTTCTTGGTGTGCAGTGGGGTACCATGAGGTGTAATTGGGAATGTAGGATCCCGGTGTACCCGCCGGTGTTTTCACGGTGGGCGAGGTGTTCCAGACCGGCGTGACAGACGGGGAGCCCGCGGAAAGTCCTCGTCCATTGGCCAGTGCGCTCGCGTCGATAGTACCCCCACCCTGTTTCATCAATTTCTTATACTTCGATCGCTTGTTCTGAAACCAAATCTTTACCTGAAAAAAGATACCAACAGCCGATACGTGTGAGTAGGAGATAAAAACAACAATTTAATCTTTTTATTTTAACAATACTTAAAAGAATTTCTGCGTAGTATGCTCATGATCTAGCTGGAATAAAACATTACATCAGTAACACATAAACTGCTTTGTGGAATACGTCGTGGGTTAAACGTTTATTTTAATGGCCCAAGAAATCAGACATTAATGTATTCCATATGTTAAGACAGCGCCTTGAAATCTTTCGAAAGGTTTGATTATATGTAAACATTTTGAAACAGCTTTATACTTTTATTAAATACACTGTAACCATGTACAGTAATTGTGCATTTCCTCTACTGCAGATGTGAAAACTATTTTTATCTTAAAAAATAAGTAGAATCTGAAAAAAAATGTGGGAATTAAAAGTAATCTGAATGAATACGCCAATGTAAGTAAAATAGAATGACCCTTATAAAATAAATTAAAAAAGGAATAAGTCAATGTCAATACAAAGCCTTTCTGGTTACAATCCATGCGGAATATTAACATAAATGTGTGCAAAAAATCCACTTGCCTGCGTCTGGGTGAGTCCCAGCGAAGCTGCGAGTTCTGCTCTCTCCGGCAGTGCCAAATACTGCGTTTGTTGAAACCGTCTGTTCAGAGCTTGTAGTTGCAGACTGGAATATATCGTCCGGGGTTTACGGATCTTTTTCCCCTTCCCGTTGAAGCGGACCTCTCCCCCTTCCACCACTGTGTTTTTCTCCGTCTCTGGCGCTGAGCGTGAAAAAATAAAGCAAAGCAACTCAGGTGACAGTCGCACAGACGTTGCTGCAAACCAGTAAACATCGCAGTGGAAGTTTTTACTAGCCGCAGTTTCGCTATAATTACCCTTAATTGCGCGCATTGTTTATAGCATTACGCAATAAATAATTACCAAGACTAATACGCCAACATCTGGGCTAATTTTCCAATACAGTGTTCACTCGACGGACTGAAGAAGCAAAAACGTTTCACTACTGGAAGTTTAGCAGAGTAACGGGTCTGGGAAATAAAGAATGGCACTCTTACCTGTGTCTTCTAACCGTGTCTGGGTCAGTGTCGAGCTACTTTGGTAGGACTGTATTGTGGTGATATATGGACTCGACGAGTGACTTCCGACCGTGTTGACATACGGATAACCCAGAGACCTGGGGAAGGATGCTGCTGGACTGTACGAGCTATCGTGCTGAGAATGAGCAGCAGAATGTAAACAGTGCATGGAATAGTGTCCATGGGACATAGAGGACGGCGACATTTGTTGACTTGGTGGCCCAAATTCCATGAAAACGGTCTTTCCTGAGACGGGGCTATTAAGACTTTCTGGCATTGTAGTCATTGTCATCTCTTCTGGTTGATTCCTCCTCGTCCTTTTTGTTTTCTTCTATGATCTCAGTGAGGGATGGATCCCAATTTAAGCCGATCTGAGTTTTCCACTTTGCATTCATAAGAAAATGTAGTTTGTCTCTGTGAAAAGTCTAAGCACGAGGCTGTGAATCTACACAAACTCGCCTCAAAGGTTTGAATCAGGGACTCATGAATATTCATCAAAGGCCGGCGCTGATTGGTCCACTCCTTCCAAGAGGGGCTCCGATTGGCGATTCTGGGGTTGGGTCCGCAGGACCTGGGAAACTCAGGAAAAATGGCACAGATGAGACTCAGATCTGAGATTTCCGAATCAACACTGACATGCAATGCAAATGCGTTACAAAGGAGGAAGCAGTCGAGTGGAAAATATCCTTTCACCCAGACTGACTTGTGTAAAGACGACTTATTTGCAAACATTCATGTCGTACCGCCGTACAGACTGGACTAGGCGCGTAGGCCGTTTATTTTGGTCCACACCCAGAGATCCCGTTTTTTTTTTTACTCATGTTAAAGTTAAGTCTCGGCATTACCATAGACCTTCATAATATATTTTCATCAATTAAAAATGTATTTCGAGTTTGGACTAAAGATAGGCACAATGCTTGTAAATATTTGCAAACAATCGTTACACAATCCAAATTAACGTGACAAGTGACGTCATATGAAATAAATACAAACGCCCTAATATAACGTGATGGTATTTATAAATTACCTCCTGCGATCGTGTGAACAGGAGAATAAGTGCCATCGAGGCTTTTACTCTAAATATCGATGTATTACTATCAATAATAATAATAATAATAATAATAATAATAATAATAATAATAATAATAATAATAATAATGTTTACTGAGGCTTTAAGAGGAGGAATTTTATTAATAATCACAATATCAAAAATATCATTTCACAATTATAGTTGTTAGTAAGTAATTGATCTCGCATAAATTCACTGTTTCAACTCTTTTCTTTTTTTAACCTGTACTCTAAATTCAAAACCACGTTATATATCTTAAACAACAAAAATAGTTGATATGAAATTATATCAGAAATAAACGTAGAAATGCACACAAAATCCAGTCAGTGAGATGACGATTGTGATATGCTTGGTAAGAGAATTATTATTGCCATTAAATGCGCAGTCTGCATTTTAAATCACAATAAAAACAACAATCAAGGTTATAGGAACTATAGTGAAAATGCCGACCAATGTCTAACTGTTAACTGTGTGTCCTCGCTTGGGAGACTTCACACGTGCAAAAATATTACTTACTGATTTGTTTCATTAAATGCTGGTCTCGAGTGCTCTGATCCACAGCTGAAGGCAGTCATATTAGCATAACATTGATGTTTAATTTTCATACGCATAATTAGTCATGTATTTAACACTTCCGGTTACATGCTGTCCCCATTCACGTGGCCTCGGAGTGAATTTAGATTTTATGTTGAGGCTTTGTGGCGTCTGGGCGCGTGTGGTGGAGATCTGACCGATTGATGAGCGTACAAAAAAATAACAGAATGAAAAACGGTTTTCATATTCATATTGTTTTTGATTCATCGTTGTGCAAATGTTCCTTTCTACCCGTTGGTAATGTCAATTTCCCATTTATATAGTCTTTATATCTGAACGAGGAGCTTTTGCAGGCTACTTTGGTCCTAGTCTGGAAACACTGGGAGCCTAAATTATGCTGCAGTAACCGCTACCACTAATAAATAATGCTGGCGTTACGTGTTGTTTTGGCTTGTGCTTCACATTTCACCATATTTTAACAGTTAAAAAGCATTTGAATCTCAGCGATTGACTTGTTATTAATTCAAATTAAGTCTGTTGAAAGCGTAGAACCAACGAGGAGCACACCGTCATTGAATAAATTGGTTGAAATAAATATTTTTCGTATAAATCTGGAATCGTCCGAAATGGTACAGAGTACAAATGAGAAGATTGAAGCGTTTCCTCCAAAATCAAGTCGTTTCATAATTACTGCGACTGTATGTTGTATAATGAATTTAAATTGAAGTATCAGAATTAGACAAGATTTCATTCAAAATTTATCGAAAATTGTTGGGAAAGCCACGAGGAGTGAACGGACAGCCGATTTACAGGTGACGAGATTGCATCCAGATTTGTATTCATTTTAACTAAATATAAAAGCGGGCTATTCTGCGCTAGAATTGAGATACCCCTGCACCTATAAAGTCGATGAACGATGTCTCTGTTGTCAATACTTACACAGAAGCTGCATGTATCGGTCATATTTGATGTGGAACAGGTATAGCAGACGTAATTCGCGCTGAAAGGCATTCACCATAAATAACATCACCTTCGAGTAATTTGCACTACAGACATCTCGTTACCACAGCAGTTGGTAAATCTTCTAGGCCTAATAAAATTATTCCATGATGATCTTGTTGCCAAAAGACATAGAGAATAATGTTATACTAATTGTGGATCATCCAATTTGCCCAATAAAATCTTAAATGCAATTTCCACCATAAACAACGTCATAGTGCAGCGATTCTTGGAAAACGTATAAGCTTTTTAACATAATTTAAAATACTGCAGTGCCTGTAATTACATGTAAGGCGTCCCTGCTACATTTACACAAATATAACACACAAAATTACTGTTATGTAATACAGATTGTGTCCATTGTCCGATATTCTATCCACTATTAAGATTTTCCGAAACCATTGTCACCATATATACTCAGCAATTAGGGAAGAACATCAATATAAAGTATATTCTCGTTTAATTTACATTTTTACAACCGTCAGGGTCGTAAAAATGACTAATTTCACATCTAAAATTGTCCATCAGGCTGTTTGATATACATCGACGTTCAGAAAATGTATCCACAAAGTAAAGATAGCGTAAACTACCGCTTAAAATCTATTTGAAATTATATGTCACAACAAGCACCTAAGTTAATGGATCTGGAATCAGAGCGCTGGAAATGCAGAAACACCATACCATTGTTCCGCGTCACCCCTGGGTGCAAGTGACGGTGATGTCGCAGGAGCGCAAACCTTCATCTTTATTTTCTTGCGTCTCTGTTTCAGTCCGTCAGCAGCAGAGGAAACACATCCAGAACCAACCGTCTGTTCCACTGGCTGCTCAGACTCTCTACGCGAATAACAAATTAAAGGCAGTTAAATTCCGTCACTGTGATTATCAACCTAATTACATAATTGAACTCAAAGACACAGGACAAGTAACTTTTGGACGCGTTTGGAAAATGCTCGTAATGACAACATGGCGTGTAATAACCATTCTGGGAATGTGCAATTGTCTGTAGTTCTCTGTTCACACAGCTCTATAAATAATACCAGCTAATAAACAAACCGAACACTTTCACACCCCCCCCACCCCGGACACACACACGCGCACACACCTTTTAATGCTTCAGGTTCAAATAGTATGTAGCGGATATTCTATTTAAAGAAAAATCACTTGATGAAGAGATCCTTTATCAACAGTGGAAATAATACGGGTAGAAATAATATAATCATAATTATTATCATACCGTTCAGGGAAACGACTATCATAGGCAGATGGTGTGCGCGACGTAATAACTGTCATATCATAATTGTGTACCTCATTATGGTAACTACGTCTGGGAAGAACTGGGATTCTGAGATGGACACGGATGTTTTTTGTAACATGTTTCCTAGCGCTTTTCAACTCAGCCGTTTATATTTTCTATTCAAGGCTAAAATAAATTATTTAATGGCTTCAAAATGCACTTTCCAACAAAATGAAAATGGTGAAATATTGAATCATTTCATGAATACAGTGGAAAAACCTCCACATTTTAAAACGCATACATTACATTTATAACTGCAAAATGAATGCGTTGAGCATGTTTCACATCTTAAAAAATAGTTTTTACAAAACATTCTTACACTACTCTATTTTTCGACATTATGGTTAATCTAATCAACAAAAATGAACGTTTTTTTTCAGGAAAACTACATTTAGATGGGTAGCAGGCAACAATTACGCAACGGAGGAGACCATTTAAAAGAGATCTGAGAGGCAGATCAGTCGCAATGTTCAAGTGAGTTAGAGAAATTAAAATAAATAAGCCTGGGAACGGTCACTCAGATGTGAACAGCACAAAGCCGTCATTTATTTACTTTATATTATTCCATTGCTCTGATCATATAAAGAAGATGCTGTAGCTCCTTGCTGGGTACTCAGGCAAACTTGCTACCGTGTTAGTCCTTATTAGGCATCTCGGTCACAACCTCTACACCTTCAGATGCAATCGCCTTTGGGCTAATCTATAAATAAAGCCCCACAAACAGACGCGAGTATGAAGGGCATTCGGAGGAAGAGAAGTCATTAGCAGCGGGAGCGCTGGAGACGGGGGTGTGTTTTAACACCTGCGCCGGCTTTCCCGGGGTCCCGGCCGCAAGCGGAGCTGGAGTGCAGACCGCAATTACAGGTGATGCGTTTCAGTTGTGTGAGGCAGTCTTGATGTCAGTCCGCTAATGGAAAACATTTTATAACTGCCAGGCCAAAATGCCTTTCACCAAAAAACAAGAATTACTGCCAGGCCAAAATGCCTTTCACCAAAAAACAAGAATTACTGCCGCAGCCCCTGGAAAAAATACATTTCACAAATTAATCCTACCCTCTGCACCTAACCTAACCCTGGCCTTGCAGTACTTCGGACTTCTGCTCCAGAGTGCATGTCAGGGATGCTGAATGATTAAATTGTTAGCGGTGGCACGAGCTACTCAGCGCTGTTTAATCTCAGTCTGAGGGACGTGCTCGAGCGCTCTAATAAAATGGGACGCTATGCCCACGAGATGTGTGATTGATACGTACTCCAATTTACAGTGCTCCTCATTCATCAAACGAACCTACGCCAGGAAACATTTTGTTACTCTATATATTTAAAAAGACACTGGATTTACTGGCACTGTTAAATTTGTATCTTCTTTTTTGGGGGGTTCTGTTCATCAGAGGCATCGATTATAAAGAAGTACATTTTAGATAGGATATTTCCGATTGCATTAAGTCATTTCGGTCTGCCGCAGAACAGCGTCAGAAAAGCGCAGAACAGAATGTTCTGCAGGAGGGTTTGGATCCTGCTTGAATGTAGCGGTTTGTTGCGCTGGACGGGGTAGCGGAGCGGGCCTCCAGCGGTCCGAGGCAGACACTGTGCAGATGCACGCAGCAGGAGGGGGAAACAGAGCTGTGCATGACCCCCGCTGAGACCCGCACCACATGGGAGTCCAGCGAACCTCCAGCGTGGAGCAGCTCTGGTCTCTAACGGGACACACAGGAGAAAAGGCCAGCTGCGCCTCCCACTGCACAGTTAAAACGCTACTTCACTGCAAATTCCAGTTAGATACCCTGCTCATTAACTGTACTATAGCAGATATCTGTGTTTGTTTGAATATGTAAACCATAAGTTAATCTGAAGTCCTGTAAATTGTTTAGTAACCTACTGATGGCTACTTAACCATCACACAAATCCCAAGGTGGATCCATCAACCTTGCCTTATCTCTGTGGATTGTACCACACTCCATGTGCAAATTGCATTGCTGTTACTCACTCTTTGGACAAAGGAAACATTCTTGATCCCTGTAGCACATAAACACAGGCTCCAAAATCTTGGTTAAGATGTTTACTGTTTGTACACTAAGTCAGTTTGTGCTTCACTCAGTGTGATTGTAATAGTGTGCTATCCATGTACTAATAGACAGACAGTACAAGGGCAACCTCGCACTGTTGAGAGGACTGGAGGCTGTCAAGGTTAAAGAGAGATGGATTACAGCAATTCTAAACTAAAATAATAAGAAATATGGACATCTCAATTTAAGAAAAAAACTGTCTAAATGTCTTGATGGCCACCTATACTTGGTGCATCAGATCACGCAGCATGAAAAGTTTTCTATACAGAAATGAAGATTCAATGGTTTGTAAATCAGCTTCTGTTTTGTACAATTTGCATACCTGTAGCTAAATTAATTGTAAATTAAAAATAATATATTAACCTTAAATTTTCATGCATGCCCTTCTGACAGGAGAGTGTTTACCAGAGTGGAAGAGGTTTCCACTTTTATACATGAACTTTGTGGATCACTTTATCTTTTCTGGTCAAAGTGAATGATACAACTGCTCTACAAATACCTTCCGAGACAGAAGATTTTTGTCAGATTAGTAACTGATGGATGAGTCATAGTTTCTGCTTTAACTGTTTTGCAAAAAGGAAAGCTTTCCGTGTTTTCTTCCATTTGACCCAGATTGTTAACACAGAAATGACCTGTCTTTTGTCATCAATAGAAATGGAAATTTTTCTTCATAATTCTGATTTCAGAGTTCATTGTTTGTCCACAGCAGAGTGAGGACAAATGCACAGAGTTCTCCCCCTTGAAATGCAACAATATTGACCATACAGTAAATGCACAGAACAAACAGGGACAACATCTAATAGAAATTGTAAGAACAATAAGTTAAGCACCACAGATTGATTGTTCTCCAACATGTAGGTGGATCAAATAAATCACAGTTAAGTGTTGCTGTTTAAAAATGCATTAACCCAGCTGTAACATTACAGACACAGTACAGTTACTGTACAGAAACTGGGCCAAACTCATGGGGGAATATTTCACATCACTAGCAGAGACACCATCACACATTATTTTGGTCATTTATGAATAAGTCCAATATTATGCGTAAATGTCACAGAGAAAAACCCACATGGGTGCTGGCAATAAAAAGACTTAAAAAGTCAAGTCAACATTAATACAATCAAACACAGCACCAAGCAGGTTGTCATTGCTTCAAATTTAACATGTGACCTAGACAGGAGGCTTCCCAGACCAGACCTCAGCTGGAGTGTTGGGGGACAGGCAGAATTTGGGATGTTGCAGATTAAAATGCATTTGATATGCTATTGTTCTGCTGCTGTTTAATATATCAGGGTTAATATACAAGGCTATATACGGCTAAAACACAGTCTGATGGCTAGATTGCTTGATATGCAGGTTAGTTGATCATGGTTGAGTCTAGCAACAGAAGGACAGAGCTCTGCTTCATCTTGATGAATCTGAAGTCTATGAAAGACGACTTGAAGTCATAAGGTTATTTTCTTTCCATTGCACATATAATTTCAATTTAATTACTTTTGGAAATAGACAAAATTTAATTTTTGGACATGATCTCTACAAATGAGTGAGAGGGTATGAGTTAAAATTAAAGGAATATGCAACAGACATGCACAAGGTATCCCTTTCTCAATGACAATTTCGTTGTGTTTGACAGTTTGAAAAAAACATAGAAACCTCATTTTGATGTATTATTTGAAATATTAAAGAATTATTTGGCATTCATGTTGTATTCGACCAGATGTGGTGATATCAGCTGAACGATAATTCTGAACATAAGAAGAAACCATGAAGACAGTGGTACTGAAAACATTCAAAGTAGCATGACACATGCAGCATATTCCACCAACAATACAGACTGATCGTAACATTCAATGGGAGGCTGTTTCAGAGGAAGCTCAACAAATAATTTTTATTGTTCTACACACTCAGTGTCCCGAACCTATGTATTATTATTATGTCTATATATATATATTATTATTACATATCTATATATATAATATAATAATATAATATCTATATATATATTATTATTATATACCTATATATTATTATGTCTGTTATGGCTTTTATCTAAATACAATATTTTAAGTTCACGTGTATTTGCAACTGCTGGAGTGAGCGAGTGAGTGAATGAGTGCCCAGGATTGAGACAGAGAGGCGCGTCTGAGGCCCCCAGCGGCCAAACTGGACCGTTCTGCGGGGACAGCCACACAGCTGGTCAGTTTGGTCCTGTGTCTGACATCATCGGCCAGCGAGACATGTGTCTGGGACACTTCCTGCGAGGACCTGTGACTCATAGCAATCAAGCAGGAAGTGCAGCGAGGACAACCCTGGTGTTCGACCCCCTCCCTGGCAGGGACTCACCCTGGCAGGACCTCTCTGCTAACGCTGCTCACGCTAAACGCTTGGTGGTTTCTGTCTAGCTCTGTTTGATCTTACTGGCAGCATCTATAAAGAGTCAAAGGAGCGTTTTTTCTGCCTTTGTGAGGTAAAATGTAACTTTGGGCACACAAAAACAACACTCCATTGTTTCTCAAAATTTCAGATAACTTGATAATATAAACTGGTATAATCTTCAAAATAAAGAATTCAGTTTTGAATGCAGCACTCTGACCACGTTTAAAACTGAAAAAAAGGTTTTTGAATAAGATATTTAAAATACTTGTGGTAGCGCTTGAATGGTGTTGTGATTACACTGGGCTGGGAGCACCATCAGCCTGGTCTGACTCTGTTGCTCATAATTTGGATGGATAAATTTCTGTTGTCTTGAGCTGGAAGTCGCACTGGATAAGAGAATCTGCCAAATGAATGTAATATAAAAATGAATGTAATGTAATGACCTCCCTGACATCTTATGATAACGCAATAAATTCTATGTGATCAATGACAGCAGCAGCTTGTCCTTTGACAGATGAAATATTGGCAGACCTGGAAGCTGTTAGAGTTTACTAGCCAGTAGCAGCTTTATAAGGAAATTAATATTAGTAGATTGTTCAATGGATAAAGACAAAAAATGTAAAACATAATATTTATAGTTATATTTTTGAAAGAACTGTGGTTTTTAAATTCTCGCCAAGCTCAACATTACGATTCCTTTGCCAGCTGTTTTACTTGGAAAGTGATGAGAGGCATCATCAAAAATTCTGAGTCCCAAAACAGACAGGCAATTAATCAGTTTTCATATTTTTGGCTTTCAAAAGGCCTTAACAGATTAATACATTAAGTTTGAATAAATGAAACCACACACTGCTGCAATTATGATGCCAATGGACGAAGATAGATTAAATGTAAAAATAGTCATAAATAATATTATATAAATAGACCTCTGCATATTTATTGTAATTCCAAGGACTGTTTAATATCAGCTGTGAAGAGGTTTCTCTGGGATGTAGATATGAATGAAAACGCACATTATGTTACTTGAATAATTATTTTAGAGGTCAAATTGGAAAAAAAAATACAACCAAAATATTTAAAATATTTAGTTTGTACATTCTATATTCATATAATATGATTTCCACACAGCTTTTTTGGCATATTTGCAGTGCTGGAACTCACAGGGTTAAAAGTGAAATCAAGCACAGCGGTCTTTATGAGATCAGACAAACTTAATTGTCTCCAGACACTGTGGGTAATGTACACCTGCACGCTCAGCAGAATGTCAGCTGGCCATTTAGTGACCTCCCAGATCCCCGTGCTTCAGAATGACCCTTCCCGCTTGTTAGGGAGGAGAGAGTCATCAAGGGGGAATTATGGGAGTTCCCATGATTCTCAACACTACGACATCATTGGGATAACACGCAGCACCACAGATTTCCCCTTGACTGATGCATATTGGGTGTGTTTACAGCAGCTATTTCTGCTTACAATTTTCAGAGGTGGGTTATGCTCACTGTGTCCTGAACTAAACATTGATGTACTTATACAAAATAAAAAAAAAAAAAGCAGAATCAATTAATTATTCTCAGAGCAGATGAGAAGATTAACTCTGTACCTTTTCAATTAGCTTTGCTATTTTTTTTAAACCTTCTGTTGTCAAAGGTGGCTAAAACGGGAGCTCCCATCAGTGGGGAGCACCATGGCTAAACAGGAGCATGGGGAAGATGCAGGTCTCTCCTGTAGCTATGCAAAATCAGGGCGCTAAAAGCAAGTGAGGGTCTTCCGCCTGACCTGTCCAAACCTTTCCAGAATCTCTAATGATCTCGGAATTAAGAGTTACCGCAAATGTGTCGTAATAAGTAGCTGTTAATGAATTAAATGAATTAAATGAATTAATCGAAGAAATTAATGAATACACCATATGAGCTGATGCTCTTGGTGACCTGAATTTGTTTTCTCAAACAAGCAGTTTGAATATAATGGGCATCAAATCTATAAACTTGGTAACTTATAATTTACCAAAAAAATGTCCTCTAACAAAAAAATCAATTGAGATTTAAACAACTCTTAAACATCATCCGTGGTGTTTGTGTTTGTAGAGAGGGTGCAAAACAAAACTAGTCTAATATAACTGTGAAAACCGTATATTTTACTTTGTCTCATTGAAACAAAGCCTGAATAAACTGCAGCAAGCGTCTCAATAAATAGGCTCTCCTGTAAAGTGGGAGAAATGCAGATTTCCTAATGAAACGCTTGGCTGGGGCCATGCCCAGAGACCGCGCTTCAGCTGTCTTCCAGTTCCTTTTTTTTTACAGTTTGTTAAGAGTTAAGTGGCCGACAAAGACAGGAAGGAGGTCAGCACTCGCCCAACACCTGAATGCGTTCTCCTTTCTCTCCTCCCTTTGATCCCTGTGGTCCTAGCCTGTCATTAGCCTTAATGATGGAAAATTGTCATGTTGATATAAGTCTTTCTCTCTTTCTCTCTTGCGTGCTCTCTCTCTCTCTCCCTCTCCCTCTCCTCTCCCTCTCTCCCCTCTCCTCTCTCTCCTCTTTTTTGTATAAGTAGTAGGCGGAAGCTCCCTTTATTACAAAGTTCTTTGTGACTAAAAGCCACGGACAGTACATTTATGCTGGGGAAGAGAAAAGGGTCTAGATGCTCTTTCCATAGCAGGGATAATTATTCCCACTGTGACCTTAACGATCTGCCCTGTTCCCACTGCATCTCCTCCACGCGCCCGGCCCTTCGCACAGCCGTGTCAGGGAATATGAAAAACCCCTATAATGAAACCATTTTCCTGATGGAAAAAGGCGACTGGGGCTGCACTTGCTACAAAGACGGCTCAATTATATGAGTAATTGTGATAATTTTCCTCCCATTCATGGGTCTTTCTGAAAGGAAAAAATGGAGGCCTAGATAGGGAAATTACTTGAACAATACAAAGAGCAAAATAGCAAAAAAAAAAAAACAGTGTAATGCTATGAATAAATCCAAATGCAGGCCATATGCGCACACAATAATGCGCAAACAAACATGCTCACAAACACACACATACACACATGCACACACGTACGCACATACACACACACACACACGCACATACACACACACATACACACATGCACACACGTAGGCACACACACACACACACATGCACACACACACACACACACACACACTCACTCATACTGATAAAAGACTACCGAGACAAACTAAATTGTGATAAAGGTAGATATGCAGCTGCCTTAAAATGAAGGCCTGTTTCTCCACCCTATTCAGCTCCTGCAAATGTGCCTTGGTGGTTAGCGATCATTTGTTGTTCCATGACAGGAAAAAGGATAATTACCTCTCCGAGAGAATCAGGACGACTGACGTGCCCTTTAGACTTAGCCATGAAAGCAAGGGGCTTGATAGAAAGCTTGAAGAATCATTCAATGCTTTCCCTTTTCTTTTATGCCGCAGAACAGATTTTGTTAGATGGAACATAAGAATACCAGCAGTCTAGAGTGCATTAAACCCTGGGTGTTCACAAATATGAGGTGCAACTGTCTATCAACTCTTTCCATTTGCAAAACTACAAGTGCATTAAAATTTCAATCCCATTATGCTGGCGGACAGAGAAGACAGTGAGATATGCATTACTTTTTTGTTTCCCAGTAGGGGTTGGATTCAACACTTCCTTCCCACAGAAAAGAAAGACACAATTCATCCTTGCAAGGAGGAGCTGGACTATAATTTCAATCTCTAAGGGAAAAAAAAATTCAATGTTCTTCAGTAATTACACTGCATACATGGTAAAAAAGGTAGAGCTATTAACATTCCACAGTCATATACCAGATGTTATACTTTCAAATTTACAGAGGCCTTGTTTCTGTTTGAAGTAAAATTGACTGAGGCATCTCTATTCCTTGTAATAAGAAAGAAACACAAAAAAATCATTGAAAATCACTTATACAGATGCAGTGATCCATAAATGTGATCTTGACAGGCATGTCGTGGTGACTCTCCCGAGATGAGTGTCTTTTGTTGTGCATTTACACTGCCGAGCTGTTCCAGCTCTGCATGATAAACTGCTACCTGTTTTCACACACAGTGCCTGAGATTCCCTGATAATAATTCTGCTGCTGCTACTACGACTTGATTGCTATTTCATTTATTATTTTCGCTGATCAATTTTCCGGGACACCACCCACTTTGAGAACGCGGCTGTAGATTCCACCCACAAAACCGCGATTTTATCTGAACAAACAAACTGTTCGCTCAGATACAGCTGCTGACCCTCTCAGCCCCACAATCT
>CM032886.1:3757500-3902500 GCA_019176425.1 Megalops atlanticus
TGCACACATGATCTCTTCCTCCCCACAGCCTATTAAAGTTCACCACAAACACACAGAGCTGATGTATGGGATTTAACATTCAGCAAAAAGACACAAAATGGAAATTATCACACAGGCTGTATAAATGGGACATATCACATGCTTTATGTTCATGAAGCTGCTCGTCATCAGTGAGGACACCTCAGCTGCGTGAGAGAGGAGAAGGAATGGATGAATGGATGGTCTCAGCATGTGACCGGTGTAAGGCTGGTTTCTTTATATTACCTTGAGGCACATAGACATGTTCTTCCTTCCCAACCAACCAGACAAACACGTAAAGCAAACAGCACCCAGTAAACACATACTCAGATATGGATACCTGCACATATACCAAGACACACATCTCTCCTGGGGCATGCGCACATGGACAGGCTAATGAGTGTGTCCACATACATGTGCGTGCGCGCACACAAACACACCCACACATGCACACACACACACACACACACTCACTCACTCACCCACTCACTCATTCACAAACACACACACACACTGACAGTCACTCATGTACTCTCTCACTCACTCATTCACTCACTCACTCACGCACTCATTCACAAAGGCACACAGTGACACTCACACACACACACACGCACACACACACACACAGACACACACACACACACACACACAGACTCACACACACACAGACACACACACACACACACAGACTCACACACACACAGACTCACACACACACACACGCACGTACATGCACACACACACACAGACTCACACACACACACACACACACACACACACACACACGCCCCTTCAGATCTCCCCTGTGGCCGTGTCCTGTGAGGCAGTAGCAGGATGTGGCGTGGATCTGACAGGCCCTGATCCTGATCGCCATCTCTGCTTTCAGCGCGGCCCCCCCCGGCCTGGCCCTGCGCCGGTCGTCACTCAGTCTGGCTCCGCTACGCGCTGGGAGGGCAGAAAAAAAGACACAGATTGTACATGAAGATGAGAATGAGTCCGGCGTGACAATGGGGTCATTTAGCACGTCGGGATTCTCGCACTCCACCACAGCCAGGCCTCTGTGTCCCCGCTCGACCCTGACCCGCCCTTACAGGAAGCGCCTCCAGCTCCCAGGCCTGGCGACAGCCAACCCCCCCCACACCACGCCCCTCCTTCACCCCCAGCCCCTCACATAATGTTAGTTTTGCACACAGTTAGCATGAAGAGCCAGCTTTGTTCGGGACTTCGACCGTGTTCGTCCTGCAAACATGAAAACACCCAGTGGCAGATTAACGTGGACAGATTTATTGAGCAAAAACAACAACAACAACAAAAAAAACGTCCTCTTGATGTGTCGAGGGCTTCCACGTGAAATCAAAACAGGAATAAACAGATCAGAACGGGGCATTCATCTGGAGAGCATAAACCGGTTTGATTAAAGATCACACATTACCCTGAATGACTGTGATTTTCAGAGTCGTAAACTTCAGCGTGACTCTCAGTTTCAAAAACATTCACATCTATTTCCACCTCCAGTGCAATTTCCCAACTTCTATTTAATTCATAGATTTAAAGCATTTTCAGTTGAATTCATTACTTTACGGGTAATTATTTTTTTCTTCTTATGTTCCAGGAGTGCCATTCATTCACTGCAGGTCTTCCAGGTCTCTATCCCCATGTGTGGGGCATCCTCTAGTCTCTCATTCAAATGTTTTCCAAAGCCAAATCGTTACTAACGTAGTTTGTGCAACTCGATGTGCTCACGTCTATACATGTAAACATTCCATTAAATGAAATCAGTCAAAATGTCAAAGTCTAATATCAAAACAGTGTTTCTCTTAATTCATTCGTTGTGGTTTTAAAGATGTAAAAGTGACCTTTTCCAGAAACACAATTTAATGCTCTTTGCCTGGTGCAAATCTGGAGAATTATCGTGATCAAATATACTTTGAAAATCTCCGAAAAGACAATGCTTGCCTTCAATAAAAGTGAATTATGAATGAAGGAGCATGTACCGTGGCAGCATATTATTTTTAACAACATGCTGTTAGAATAAATATAAATTTGCCATATTAAAAGTGACCTTTACATGAAATGGTGCATCTTCTCTGGCAGATCTGAATCTATGATCTGCGCTGTGTTTTCTGTTACTGTGCACCGTTCATCTGCATGTTATCTCACAGACATTCAGCACAGCGGCGGTAACCTGACCTCCCGTCCTGGGGGAGGCTGTGGAGGGTAAACTCAGAAGAGACAGGGCTTACTGCAGCTGTGAGGAGCTCTGTAATGCATGCAGGAGATAATGTGCACTCCACGCGGGCGATACGCGCGTTTAGGACGGGTTACACCTCCTCTCGCCTCCGACGTGTTTTGCAGGTCAGGCCTGGAACGCGGTGAGCTTTATTCGTTACCATGACGATGGGGGCGCACGGTCACAGCTCTTGACAGCGATCACGGGTGGCTTTTACAGTGGCTGTTGATAGTCACCTTTGGAACGGCGGGGGATGGGGGCAAGCCATGACACGGCTGGCCCATCTGCACCCCCCTTCAGGAGAGACATCCCTGATGACAGGGGCTGGGACCCCCGGCCACATCACAGCTCAGAGGAGAGTGGCTAAAGCCAGACACTGTAAGCAATCCATGAAAATGCTATTAGCCGTTCAGAGCAATAAACAATCATTGAAATGAATAAGCTTGCATCTAAAAATGCATTTTTATTAGTTACAGCTATGGGTATTCTCAGCTGATCTGAAATATGATGCATTTATTGTATTACAGCCCAGAGCAATAATACACAAGATGCACCCACAGTAGCATTACATTACATTACATTGTTACATTATTACATTATGTAAATATATTACATTAGATTACATTATTATTACATTATACAGCATTGTATAGATGAGTATAAAACACTCTGGCATATCAGCTCTTACATTTAATTTTGTAGCTCTTAGATTCTCTTACATTTCATTCCATTTCTTTTGGACATGTTGCAAACTCCACCCATAAATCCAATAACATGATACTGTTTCATGCATATTTCCTTGTATAAAGCTACAACACTACACCAGTTGCTTTAAACCCACGCACTGCGTGTCACTCATTGAGTTAAAATCAGGTCCTGTGGCTTTCAGCAGGAAAGGCTGGCTGCGGGTGCGAGTGATCAGGGCGGGGGGGGAGTCTTGCACGCTGTCAGTGCTGGAGCTCCCGGAGCTAAGCGCCTCTCCTCGTGAGGTGCATTTAAATCTGCACGGGGGAGCATCGGACAGGAGCCGGAGTGGGAGCTGCAGCAGGGGCTGGGGCGGGTGGGGGTGGGGGGTGGGGGTGGGGGGGGGGGGTAATCAGCGGGGAGGATGTGGAGAGAGCAGCCCTGAGGGGCTCAGAGAGAGGCTGTGATCTTCAGGGGCAATCAGGCCTGGGAGAGGAGGCCCAGCACGGCATCAGACAGCTCAACAGCACGCCCCCGCCCCCCCATGCGCCAGCCAACATCCTGGACACTGAGCAGACCTCCTCCGAAAAAACCGCCGCTTAACCCCTTCAGCGCCGCTGCTCTCCGCCTCGCTCCCTTTCATCAGCTCATGGCCCAATCAGAGCCCGGGGGAAACAGCAGCGGGGGGGCGGAGCTCTGGGGGGGCCCTTACAGCCGCACTGAGGACTGCAAATAGGCGGCTGAATGCTGTGAAAGCTCAGAGCCGTGGGGGATGGGGGCGTGTATATATCCACACATCAGGCACCGAACACCCTGCTGCTGGGGGATCGGAGCAGCATACTGCAGCGTGGGACTGAGAATGATGTTATGCACGGATGTTTTACCACCCTCCATGTGACATACACTGCAAAATAGCTTTCCCACGTGTAAACTGAAATTACATCCCGCCCTTCTGATGTGCAACCTGACACATTAGTGGAAATGTATTATACCTTTGCTACATGTAACCTGAAGACGTTGTTGGAAATTCATTACAGCTTTCCTATGTATAACCTGTGGACATTAGAAATGCACCCCATTTCTGTCTTTTCTCCCTGTTTCTTTTGTCTGTTTTGTCCCCAGCAGGGACCCAGCAACCCCGTCCATATAGCTTGGTGTGATCTTACCCTCAGACTACAAGCCCTGGTTGAACCATACTGTTACCAAAGCAATGTACTGAAATCATCAGTGAAATTCCCCTGAATGTCCGCTGTTTTCCCAGAAGCCTTTACTTTTGAACTGGCAGTAAATTCAGTGAAAGACACAGCGGGGTTGCCATTCCTCAGGTCTGAGGATTGTTCAGTGGCACCTGCGTTCCCTGACAGCAGAATGAGCGGGTGAACGCCCCTTCATCAGCACGCCCTCTCCAGGTGTGTGACGGACAGCCGGGAGGCAGGGAGGGGTCAGCGTGGCGACCGGACCACACGGCTGCCGATTTCTCTGCGGCCAATCAGAGTCGAGCAGCAGCCTGGTCAGCCGAGAGCTGAAGCAGTGACGACACGCAATGAGACAGGGGAACGCCGACCCCGTACAAATTTCTGCCATCAAGGGAAATGTATGAAATACGTATTCTGACTGATTTTCACTTCTCTGCCTCTGTTGTTGTTATTCAGGAGGATGCCAAAGAGATGAAGCTGCAGCCTTATCTCAGACAGCAGGAATCATGAAGACAGGGACAGACATACACATGGACGTCTTCTGAATCTACAAAACAGGAAGGAACATATGTGATGCTTTACCAGAGTGAATGCTCCCGAGGAGATCTAGATCTTACACTGTGCAATTCACAGGTGGCTTCTTTTGGGCTGCGGTCTGATTTGCAGTCTATGCTGAGCTTTGAATTCAGTCGTCTCAAAAAAAAAAACGAATGGGCTCCCGTCAATATCAGAGCAGAGATCTTTCCCAAACAGAGAGGTATAAATGCCCACTTTTGAGTTTGAGGGGATCTGAGGCCTGTGGGAGAGGGGTCGGAGGGAACAATGCAGGAATAGAGAGAGGAAGCTCTTCCACGGCCTCTTTAAACACTACTGCAGCCAGTCCAGAAAAGGCTGCATCTTCACAGGCCATTTCCTACAGCAACATCATCAATCACAGCGGACAGCCCCGACTGCACCTACCCCCCTTCACTGTGCTCGTCTGACCCTCAGCAGAGGTGAAGAGGCGCAAACCAAGAGGCATTCTTTTGTGTTAAAAACCTAAAATAGATTTTTGGATGGCAGCCTCTCTGTGACATGTTTTCGGATGCACATATCTGTGCTGTGCTGCTTAGAATCACACGGCTTGTTAAGAGCGGAAACTATGAATATTCTCTTCTCACAACAACCTAAAATTCAGGAATGAAACAGTGCCACAACCTACCATAATGTGCACAAAATGTATCGCTGTATAGGACAGTCAGGCAAAAATAAGCACGCACAATATATTACAAGGAACAGTATGATTATAAAATATCATCTCCACAGGGAAGCGATTTCTGAGAGTCCACAAAGCCAGGGCTTATGAGAGATATATGTACCACCGGGACAGCTTGTTATCCTTTGCTCACAAGTGCATGTCAGGTTATCCACCTGTGCAAAGGCCTGGGTTCAGAGGCAGATTAAGAGCAAGGAGCACACCACCTGAGATTCTGGCGTCCCCATGGTGACAGAGATCGCACAGAGCCCCGCCGACAGGTGAGAGGACGGAAGCACCTCCCACTGTGGGTTTCCCACAATGCAACACTCACACAGTGTCTCTGGGGTGACGCTCTTATCTGTCTCCAGGGGTGGGTGTCCTCTCCCCCCCGGGCTGGCTGCTCTTCCCCTCTACCCATGAGCACCTGGGGTTAGGGGTGTCGGTGCAGGAGGGGAGACCAGAAGCACTCTGATAGGGCCGTGTCCTGTGGGACGCCAGGCCCCGGGCCTCCTGCCTCCGAGGGTGAACCTCTCTGGCTGCCAAGCAAAATACTCAGAGAGCCGCGCAATTACAGGGACAGTCAAAGGGCAGACACAATTTCCAAAGCCTATTTGCATAGCTGAGAGGGCCCCCATTGACCCCCCCACCCTCAAAATCTGAGGAGAACAGATAGAATCAAGATGGAGGCTCAGACAGTGAATGTGGTCTCCATTACAAATTTCAAACACTGTCACACGCAGACCCTCGAAATTTACTGCTGTGTAACTGTGAGTATTATTCATGTATGTGTATGAATACATGTTTGTGTGTGTGTGTGTGCATGTGTGTGGGCACGTGTGTGCGTGTGTGTGTGTGCATCAAATACAAATAGCCTGCATGCTTTTCCACAGCTACAGATGATCATCCTCTGATTCCTCCTTTGTGAAATCAGCACATCTTAGCTGTGATACCTTTACATTTTCTACATGATATACATCAGAGAGACACAGAAGTGATGTTGTTTTAAAGTTATTCACCTGTTTAATTACATTAGTAGTTAGTGATTCTTTGGATATTTCACACTTCACTTGCTAAAATGATGCACTTTAGCAGATTAAATGAACTTCAATGAGCTGACATTAAATCACCATGAAATACAAAACTGCTATTTAAAAAAAAACATTACAAGCCAAAAATTATGTATGTATAAATTGAAAATGATCAAATGAATGATTAATAAATGACAGTATAGTAAACAATTTGCTTTCTAGGTAAAGCAGTCAGTAGCAATATTAAAGATGGACCAACTATTCAGAGTTCAGTCATTGTCTGATGGGGCAGGCAGGTTATCGATCATTTCCTCATCCACAGTATATTGCATATATATTGCAGTGTGTCAGTGAGAGGGTGCAGTGTGTCAGTGAGATGGTGCAGTGTGTCAGTGAGATGGTGCAGTGTGTCAGTGAGATGGTGCAGTGTGTTGTGAGATGGTGCAGTGTGTCAGTGAGATGGTGAAATGTGTTGTGAGATGGTGCAGTGTGTCGGTGAGATGGTGCAGTGTGTCGGTTAGATGGTGCAGTGTGTCGGTGAGATGGTGCAGTGTGTCGGTGAGAGGGTGCAGTGTGTCGGTGAGATGGTGCAGTGTGTCGGTGAGATGGTGCAGTGTGTTGTGAGATGGTGCAGTGTGTCGGTGAGATGGTGCAGTGTGTCGGTGAGAGGGTGCAGTGTGTCAGTGAGATGGTGCAGTGTGTCAGTGAGATGGTGAAATGTGTTGTGAGATGGTGCAGTGTGTCGGTGAGATGGTGCAGTGTGTCGTGAGATGGTGCAGTGTGTTGGTTAGATGGTGCAGTGTGTCAGTGAGATGGTGCAATGTGTTGTGAGATGGTGCAGTGTGTCAGTGAGAGGGTGCAGTGTGTCGGTGAGATGGTGCAGTGTGTCAGTGAGATGGTGCAGTGTGTTGTGAGATGCTGCAGTGTGTCGTGAGATGGTGCAGTGTGTCAGTGAGATGGTGCAGTGTGTCGTGAGATGGTGCAGTGTGTTGGTTAGATGGTGCAGTGTGTCAGTGAGATGGTGCAGTGTGTTGTGAGATGCTGCAGTGTGTCAGTGAGAGGGTGCAGTGTGTCGGTGAGATGGTGCAGTGTGTTGGTTAGATGGTGCAGTGTGTCAGTGAGATGGTGCAATGTGTTGTGAGATGGTGCAGTGTGTCAGTGAGAGGGTGCGGTGTGTCGTGAGATGGTGCAGTGTGTCAGTGAGATGGTGCAGTGTGTCGGTGAGATGGTGCAGTGTGTCGGTGAGATGGTGCAGTGTGTCAGTGAGATGGTGCAGTGTGTCGGTGAGATGGTGCAGTGTGTTGTGAGATGCTGCAGTGTGTCAGTGAGATGGTGCAGTGTGTCGGTGAGATGGTGCAGTGTGTCGGTGAGATGGTGCAGTGTGTTGTGAGATGCTGCAGTGTGTCAGTGAGATGGTGCAATGTGTTGTGAGATGGTGCAGTGTGTCAGTGAGATGGTGCAGTGTGTCGGTGAGATGGTGCAGTGTGTCAGTGAGATGGTGCAGTGTGTTGTGAGATGCTGCAGTGTGTCGTGAGATGGTGCAGTGTGTCAGTGAGATGGTGCAGTGTGTCGTGAGATGGTGCAGTGTGTCAGTGAGATGGTGCAGTGTGTCGGTGAGATGGTGCAGTGTGTCGGTGAGATGGTGCAGTGTGTCAGTGAGATGGTGCAGTGTGTCGGTGAGATGGTGCAGTGTGTCGGTGAGATGGTGCAGTGTGTCAGTGAGATGGTGCAGTGTGTTGTGAAATGCTGCAGTGTGTCAGTGAGAGGGTGCAGTGTGTCGGTGAGATGGTGCAGTGTGTCGTGAGATGGTGCAGTGTGTTGTGAGATGGTGCAGTGTGTCGGTGAGATGGTGCAGTGTGTCAGTGAGATGGTGCAGTGTGTCGTGAGTTGGTGCAGTGTGTCAGTGAGATGGTGCAGTGTGTCGGTGAGATGGTGCAGTGTGTCGTGAGATGGTGCAGTGTGTCGTGAGATGGTGCAGTGTGTTGTGAGATGGTGCAGTGTGTCAGTGAGAGGGTGCAGTGTGTCGGTGAGATGGTGCAGTGTGTCGTGAGATGGTGCAGTGTGTCAGTGAGATGGTGCAGTGTGTCGTGAGATGGTGCAGTGTGTTGTGAGATGGTGCAGTGTGTCAGTGAGATGGTGCAGTGTGTTGTGAGATGGTGCAGTGTGTCGGTGAGATGGTGCAGTGTGTCAGTGAGAGGGTGCAGTGTGTCGGTGAGATGGTGCAGTGTGTCGGTGAGAGGGTGCAGTGTGTCGGTGAGAGGGTGCAGTGTTAGTGGTTGTATAAAGAGGGCGTGGAGTGCTCCTCTCTCGGCCCTGGGTCACGCAGCGGTCTTGCGGGAACGGAGGGTGCAGCTGTTCCCCAGCCTCAGAGCAGCTCCAGAACCCGCTCCAGAACCCGCTCCAGAACCCGCCCCAGAACCTGCAGGAGGGACAGGGTCCCAGAGGCCATAGCACGTGCACAATAACAGCACTGGACACAGGGAGCCCGGGTCACAGCCCCCCCTGACCTCCCCAGCTCAGCTCCTCGCAGCGGGAGGGGGTGAGACCCAGAGGTCTCCTCTACTTCCTGCTCTGCTCTGTGTCCTTCCTGCAGCAGGCCCTGGAACGGAGCTACACACACACACACACACGCACCGATCGGTGTGTTAAAAATCAGCATGTGCCAGAACGCAGTGCTCCATACACCACAGGTGACCTGCTGGGGAAATCATGAATAGTAATATTACTGTTATGATGATTATGATTTTGAACATTGTAGTATCCCCTCAAAGAGGTTTGCAGGGTTACTGTGCACAGGCCTGTGTCAAAATTATGAATCACGTATTTTCAGCTGAGATTGCATCAATCTTACTTTATTGTACAATAACCTGGCTTTGTATTGTGATAAACAGATGGTGTGATACAAATACGTATATCAGCATGACCTGAGTCATGAAAACTGGCTTTCACCAGACCCCAGCAATTGGAGGTTGGCTTTGCTGTTGATTGCTGCAATATGCGCCCGGCTTTATGTGGAGTTTTCATGTGCCTTTTTCATTTCATATGTTTCCACTGATCTGTAACAGTGTCAGTCGGTGTATTTACATCATGTCACTGTGCGTCATTCCGGTAATTCTGGTGCAATCACAGTTATTTTTTCCCCATCCACACCAAGCATGTATGTCAGAGCTCCATTACCCTGTGCCATACAGTGATTCAGAGACACTCAGAGACAGACAGCTGTCATTGGACATTCAGGCACCTGAGGCTCTGCAGAAGCTCCCTGTAGCTGTGATTGGCTGAATGCTCTGCAGGAGGCGGGGAAACCACACAGTTGCTCCTGCAGGACTGTAGCTGCGATTGGCTGCTTGTTCAAGATGCAAGTGACCTCCTCACCACAAAGTTGTGTCCTGGCCTGTGACATTAGGCCACAAGCTCGAGCTGAAACAGAGGCGTTTCAGTCCAAGTAACAGGGATAGTCCAAGTAGCAGGTCCTCATCTGTAAAGAGCTTTACCCAGCCTGGGATTTGAGTCTGGACAGATATGACCAGTTTAAACCTGAATCTGCAGGGATCTTTTATAATTAATTCATGATTCACTCAGCTGGTAAAAATGATTATACAGAATGCCAGCAAACATCAACATCCTATTATTTTTTTAACATGCAGACCGTCTTGCCTCCTGCCTACAGACAGAAGCAGAGCATGCTGGTTAGCTAACATGTTCCATATGGAGCTATCCCAGAGCCCTGCAGTGAGGCTAGCATGGGGGGTGTTTGTGCAACAGCATACCCCCCCCCACACGCATAAGCTGCATAATATGACAGACAGGAAGGTGACAGAGGAGGTGGAACCGTAGATCCAGGGAAGAAACCGCTGTCTGAGAAACGCAGATGCGCCGTCGTGGAAGAATGACAGATTCCCTCCCTGCAATAACACTACGGGGTTACAAAACACATAACAAACAGTGTTTGGAGTATAAACAGCAGGGGCTTCACCCCAGTCAGGTCTGATGGGCCGGGCACCCACATGCTCATGCATTCTCATACACTCCATGCCGAGGGAATACTTGGCCCTAATTAGCGAGCGGCATCTGGCAAATTTCAGCAGGCCTGCTCACGGCACACGGCACATTCCTATTTACTTACTAAGCCCGGGTTAAGCTGGAAAATACCGCACGGGCTTCACAGAGTTTCAAACAGTGAGACCGGAGGAACATTTCTCTTCATACGTACTGTGCGTGGAAGCCTCGAGCATACAGGCCTGCTGCTCACTTTCCCATGAGTTTTTTTTTTCCTAAAGCCTCATGATGCTCATTTAGGCTGGTAGCAAAAAATCCAAGCACTAGTCAACCACTGACAAACAGCATCATCAGGTTCCAGTACAGATGGAGAGTATGCAATCAGCATTTACATAAGGGCAGCAACCACAGTGCTGAGACCACAATATCCCCCCCACCCGAAAACACACACACACACACACACTCACACACATAACGGAACCCACTGGGCGGTCCTCTTTTGCCTGGGGTTGAGTCTGATCAAACCCTGAGCAGAGAACAGCCATTGTAAGTCATAAGCCCTGCCAAGAATAGGTTGTTGACTGAAGACAAGGCCATAAGTTACAGAACAATATATGTTTTAATGCGTCATATATAACCACACACACACACACACACACACACACACACACACACACACACAAAACACCTACTTACACTCCACAGCTACGTCCCTCTTTAGCCAAAGCTAATATCCTAATGGTACCTTGTGGTTCAGATTGGCACTCAAAACTTTTGTTTCAGGCAGTTAAAGCATCCCAGAACACCTTGTGGCTGCAGGGCCAAAGAGCGAGGATGTTTATATGGTTCATTCCAGTACACTGTACTGTAACAAAGCCAGTCTCCGGAGATACTGCTGAAATGAAGGAAACAAACACCCTATGATGCACTGTTACTCAGAAACCATGAATCATTTTAGTGTCTCCTGTTGCCCCCCCCGTGTGTGCGTGTGTGTGTGTGTGTCTGTGTGTGTGTGTGTGTGTCTGTCTGCATGTCTGCAGATGGGTCATGTATTATGAGAATGTTTAAATAACTGATTACAAGGTTAACACTACAGGCATCACTAAGAAACAGGGTTTGACTGGTTGTCCAAACAGGAGAATGAAACTCAGTATGTTTATAATAGAAACATCCATTTCATTGTTTGAACATATCAGATGTGTGCTTGAAATGCATTACATCCCATTCTTATTAACTAAACGGACTTAGAGCCACTTATGTTTTATGGAGGATTTGTGGACTTCAAGGTTGAATTTGGGATTTATATGCTGCAATATTACAAAAAGCTTGCATATTGATATTCACCTTAGAGAATCCTCAAAGCACACTTTTACCAGAGCTACTGCTAGGACATCCAAACAAGCTGAACTGCACTGAAAAAACAGCCCACTGACCCACTGCACTGATCAGCAACCTGACAAGATCAGAGGGCATTCCTGCTTAATGCTAGCTCTGATTCTCCTGTCTTCCTAGCAAGCTTCCATCGGGGGCCCTTGTTTCCATCTTGCTCCAATTACAGCCCGCTGTTGCAGGTTTAATTGGAAAGCAACACAGAGCGAGTATACGTTCTCCTCTGCCTCCACCACATGCTTCATTTAAAAGACTGATGCCCGGGGGCCCTGATCTCCAAACTACAGTAAGCCTTGAGGAATCACCGCCTGCAGGAAGCTCTGCTTGTACAGCTCCAGATTCGGTTTCCGAATCTTCGCTCCCCGCTTCCTGCTCCTATTCATCATGCCGAGTGCTGGCGTGTATGGAGTGTAAGGCAAACCAAAGCCAAACGCCACCACAGGTCCACCTCGTTATCAATAACCATCACATACGCTCAGCGTAACGATCTCTGATCATTAGCATTCGCTCTAAGCAATTTATAAAGCTAAACATTAAACCAGGAGAAAAGTCCGTGACAAATGGTCACATCGGATGAGAGAGACACCGATCTGAAATCTTTCCGCTGTCGGGCCGAGGAAAGGTCCTCTTTAGAGTCCGAACCTGGGGGGTTTATGGAGCTGTGATACAGGAAGGGCTCGTTTACATTTCCGCGTCTGTCAACATAAATCATTTCAGACAAAAAATAACAAGCAGTGCGGCAGAACTGTTCAGTGACTGCCTAACACAGATCTAAACGCAGCGCACACTGCCTTCTGCATTAAGCAGAAAGATTCAAAATGCTGGCTGTGCAGTAATACTTTAGGGGAAGTATTGTGCATTTCCCAGAAGTTTTTATGGAAGTTCTCCAAATAAGAATAGAATCCTCATATATCTAAAACTACAATAGATCCCACTCTGAAATCTTCTGAGCTCGTACAGTACAGGAACATATTCCCCACAGTTAAAGAATAACAATATTGCATTCATAGTGATATTTGTGAACGTTGAAACAATGTACATACAACACATCCGAGTTAGAATTAAGTTGTATTACCCAAGTCAAAATTTATGTGTCTTTATTCTGGGCAGGAGGTGCAATTTTACATGTTTTAATAAGCATTCTAGATATCATTACACTCATGCATATCTCTGGAAGACTATTGATCCAAACTGAAAGTTTTGTGGTACCTGTTACATAAGTGCTGTACATTCAGAGTAAGAGAGATTTTATAGGGCTGTGTTTCTGCAGTAGCTTAGCCTGCTGCAGGATCCACGCAGTGTTCATCTGAACGCTCTGCTGCCACAGAAACACACTTGCGGCGCGTCCTTTTCGCTTAAGCGCACTGCGGTATCACCTGTGAGATCTCCGGCAGCCTCAGAGCCGCAGTCTGCCCTTTTATCGGCGGAGGCAATTAAAAGATGTCAAACCGAGTTTCCTTCACAATGTTTGGTTCCACCTGTCAGCGCGTCAAACACTATCTAAAGAGGCCTCTGATGGAAGGGGGGCAGGGAGGGGGTGGGGGTGGTAGCTCCGGGGCAAATGGGAAACTGAGGGGAGCACAATGGGTCAGGAATATGATAAAGAGGGGTCTGGAGGGTGGGGGGGGCAGGGGCCGTTTGGGGGGGTCTGACACGGCTCGCTTTCAGTCCCCTGGGAATCCGGGGAGCAAGACGCCGGGATTCCTCAACACCCCTATCATATTCATCAGCTCCTCCAGCGGTGCTGGGCCCGGATCCAAGCTGCCTGCACGTCTGAGCCGAACGATACACAGGCGCCACCAGGTAACAGTAGCATGAGAGGGCCGAGCCAACAGGTGTAACCAGAGACCAGAAATCCAGAGCTAAACTGCTGCCTCGGCCGTCCTTTACGGCGCAGAACACAAAAATGCCCGTTTTCTTCCAAAGAACAGCACATGGGAATCATTTCATATTACTGCGATATGTTTGCCGGTACATGATTTTTTAAAAAACAATATTGTATTGCTTTCGGGCTGTGTAAACAGTGCAGTGAGAGGTGGAGTTACACGTTTGCCAATGAATCAAGAGAGAGGAAGAATCAAAGGGATACAACTGAGTATGCTGCAGACAGACACCTGACTGAGGGAAAAAAAAACCCATTTGATCCCAAATCCAGGAGGGGAAGAATGAAGAGTGAGATCTCTGTAATTCAGCTTTCCCCTCACTGCGACAGTCCCTGACACAATGTGGCACATGGGACATTTCCTCTCAGAAAAATTTTCCTGTCACTGAATCGGCCACTATGGCTGGAGACGACCGCGACAGGGCCCTGAAATCCCGGCCCGTGATTTCAATTCAGGGGGTCTGAATAACAGCTGAGTGCACCAGATGAACCTGGGGTTTGCGCTGCGCAGTGTTGCAGTTTGTTGAACAGTCACCGAAGGAAAATCTGATTTAAAACCTGTGCGCCAACAGACAGCTCTATCACAGAGCAGCTGCAGCACTGCAGCTTCACAGTCATGTATTCAGCGTTAGTCTGTCAGCCTCCTGCTACCCGTTCATGTGGGAAAGCCATTGTGTTGTGTGCAGTCATGGACCAAAACACTTTGTTTATCATTGCGTTTTTATCCATTCTGTCCTTGTTGTACTGTCAATTAAAGAACTTAACTCAAATATCTTCAGTAAATATCCAGCTTTATGATCAAATGGTATGGAATTTGTTCTGGATAAGGACATCTGCTGAGGAAATAATGTAATGTAATGTATGTGTAATGTAATGCAGTGTAATGTAATGTAATGTGATATTGTCACTGCAGCAGCCTGCATGTTTAATTGAGTTGCCTACAGAACAGTGTTTGTTGACAGGGTAACAACTGCTCTCCTTTTGAACACAGGTGTGTTTCCTGTGGTGATCACTTCGACTGTTAGCCAGTGTAATGGGTACAAGAGGCAAGAGACGCCGCAGTGGAGGCACCCCAATATTTAAAGGGTGGGAGTGCCAGGCCTGGCCAGTGGTGCTCCAGGAGAGCTACAGTGGATAGAAGGAAACCGCATCCTACAGCTCTTCAGTCTGCGGCCCCAATGCACCGTTCCAAAGGATCGGAGACTGTGTCTGTTTTGCGTATCTGATACCTCCTCCTCCTGCCTCCCCTGGAAGCAGATTTCAACAGCCATTTGTGCATGGAGCTCAGACCACAATCTCAAGTAACCACAAGGCCCCCAAACCAAGAATGGCAAAGTGAAGAGTTTCAGTATCGCTGTTGAGAATGTGAATATTTAGGAGAAAAATACCACCAGTATTAAATATGTTCACAGACTGAAAAAAAACTTTTAATCAGTGTTAGGGTCAATTCCATTTTCACAGTCAATTCAAGAAATGAAGTTCATTCATTGAAAAATCCTCGCAGTAAATAAAGAAAGAATCCTCAGTTCATGGATTGAATTTCAAATCATTCTCTGAATTGACAGAACTGAAATGGAATTGTCCCGAACTCTGGTTTTATTGTTTGGTGGAGTATTGTTTTACGTCAACACACAGATCACACATTTCATGGAAACTGACTCTGTTCATTCTGCTTGTGCAACATGAGGAATCTGCTACATCACGCCCCCTGACCGTTCCCAGCACCAAGTCGATATTCTCAATATGCGACCGCAAGCAGTAACACCAGCTCCAGCGAAAACCACAGGATAAAGAGCAGACTCAGTCAGTCTAAAACAGAGCCAGTCAAGCATTCCAAGGTTTCACTTCTACATTCAGAGAGCAGGGAAAATCAAAACGATCCTCAAGACCTTGATTTTGTTAACTGTAACGTGCAGCAAGAGCTACAGAGAAGGCTATTAAAATGATCCCTCTAAGTGGGCTTTGCAATGACAAGAGGATTACAAGTGAATGGCACAGTGTTGCTCATTAGCCTCACACTCAACATCCTCATCAATCAGAAGTTAGATCTGCTGCACGGGGACGCCCAGAAGGAATTAGAATATTAAATTGATGTGACTCAGAGTGATGGCTGGAAGAGAATTAATGTGAATATCCAGTACACTCAGTGTCCTCAGATGGAGTTTTAGTCTGGCCAACACTTTTTAGCATAACGGAACGGTCCTCTTTTGCCTGGGGTTGAGTCTGATCAAACCCTGAGCAGAGAACAGCCATTGTAAGTCATAAGCCCTGCCAAGAATAGGTTGTTGACTGAAGACAAGGCCATAAGTTACAGAACAATATATGTTTTAATGCGTCATATATAACCACACACACACACACACACACACACACACACACACACACACACACACACACTTGTCTTGTGATTCAAACTCTTTTGAATAATTTTTAGCACATTAATTTCTTTGCTTTCTTTTGCCTTGCTAAGTATATCATCAATTTGTTTTCAAAACACTATATCTGTCTGTGTGTTTGCATGTGTGTGTATGTACATATGGCTTACTTTTGTTTGAAAAACAATCAATAAAACTATATCCAACCAAGACTCAAAAAAACAATTATGTCATAAATGGCAACACAGTTGATAGTTCTTCAGGGCCAGCTTCACAGCTGTCACATCTTTGATGTCTTTTCCACAGAATCTCTGATTACAGTCTCAGTCACGCCTTCTCCCAGTGGAACTGATCCCATCACAATTAGCAGTAATTGACCCAAAGTTCAGCCTCCCAGATCTGCAGGGCTGGGGGAGCCAAGCAGAGCCGTGGCCCGAAATGGAGCACAGTGCTGGAACCTAGCGAGCCCCCTCCACGAAAATATTTTTAATGAATGTCAGGGTAATTATCCTGTGCATAAAATTACCAGAGAGCCTTCCTGTTAATAGGCACAGCGTGCTGAAGGGGAGTCTTGCATGAACAATGCTGAAGGAATCCCAAACAGGCACCAGCAAACAAGAGCCCCGCTAATCAATCTCAGATCGGTTCCACACTCTGAGAATGATCATTCTGAATGGTGCTGATGAGAGATTGTTCAATTTCACAAGGTACAAAAATATGCTCTTATGCATGCTTGCACTATCTGCTTTAAAAACCTTTTTACAGGAAAAGTTTGAGAGTAGTAACTCACCATAAAACTTTGGGATATGAATACAAAAAGAGGGGTGATTCTTCCAACAATGCGTAACGTTTCTGGCACTTCTTGAAGTCACCTGTGAGTTCATTCTGATCACAAACCCCTTATCTTTAGTGACACCATGTATGGGACACTGTGGGCCTCTCCCAGCTCTACCATACAGACTGCCAGCTCTACATGGCGGAGACTTGGTGGAGAGTAGGTGAGTCAAGGGTGGGATGGTAGGCATGAAGCCGGGGCCAACCCCTGTGCTCTGTGTCTGTGCGCCAAGTCTGTGTCTGTGTTCTATGACAGTGTTCTGTGTCTGTGCCTTCTGTGTCTGTGTTCTGTGTCTGTGTTCCATGTCTATGTTCCTGTGTTCCATGTCTGTGCCTTCTGTGTCTGTGTTCCGTGTCTGTGTTTCATGTCTATGTTCCTGTGTTCCATGTCTGTGCCTCCTGTGTCTGTGTTCTGTGTCTGTGTTCCACGTCTATGTTTCTGTGTTCCATGTCTGTGCCTTCTGTGTCTGTGTTCTGTGTCTGTGTTCCATGTCTATGTTCCTGTGTTCCATGTCTGTGCCTTCTGTGTCTGTGCTCTGTGTCTGTGTTCCATGTCTATGTTCCTGTGTTCCATGTCTGTGCCTTCTGTGTCTGTGTTCCGTGTCTGTGTTCCATGTCTATGCTCCTGTGTTCTGTGCCTTTGCTCCCTGAGTCTGTGATATCTGTGACTGTGGTCCATGACTGTGCTCCTCTGCTCCTGTGCTTCTACGTTCAATGTCTGTGTTCTGTGTCTGTGCCTCCTGTGTATGTGCTCCCTGTGTCGTCACGCCAAAGACACGTCCTCATCTGGGCCAGCTGCCTCTGGCCTCTCAGGACGTGCGAAACACACAGACGTGAGCTCTTTAGGAGAGCCCCTCTTCAGTCTGAGACAGACAGGGATCCATGCACCACCAGCTTCTGACTGGCTGGGTGGGGAATTTTACTGCTTCATCCCAAGGCTTGTGGAAACTTTTAAAAAGGCAAGTTATAAAAGTTGTCATTCAAAAAGGCAGTCTGGAAAACGGGAAAAAGGACAAAACACTAGAGATTGTCCTTTTAAATAACTTTTAGCATCTTACTATTAATAAGTGTTTTAAAACCAAGTTCTGTTTTTTTGTGTCATTGCTGTAACACACGAAATAGGAAGAAGTATCCTGAATGAAACAGGCTCTGATATTTTACTCTTACACTCCACCTCATAGAGGCCCAGCACATCAGTGCAGTGCATTAACACTAACACAGCCAGCGCAAGCGGCGCAAAACCGCAGCGTGAGGGATGCTATTCCTGATGCACTGCAGCCGTGCTGAAAGGGTCCTGGCAGAGGCCCAACCTTCCCTGCTCTACATGTAAAACAGAGCCTGTCTGAGGCTCACACACGCACACACACACACACATACTTTCACACACACTCACACACACACAGACACACACACACATAAACATACATGCGCACACACACACACATACTTACACATACACTCACACACACACACACACACATACACACACACATACTTACACATACATTCACACACACACACATGCACACACACAGGGAGAGGGAAGGAGCGCACAGCTCTGGGGGGAGACGCCTAATGTTCCACACATGAGCAGAGAGAGGAGAGCTCTGCCATCTAACTGCTGCTTGCGGTCCCCCAGGACACAGTCTGTCCATCTGGTCTCCAGATCTCTCCATCGCCTTCTCCCGAGGAATTCCTCCTTCTTCTCTCCTCTCTTTCTCTCTTTCAGAAACATGCTCACAGGCTGATTAAAGCTTTAACCCTTTCATACACAGAGGCCTTTACAGCAGGCATCAAATGTTCCCTTTTCTCACCTTTTTATGACATTTTATCACAACTGAGCCCTATAGGGCATCAGGGTGGATGTTTAGTAACCAATCAGAAGCCAGTATTGCCAGTATTCACACCACATTCAGCAGAAAGATGGCAACACTTTACCCAACCTGCCAAAGTAAGAACAGTTTCATTCAAATTGCCATACGCTTGCCTGATCATTTGATTGCATTATTATGATAATACTGTAAAAGATAAGATATGTGGGATAAAGGATAGTATGCCATGTTTCAATACAACTTTTCAGCCAGGATTTTTCTAAATATGATAGTCAATTACAATGGACTCTATGTCTCAATGTATGTCATTTAATCAAATTCATCTGTATTTATACTGTATAGAACTCTTTTAGCATAGATATAGAAACAGTAAAACGCTAAATTGTTATAACAGTGCATATATATATTTTTTTCATATGCAGAATATTCGACTCCAGACATCCTGGAACTAGAAATAAGTAGTTAAAACATATAAGCATTCAGCAGTAGTTTGGGTTGTCCCTGACTATATACCCCCACACAAATACCACACATCCCATAAAAAGGGATGCATAGATATGCTTTTGCTGCTGATTTTACACTACATTAAATTACATTACACTGCATTCATTTAGCAGACGCTCTTAACCAGAGTGACTTCCAGCTCAGGAGAACAGATTTGTATCCGTTCAGGTTAAATGAGCAACAGTGTCAGACCAGGCTAACATCACTCCCAGACCAGTGAGCACAACACCATTCAAGCACTACCACAGGTTAACCTGCGATTTCAGGGGAAGACCGGGAGCAGATAACACAGACAGTGGGAGAAGCTGAGATGGAGGGTCAGGATGAGAGAGAAGGAGACGAACAAGTCCAACGTGGGCCCTAGGTGGAGGAGGATGACCCTCACGAAGGCAGAAATTCAGGGGCAGCTCTACCGATGTACCCCTGCGGGCAGCACATGGGACATGATCTAAGGCTCTGTGGCTGTCTGTGCTAGCCAGCGGTGTCACACAACAATTTACATGTATGCCCTCTTTATCATAGACAAACTAATGTTTAAAATGTACAAGAAAAAAATCTATTTAATGAGATCCAGCTGATTTAGTGAGCTATATCGATCAGTTATTTGACAGATGTCAAAAACAAGGTGTCACATCTTTGTGTGATGGCATCTGTATCTGCAAGCCAGCAGCGACACATGACAATTTACATTCATGTCCTCTTTATCATTGACAAAATACAGTTTAGAATGTACAAGAAAAATAAGATATCTAGTAACATCTAACCTATTTAGTGAGCTGTATCGATCAGTTATTTGGCATATGTCAAAAACAAGATGTCACATCTCGCTGCGTTTCATAACGCAACGTCATCCGGCAATTTAATCGCGTGACAGATAACCTGCGGGGAAACACAAAGTGTGAGGGAAAATTGCACGTATTTATTGTGCCAATGTTTCCGAAAGTATACGCCGTGCCGAAAGAAACTTCAAAGGCGCAGTAATAATCCTCCGAATGAAACTTCTCACGCCTTTTAAGTGCCCGTTCCCCCCGCCGGCATGCGAAAACGCGCGCGTGTGAACGCGTGTTGTTAGCGTCACTTCTCTCCGGCAAATTACGCCTCTCAATGAGATGCAAATCCCCAATAATGACGGCTGTCTGAATGGAGCTGGATCCCGGGGAAATGGATGCTTCTCCACAGGCGCCTGCTAAGGTGCATTGTATTGCCAATAATACGGTTTCAGACTTCAATTGTCGGCGTGGCTAGGGAGAAACCGTTTAGTTTTCCCCCTTCGTTTCGGGCTGAGATGTGTGATGCAAATATGGCGGATAAAACTGGCAAGAGTTCCGGGCTCAACTGGACCCGTTTTTGTGCCCCTGTAGCATCTGGAGCGGTAGCAGTATAGAGTGGAAGGCAGTGAAGAGTCTGAGTGGTGTTGCATTGCAGAAGAGACTGCCAGTCAAAGGGGCACAGTGACAGTGGTCATGGGTCCTGAATGAGAATGGACAAGTAGAGGCCAGGACATTAGCTGTAACAAGGAGCAGGGCAAATCCAAGTGCAGACATGACTTAAGAAACAAAAGGCTTGAAAGAAAATAACATTTCCTTTACTGGAGACTTGAGAGAAAACAAACCAGGCTTGGTGCAAGAGTTCACATACAACAAGCCTGGCAAATCAAGACTCAGCAAATACATGGACAAAGACCAGGGCTTTAGTAACAGAAAACACAGGTGAAACCAATAACTAATTAACACAAGTGGAAGACATTAACTAAACAAGACATAGAATGCAGGAAGTTATGAGGCTATCTGATGGTCATCTCAGGAAGCAGCAGCTGAATCCCAGACATTAGCACAGCAACACATCCTCTACTGCTGGCCACATTAACTCAGTTCAGGTAGGACAGGTGTTCTGTAATTTCATATGGTTGGCATGACCCTGTAGAACACAGACAGAACCACCAATCAGGCAAATGTTGTGACGTTGGTCCAGGGGTGTCCCCACCTGAGTGAGCTGCTGGAGGTGTTCTGGACCAGCTGGGTGAGTTTTAGGGATGTCTTGGACCGTCTGATTGAACTGTGTGGTAATGAACCCAAAAAACCTGAGTGCTGCCTCTCCCCATTCATCGGAACTGTGCATGTGGTGCCGTGCATACAGGAAACCTCACTTAATCATGAGGAACGTTACTGTCAAACAAGCCAAGCAAAAATTTAAGCATGAATTTCTTTAGACCCAGGAACATATGGACAGTATGACATGCTACACTCTGCCTTAGACCAGCACATCACATCACTCTGAGCTTACAAGCAAATGGCTTACTTACAATGTAGCAAAAATGCATGTGATATAATGTATGATTCCACTGAAGAATAATGTTTTGATTAATTTTCAAAACATAATACAAGGGAACAAAAATTCAAGGCTCATTTCATCTGCTGTGTTGGGGTGAGCAAAAGACAAAAGGAAACCACTGACGTGAATATGTCATTAAAGGCTGCCAGTAGCCAAAAGTGGCTCCAATCAGGTACTCTGGCAATTCCTCCACATTAATTTAAGCCTGACATTTAGTTCTGCAGGGCAGAAGTGCTGCACTGAAAGGGCTCAGAGAGGCCCAGGGTTCTGTGTGTGAGGGCAGAAACAGCAGCCATTACTGCCCTGTACACTGTGGGATTGAGGAATACAGGAAAGCCAGGAGGAGTACGGACCGCAGTGTAGCACAGTGGTAAGGAGCAGGGCTCGTAAACAACAGGGATTGCTGGTTTGATTCCCTGCTGGGACACTGCTACGATACCCTTGGGCAAGGCGCTCAACCCAGAATTGCCCTAGTACATATGTAGCTCTATGAATTGAGAACATGTTAAATTTATAGCCGATGTAAGTCGCTCTGGATAAGAGCATCTGCTAAATGACAATAATGTAATATTATGTAAATGAAATCTGTGGCACAATTACAGCTGCTGAACGCTGCACTGAAAGGCAGAAAGAGAAGCCCGCTTTGAAGAGAACGCAAGAGTAGAACCTGCAGACTCCCATGGTGAGAAAGAACTTTTAGGATTTTGTTCCCAATACAAACCCTCCTTTTAACATGCGGTTCTGCAGCCATTAGCTCCAGCATTATTGGAGAGTAATGGTTATGCTGGTGCTGTATGAAAAGCCTATTCCAAAGCCTGCCCTGAGCACAAAAAATTAGTCAGCCACCGGCTCACCAGTGAGAGGTCACCTCGTACACCAGGCTTGTATTTCCGTGAAATCCAATGTCAGTTTTAGGACTCGACCTTCAGCTGGTTCTTAATGAAATGGCAGATACAGTGTGAAATGAACATGACATTGAGCGAAGTGACCCCTGACAGGAAGATTCTCAGCTTTAGCTTTCTGTTGAGCCTTTGAGACTTTCTGCACATCAGTACTTTCCGGTTCCGTCACAAATACAATTTAAGTGGATTTCAATATTGTTACAAATAGCTTCCCTGTGGCTCGGAAAAAAACACTGATCACGGCTGTAAAAGGCAAAGGCTAGTGTAAGCTCATTGTGTGTTTTGTGAATGTTTGAATGTCACGCTCGGCAGGATGTTTAATTTGGGCCAGAGGGTGTCGGGTCCTTAAGCTTGTCCATCTTTGTCTTCTCCTGGGCCTCGGTGTTGATGTCTCCCTGAGACACTGGGACAGCTGCTATACGGGACAGGGTGGCAGTGCTTAGTGAACTTCGACCTGGACGGAGTCTCAGGTTCCTAGAATTTTCCAAGGGATCTGTTTAGTGTTTTAAAATTATTTTTTTATATATGTCATTATGTCTGTTAATGCCAAGAAAATAAGTTCATTTTTGGGTCTGAGCAAAAAAAAAAAAAACGTGACATTTCAGGAATTCTCCCTGTGAAGGAGACAACGGAATCTAAAATGAACAGCAGTAATCCAAACCAAAGAGGGTTGTATTTCTGACTTAATTCAAGGGATTCCTCCACAGGCATTCTCAAATCACACAGCCCAGAAACGTGTCCGTGAGGCCAGGAAAATAATTATGCCGTTGCTGAAGTATAGCTGTGGCCGCATGTGGTGAGCACATTTCTCTCCTGCTCAAACTACTGGCAATTTCCATACATCCGGCCTTCACTCCGGCTCTCAGTCTGAGGAGGGAGTCAGCCTAGAGCCGCGGCCTTTTTTTTTTTTTTTTTTTTAAATCACTGGAAATGAGGGCTTCATTCCAGGGCAAACAACAGAACGAGCAGTCCCCCCCAACACCCCCAAACCCCTTTGTTTACTGATACCACAGCCAGCTTCTCCCACAAACTATAGCAACCATCCGAGAACACTCTCCGAACCTGCGCTCTCTTTAAGCACTTTATATGCAGATACAAGCCTGGGGACCTGCTGAAACTGTAACACACGCTGGGCTAATTGCATGTGAGATTACCACCACAGTCTCCTCGTAGCTGGCTGGTCAAAAAGGAAACACTGCAGGCTGATCTTTTCCGTTTTAGTCAGGTATTTACAGAACAACAAAAAAAAAAAATCGGAAAAAAAAAATCCATCTTTCCATGCTTGCCGCTCTGTGTATGGTAAGGAGTGTTTTGCACTCAAATGGCAAACATTAAACTGTGCCGAAAACTGTGTTGCAATCAGATATGTGTCAATGTCGATCCATATTTATTGTATTCCCACTAACTCAAAAAACAGCACTGATTTTAAAGGAGCAGACCTTTTTGGCTGTTACAGTCCTCTACATCAGGAAGTGAATTTATTTACCCAGTGTAACTACAGCCCGAGCAGCAGATGAATACAACCTTTTGGCACTGTCCTTTCAGGCAAGAAGCTGCTGTGTAACACCATGCAGAAAGCGGTCAATAGGGACTGAAGGGGTCAGTTTCCGCAGAGAGCTGAAGGTTCCCCACCCACCTGCAATGCCATGGAGCAAAGGGAGTGGGCAGAGGAACCTGTGCACTGCCTCAGGAAGCAGGGCCTCCATGACCCTCAGCCTGGATCGGGGGATGGTGGAGGAGAGACTGAGCTGCAGTACTGACCGCTCTGACCGACTGCGACTCTCCACTGCTTTCCCTTATTTACAGCTTTGGCTCATCTGACCAAGCATCACGTAAACCCTGAGGCGTATTAGAAAGCAAACAAGCTCAGAACATGACAATTATCTGCTCAAGTCAGTTCCATTTTTCTTATCAGCCAGTATGGATATTTCATTAGATAGTCAATCATTTGGGACTGTTTGTTTGTACATTGCATTATATCATCAACTTACAAAATACAACTTACAACTCCTCTGTCTACCTAACTGACTATATAATGGAGCCACTTCTGATGAAGTGTTGAGATGAACTGATGCCTTGTGTCACAACAATGCTATGTTTTTTTTCATTATTTTCCAGGAGTTTCCAACCACCTTTTCCTGGGGTCAGGGAATAAATTCCCAGTTTTTATTCTCAATTAGTCTGAGTTTTCTGTCTTTTTGATTCCCTCTGGAAAACGTGCTATGCTTTGTGTCGATCTTGACTGTAAAAAATGAGCTGTAACAAATGAAACTTGATTGACTGAATGATGAGCTAATTTCACAGGTCTTGTTTTTTCATCACATTAAATTTACTGATGGAAATGCTTTCTCAAAATCAAAAATTAAACCAATACGAATCCCATGTCTTCCATCTCATTTGCTAGATACAGTTTTGATAATCATAATTGTAACAGTGAAGGCTCATTTAATATGATCACAACAGACATAATGGATGTATATTATGTCCTGTCCATCAACACAGCACATAACACTCACTCATTCATACATTCAACACTAACACATTCACACATTCACCCATTCACCCATCAGAGGACTTGTCTTTAAGATCTCCATCACTACCGTTTCCATTTTGTGTCAGTGTGGGGCTGGTTAGCTGGACACATAAGCAGCAATTTAGGCCAGCGGAGAGATACACACAAATTTATCGTCTTTTTTTTTTAGGATCAGAGAAAAAAAAAAAGAAAGGCAAATGTTGCCCCTTGCAATTACATAACACGTGGTCGGCTTTTTGTCTGGGCGCACATGGCAATTATAAGCTGTCATGCAGCCAACGGGTTGCAAAGAGAGTCTCCCCGGTCTGCGCCGCGCTCTCTCTCTCTCTCCGAATCGGAGGACGGAACACAAAGGCAGGCAGGTCAATTACAGACACGCTCCTGCGTGGCGGCCATGTTGCCTCCGCCCCTCCGCGGCCCTCTCTCCGGTGTCAGCCCACCGCAGCGAGCAGGCCCAATCCGTACACCTGCTGCAGCCCCAACGCATAATGAGCTTAATTGGTACACAGCCACTAAGAGAGGGGAGAGGAGAGAGGAGGAGTGGGGGGGGGATTCCAGCTACTTTACATCACTTCAGTCCATTTGCCTATTGCTGCGATGAATAGGTGCAACGCTAAAGAAAACACTGACAGAGGCTCTTTTTACTGTTTAAGCCTTCATTCAGTGTTTCAAAAGACAACAGCATTCAATTCAGTCTCTTGCCCCGACACAAAAAAAAGAGGCTGAAGCACAAAAGAAACTCTTGCCAGATCAACAATGCTCTTCTATCCAGGGAGAAATATAATTAAACTGGCCTGGTAATTGGACGCAAACTCCACAAAGAGACTTGCCGGGGTTTGAAACATCACTGGGGGAGAGCTCTCTCTCTCTTTCGTGAGGAGGCGGCCTTGTCACTCCTCATCCTCAGCGATGAAGCCCTCCGTCCCGCCGAACCACATCGGGAGGGTCTGGAGGTACCCACGGTGCTCGCGGAACCTGGGGCTGGACATGCATTCCTGGGGGTGAATTCCAGGGGTGCAAGCTTTGGGAGATTGCTTGTGAGGTACAGAGTAAGCTCACAGGGACATCTGATTCCAAAAAATATCAACAGTGGAGCATGTGATCCAAAAACATGTTTGCTGTAACAGCTATCTAAGATTAGTATCAGCACAAAGTTAGAAACATCAGAGTAAAATAAACCAAACCGAAGAAAGGGGAAAACAGGACAATACTCTGAATCAAATGGCAGGTCCAGACAAACATCTGATTTTAAATTAAAAAAAAATTAGTGGGCTGCAGAATATGTTTAAAAACGCACACACAAATTTAAGGAATGGAAATCTGCTTAAAGGCCTGAGCTAAATCAAAACTAAGACACACACATACTATCCACAAAGAGAGGCCAGGGTTCTGCATGCATCAGGATGTCCTCAGTATCTCCCACACTGTGGACTCTGTACAGCGTGAAGCAGGGCTCCGAGGGGCTGGAAATCGGCCTTCTTCACGAACACTGCGACAGAACGGTCCGTGTTGCTGCAGAGCCCGGAGGGAATGATTGCTGGGGTTGTACACACAGCATCTTCAGGCCGGGAGGAAACAAACACGCACAAACACAAAAGCGGAGACAAAACAGTCCTGTAGATATTCTGAAATCAGCAGAGACAGCATGTATTCTAAACATGGCTTCTACATACGTACCAAACAGATTCTACATATGTTCTGCTGCTGATAAACATATTTGTGAGGGACCATTATCATAGCAATTTTAGCTGTGCTAAGTGGAATGTTTGGTTGAGAGGATCATTCAATTGCCATTATGTAAACTGAAATAAATATCTCAAATACTACATACTACCACAAATGATGTAACATGGATATCATTGCCTAGAATGATTTTATATTTCATCTTCTGTTGTGTATGGCAAAATAACCCAGAAATCAAAGCAAGAAACCAACGCAGCACTACAGCCAAGATTTGTAGCATTCAGAAACCACTTAAGATGACAGGAACAAGTTCAACTTTTCAATTAAGAAAGATTGCTTTTAAAAACCCTCACGTGTAATCAATGACAAGACATAACAAAATAGCCCGCCATTGTTCTATCATTAGGGCATACTTCAGCCCTGATTGATAGAGAGCGTGTGGAATTAAAAAGAAAGAATACATATTTGTGTGGCACAAAGAGAGAGCCCATTACGCAATTAAGACTGTCAGCTGAGCAGAGCCAACCCCCTCAACCCCCCCCCCCACACACACTCCTTTTTAATCCCACAGTGAAAGACTACTTAAATGAATACATTTACTACTTATCTTACACCATGAATATTTGATGAAATCTTCACAATAATGTATTTCTGCTTCTCACCAGGCAATAAAATTTAATGAATTGATCTTTATTTAACAAACCCCCGTGCCTCAATACGAGTCCCCTCCACACCTAATCCTGGCCAGGGAATTCAATCAAATGAACTTGCCCCCGCGTTTCAAAGAGTCAGAGGGACAATGGGGCCCTTCCCCCTCGGATTTTTACTCAGTAGAATGCGCGGTTAGTTCAGCTGTAATGTTTGTATTGTATCCATTTCCACGAGGATTGACACAAGAACACTTTGTATTAACTTGCTAAGCAGCCCTTTTCACACCATTACATGCCCGATGCCCATTAGTTCTATGCCAGGACCCTTGCTGCTCCGCATTCAAAACAGGGAAATTAAGAAGGCCTGAACAAAATGCACTACAAAAGGCTAATACAACACGCTACTAATTCCTCCCTTTTCAGACATCAGCTAATACCCAACTGGAGGTAACGCACCTGCAGCCGAATGCCACTTCACCATTGTCATTTTACAACTGCATTTCTGAGGAACAAGGAGCATAGAGACCAAGGACAAACAAGTCACATTGTCCCACGTTCTTGCCCCTGTGCAACTTACAAATCCCTCTCACTCACTCAAAAAGGAGCAATTGCTTAATTTAGATATGAGCTGACAAAAGAGCTTTTTTTGTGTTTTAAAATATATTTTATCTTCGGGTCAAAGGTATTACACTGCAGTGAATGAAGTAATGAAGAGAGTGGCTTGTTCAAAAGGCCTTTGTTTCTGTTTATTGGTGAAATCATCTTTTTTTTCAGAGCAAAAAAGCCAGTGTGTGCCATATTTTGTTATAAATATATAAATAGTTTCTTCTTCCTCCTTCCTAAGGCTAAATGTATGTGCATGTGAATGTGCTCATATATTTAGTTTTTGTATAGGGTCAATATCTGGAAACATTTTATTCAGTTTCAGTTCTGCTCTGATTTCTTCTGTGGTCACATTTTTGTTTCTTTTTTAATTCTGTGATTATACATTGTTTTTCCTGCAGCCTTTTGTGATTTTGTGCTATGAATTCTGCAGTCATATTCTTTAAAAAAATCTAAGCGAGTTCACCATTCACTGAGAATCATTTACAATAATAATAGACATGTTTCTGTGTATTTCTAGGTGATGTGATAATGTACAAACATACCAGCCCATATCTAGCCACACTGTACAGAAAGACAAAACCATGTAGTTTCATATATCATAAAGGAATCACTGTCCCCTGATTTTAAGCAAAAGTTACAAGGAGCAAACACAAAAACACTAAAGTGTATGCTATATACGCACATGCACCCAACAGTGGGTAAATATGATCTATGGCAGAAGCCTCCCGGGAGCTACAGGCTATACTCTGCCTCGCACCTTGCAGTCTTACTGCTTCTCACCAACTGCACTGTAACCACATGCAGGCAGAGGGGTGAATCCAGCACAGACACACTCACAGGCAAATACCCTCCAGATTCAGTAAGGACATTCGCCTGCATTGCCTTTATTTGTTTGCATCGGGATATTTTCAATCATTAGGATTGTTTCAAAATGCAAGTGTCATGGCACACAGTGCAAAATATTCCTTTTACTTTGGTTTTCTACATTCAGAGTGAACACAGGCTGTGTGCCACCATTTTAAGTAAATTGTCTTATCATTTTAAGTGTACATTTAGAGCCTAATATTTACAACACAGACACAATCTTAAATGGTTTTTTTCTGAATTTTCTGGAAGGGTGTGTAGTATTTATTACAGTATATCTGTTTATTAATTCAGTTTCCTGATGGTGGCTGTGTAAAAAAAGCTACACATTTTTTTTTGCCAAATGAGAGTCAATACCCAGCAAAAAGCAACAGAAAATGGAAGAGCGCATCAGTGATGACAGATAATAGACGAGTGACTTCAGCGCCGTGTAGGTGGAGGAGATATGAGCCTTGGGCACGCTCAGAAATCTGAAGTTCAGACTTATCCTGTGGACTAATGTCTGACGGGGAGGGATGCTGCGCTCGCTGAAAGCACACACACCGGTGGGTCTCGTTATATACACAGAGTCTCTCACTTCCCGTGGACTGCTACACGGAGCCAGTCAATTGAGAGTAATCTCAGACCTCCCATCCGAAACTTGAAAAGCCTCTCCCCTTTGGTGATCCGGGATTGGGTTCCCCTGCCAGCCTCTGCTGTGCTGGGATTAGCCCGACAGAGCACATGATCCGTTGAGTTGCCGCTGTGCGCAGGCCTGATCCGGGCGATTTGACATGGTGGCCCATGGAGTGGCCAGTGTGCTCCCTCCGCAGTCCAGAACAACCAGCGGTTCAAGGGAGCAGCAGCAGCAGCAGCAGCAGCAGCAGCGTCTCTAATGACATCACCTGCGGAGAATTCATAGACCCTGCACACGATCAATGACGACATTATACAACCGCTTCAGTCCACAGTGTGAATTTCAGTATATACATTTCTTTTTAAAAAATTAAAGACATGCAGTTTATCTTTCAGGCATAAAGTGTATCATATGACTTGAAGAAAATGGAACCAGAGTTTAAACTCATTTGTTTCCTGATCCCCCCACACACAGTCACACTTGTCAGTGTCTTTGACTTTTTTTCATTTTGAACAGGGTGTTGAGGTTTCCTGTGCTGCAGCTGAGCTGTAGGCCTCTGAATCCAAAGTTCACCTCACAACATTTAAACAAATTGTTTTTTTTTTTTTATAATGAGACCTTATATTGCAATATATCAGATTCCAGTTTCATTTATTTCATTAGTCCCCAAAGAAAGAAGAGATGTTAGTTTATAAATGCTCACAGAATATTTCTGTCAGCATAATTCCAGGTGAAATCAAAGTAAGCGTGAATATTTACAATAACAAGAAGTTGTATTCACTGTGTATATATACACTCCTTTTATTTTATTTCACCTGTTGCATGATTTCAAGGAACTCGGAATATTAACTATTTTCTTGTGTTGTTGGCTGCATTCACACTGAACATTTCAAGCCAAACCTTAATGGCCACCGTAACCCAAAATAACAGCGTCAAACAGAGTCAAACAGGGTTTGCTTGGCTTGATTCCCTCAGCTCTCCCTACAGGGCAACAGCCGCGGGTTCCGCCCACTTGTGTGGCCATGGCAACCGCACACATTTAGAGTTTCTCAGGCTCTGAGCCCTGTGGCTATTGATTTGTCAGGGGAGGATACAATATCAGCTTCGTTGTTTCGCATTTTCTACTGTCTTCTCATATGAACTCATTGGTGGATATTGCTTTAAACCAGTTTGATTATACATGCAATTACACGTACAGACACCTCAGAGTGTAAAATCCTTACAAAGGTCACAGCATGTTATGGAAAACAACATCTCAATAACATGAAAATCTTCATTTAAAAGAGAAAAGCAAAAAGGTCTCTTGCAAGACCATGGAGTGAATTATGCTGTGTAGAATGGAATCTCTATGGTAATGGCAATTTGTTTCATAATTCAGAAAGTCATTATGATGGTGCTTCTGAAATTAGAAATATTTCCACATGCTCCAGATTTCCATTTGCACACCAACATATTTAATATTAACAAAATATTTGGAAAAAATGTAATTTTATCTAACTAAACACACATTTTGATTTAGCAGTAGTGGTAATAATAATAATAATAATTATAATAATAATAACAATAATCACATTTCACAAGGAAATGGCTTTGCTTATTGAAAAATATACTTAGAACAATCACGATCAAAATTTTACAAATGAGCAGAATGGAACACTACAAGGTACAGAGACAGGAAAAGAACTAGCCTCTTATGAGTCATAAATACTTTGGGTTCACATGTAAAATACCAGCAAAGAGAGCCAATTACGAAAAGCCATTTACAGTAAGTCATTACGGTACTAGGGTGAGTCAAATATTTGCACATAAACAATTTAAACTGCCCACATGGGTGAATGTGGCCCAGTGAAGTTCACCCTGAGACCATCATCATATTAGCTGCCTGCCTTCACCTGTTTATCACTTAGATTAATAATATATAAAAGACAAACAACTTTAAACAAATATATAATATTCTACAACCTTTGGTAATTATTGTTTGTTTTTCTGGGGAATAAAGAATATGACTATGTTAGATGAATCGTGAAACTTATTTCTAGAAGGGCTGGTGTACATGATAGTCACTATTCTAAAGAATTCTCTTGACTTACTTATTCCATGAAGTTAATTTACCATATAAATGTACACATGTGCATTTCCCAGATTAGATTATACTAAAATATTAAATATGTCACAATAATTACCTAAAATGCATTGTTTACAAAAATGAGAGAAAAAATTATTTATTTTAAACAAGTTATTAAAAATAAAATAAAATTAGAGTTTGAAGTAAAGAGCAGAATACCCACAACATCTAGGATGTTCCGCATCCCTGGGTAAAACACATTAGCGTGAAATAATACAAATAAGAGGAACATTTAAAATATCCTGAGGACAAACTGTTTCCACCTATGAGCCTGTAGTCAAGTTTTGTGGATCATCTCATCCAACAAAAAACATTCAGATTTTATACTTACATTGTCTGCAAGCAGGAACTATAGAAATAACTGATGTGCAGGCTTTGGTATCTTGTGTAAAACCTAAAATACCTAAATCATGTATTGTATGCAAAGCCACTGTGGATATGGATCAATAAGGACATGAAAATTCACCCAGCCTCATTTTGGAACACCAGGTTTTATTACATTGAAGACTGGTTCAGTCAAACTGTCAAATACTGACACTCTCTTCTGGAATTACTTTCTATTTGACAACTGTGGATAAATCATTAATCATTATCAAAGCAATAAAAGATACAGAAAGTCCTCCGGCAGCCAATGCAAACACCATTGCCTCAAAATACAGATAAGTATAGGGACAGATTTGGTACATACAGGATATCTTATCTAAGAGTATCTCACTCGTTATCTCAAATAACACAACTGGGCTACTGTGGCAAACAAATATTCCTGAGGGAAAGCACTCATAAAGATATTTGGTAGTCAAATATACATGACCATTTACGGTCTATTAGTTTATTTTCAGACTGGTCCTGAATAAAGCTGTTCTGGAAACAATTCTGGATTAAAACAGTGAGGCTAAATAAAATAACTGACAGCAATCATGGAAAGTTCTCACTGGATAAAGATCAATCTATGTTTTACACAATGATCTGACTCTATTTGATAATCTGGCTATAGTTTCTGCTGTCATCTCAACACTAGATTCTCAATTTTCTTTTTCTTTTATCTTCTGCCTGTTCTATCATGATCTGCAGGACTGGAAACACACTGAAAAACAGTTCTGAAACTGAAACAGGCTTCACATTTTTGTGTGACTTTATGTAGCATCTGCATACTTGATGCTTTGACATACTTTTCTTGTGTAATATAATAATAAAAAAGAAAATATATTACAACTTCATAGTGCTTAGTGGTACTCTGACAGTGCGGTGGGCTGATTTCTGGAATTTTGAAAAATGTCAATGGATTTAGTTGTTTTCCTCTTTGCATCACTCTTGTTATTCTGAAGAACACCTTTGTCATATTTGCATTTTTTAAACTTTTACCAACATAATATTTACTTCCATGGTTTTAATTTTTTATTTGACTCCCTCTATTATCTGTATGCATCTGAGCCAGTGTTCCTGGGCTCTTTGTAACTCATTTGTGAAGAAGGTGAACACTGTTTTACACCACTGTCAGTGCCCTTACTGAGAGACTGAGTCCTCTATCCTTCCCTCAAACTCAAGAGCATCGTGAATTTCTGGAAAGGCTCTTTCTACGCTGACCCATTACACAGAACAAAATCTTACTGACACTAAAATGGGTTGATAGGTTTTGAAGAAGGACCAATAAATGCAAAATGCAAAATATGATAGGCTACCATTTATACGCCCTAAGATTTTAAGATGAGAATGTTCGCCCAGCACCCCACCCATTGTAAGAACAGCAGCCATGGGGTTTTTAAATAATTTCAGTAAATGCCACTCAACTTGTTGATAAACACATCACATATCAGATGTTTAAACATGATTATCACTTGTTTGATACTAGCATGTACAACAGTTGTGTCTGACATTAGCCATCTGCATACCTGCAAATACCTTAATGAGCCGCGATTCTCACAAACCCGAAGATACTTCTCATATACCTCAAGGTAATTCATTCATCCTTATGCGATTGATTTGTTGGAAAATCTCAAGTGTAACTCGCTACCTGCTAACGGTATATATGAAGCGTTCACCCAATTCAGTACAGATGCAGCGGACTATGCGAGAACTGCGAGATATTGACGAGGTATCGCAAGGAGCATGTCCTTACCTAACCCAAGTGTCCTGGAGTGCAAGCTCAATTCATTGTGTTCGCCATCATAAAAAAAATCGGTCTAATTACGTGGCACCCTTTACAGACGTTGTAATAGACGTTGTTGACAAGGTTATATGTTTATACGCTGATTATTATTTTTGTTGGTTTTGCATCCCTGTCTCGGTCCTGTCGCATTTTTTCGGAACGCGTTTGTCAAGCGCCTGCGCTAGTCAAGGCGACGTCACACCCACCATGGCGGTCAAGGTGACTTCGGCTGCACCGCACTTATCATGCATTCCAGCACTTTTAGCAGCATGTTTCACCTAACATTGCAAATTGGCATTCGAGCAGAATTACGTGCATATGCTGTTAGGTGGATTTTTGGGGCGCGTAGTGCACGCAAGGACAAACGCCTCCTCGGTTGCGCCCGGCTTCTTTGCTTGGCCTGGAGTGAGCCAACTTAGCGAGTTGTCTTCAGATAGCTTGCCTGCTAGCTACGCTGCACTGTAGGCGCATCATTTCAGATGCTGAAGGCTAAGTAGCTAGTTAGCTAGCTAACGGCTTTGTTGTCTGTTGTACTTTTGCAGTTTTTGTCTGTTAAATAAGTGTCATTGTTTTCTTTACAACGTCAGATAGTTATCTGATTTATGCTTCTGATAACGTCAGATAGCTATCTGATTTGTTCTGCCTTTGCTTGAGGAGACTGATGCTAGATAATGTTGTAGCGTTAGCTAGCTAGCTGCTGTCTGGTATTGCTTTTCTGTGTCTGTCACATACAGCAACTAGCAATCAGTTAGCCGCATGTTAGCTAGACAGTTATCCGGTTATCTTTGCAAATCATTTTGATGGGTAGACAGCAAACAGAAACCGAAGACATACGGAACAACGACAAGCGACATATGTGTCGTAAAACTGGGCGTCGCTAACATCCATATTTCAGTCAATGCATAATTCAAACTAATGTGCAAAAAATATATAGAAATGTGAATCCATGTGTCTAGCTAGGTAATGAAAGCTACGGATGTGCCGCATCAGAATGGCAGTTGCATTTCGCAAGCTAGCTAGCTAGCTAACGGTAGATAGATTTCACTTTTTTCCTGATAACAGGCAACAGTTTAACTGCAGATGATGTCAGTTTGGCATTGGCAGACATGCGGAACAAGAGCAAGTAGCTACGTGCATGTGAAGTCATGAAAACTGGGTGCGTTTATTAAAACAAACCAAAAACCTAAACTCTTTTCAGGTGCAGTCAACCAAAAGGGCTGACCCCAATGAACTGAAGGCTGTCTTCTTGAAGGTAAGATAACGTTAGCTAACGTGTGTGTGTTTAATCCTGAAATAAGTCACGTATCAGGCATCATCGTATTCCGTATTAGTGCTTTAACGCGCAGCGAAATGTTATTTATGCCCCAACCCGAAGGAGAATAGTGTTCAGTCAGGCTTGACTGTGGCACCTGCATTGTCGAAAGTTGTTTCATTGTTGAAAATCACATATTTATGAATAAGGTGGTAGCGTCATTGCTCATTTAGTTTGTGATTTGTTTCGTTTTTCATGGTTTCATGCTTCATTCTTGCTGATAGCTCATTGTGCATTTGACAGATATTGTATTTTTGTGGAGAAAAAGTAAAGACAGACGACAGACTTGTTCCCCTGCACGACTGAGCATGGTTTTGTCTTAGAAGTGGTAATGTCTAAGGATTCTGATACGCAGAGCATGGTTATATGACATTTAATATAGAATTATAGGTACATAGACTTGTTTGCTGTTAGTAGGAATTAACTAAAGCAGGAGTTTGGATACCAAGGGTCTAAAATATTGGAGGTTTTGCATGATGGTTGTGTTGCTTTTAACGAGATGGTTCTCTCTTGTGGTCTAATCAGAATCCTGCCTTATTCAACTCCATGCTCTGGTGTCACTCTTCTTAGTGCCCTCATCAATCAGGTTACGGGTTACTGAAACATTTACATGTTGTAGTGTGTAACTCGCAGTTCTCTGTAGCCTTTGATCACAGTTAGGTCTTACATCAGTTGGATATTGATTGTGAAAAACTTCATTCTGTAGTCATACAGTCTCAGCCAAAAAGTTTAGAGATTTGATGGGTGTAGTGACAGGTTTCAGTGTCCTGCAGTTTAACGTTGTTTCGGGTTGTTATTTTTTGGAGTGGGGGTTGTTCCAAATGTTTGTTAATGATTTTTAGATGATTGAAATTGTAAACTTCTGTTCATCGGAGGTTAAATTCAGGAGTAAAAATAAGTTATTTATAACTCACCGCTCTCCTGTGGTTCAGAATGACCATGGAGTTTGCTCTGTGTGGCCTGTTAGCTTGCCCCGAGGACAGAGTAAAAGAGCCTGGTGTCCAGGCCATGAGAAAATGTCACTCACATGCCTGGACTAATTGTGGATCTCCTTGGCCTGGGAATTTGTGCTGGCATGACTTGAGTTACAGTTTGACATTTAGGCCTAGTCATCAGAGTAAAGCCGTGGGGACCGACTGGTCGAATGCTGTTGCAGTGGTGTGTTTTTTGAACTTTGAGTGATACAGAGTATGTACCGCAGCTGCCTTGTGTTCTTTTCCTGGAGATGGACTCACATGTAGGCTTACTTGATGCTCACAGTATACCTTTTTTTCCTCTAGGACTACAATAAGAGGCCTAGTTCTACTCTGAGGTTTAGGCTAAGTGAATTATAACAGGCACAGCCTGGGAAAGAGGAAACCCTCCTAGGAAGGAGGAGCTTGGGGAGAACTTCCTTATTTGATACTGTGCTGTTTAAAGAACCCCTCTCTGTTTGCATCACTTATTGTACAGTTACCACATTCAAAAAGCCACCAAATCAGTAACTTCGAAAATTGCTTTGTAATACACCATTGAAATAATAATAGTGATTCCCTTTAAATTATTTAAATAATTGCCTTTCAACCTGTTATGAAAATTATATTTTGGTTACAGGCTTAATTTGATGATCAAGTGCTTTAGACACACGGCGTTGGCTTAATTTCGTGCACGGAGTATAGATGTTAATTAATTGGCTGGAAATAATACTTTCCGTTAAAATGTGAGCTCCTGAGGGTGTGGAGTGGTGTAAGGTGTGAGGCAGGCTTCAGCGGAGGGTTTTCTCAGTGTTGGCAAGATATACAGCCCCAGGCTTTCCTGCAGCTTGCACTGTAACATGAGCCTGTTCCAAATGTCTTGTCCCCCCTGGTCATTGAGGGCATGCAGGTTGCAGAGTGTGTTTTCAAAGGCATCTGGCCTTAGCTTACTTTTCTGTTTTTTTTTTTTTTTTTTTTTCTCAATGCAGTGTTAGCATTTTAATTCAGTGCGAATGAGGTGCTGTGAGTATCGGGGGATTTTAGCAAAAGCAGTTTCACAGACTTGGGGAGTGGATTTCATATGGGTTCTGAGCTCTTTACTTACAGCATTGTTAACGCCTAAGGCACATAATTTCCATCCCGTTTCAATGTGCTTCTCCATTCTGGAACTTTGCCTGCCCTCGTTGTGGTTCAGTTTGCGTTATCCTGTGTGTCTCTTCTCAGTGGCAATGCCGTTCATCTGTGCAGGAAAAAGTTTGAAGCTTTAGCCATTGAAAGGGAAACTGTGCTATTAGGGTGGCTCATGACACCTGGCATAAAACGGATCTTGTGAGAACAGATAAAGAAAATTTGCTTGCATGAAGCAGCTGTAAAACAGCCAAAGGAAGCCTGTGTATGTGGTGTGCACAAACCTTAAGACCCTAGTGACTGTGATTCTCCCTTAGTTCCATATCCCATCTGACCAAGTTGGTACTGTAATGAGCAAAGGGGTAAAATGTATTGAAAGGTCTAGATAGTCATAACTTTTGTCTGCATTTTTTCTGCCATTAATGGTATCTTTGAAAAGCAGCGATGGAGTGATTGAATGCAGAACAAACATACAGCGAGGGGGAAATCACTGGCATGGGCATGCGCACTGGTAGGATACAGACACAGTGCTGCTTTAACACCAGCAAAGAGGAGTTTCTGTCAGTGCCTGCCGTCCTTCACTGTGCAGTCATGTCAGGTTGAGCTTCCAGCCCTGTCTGAAGCTGCTGAAATGGGTGAAGCTGAGGAGACAGCAGCTTCAGAGAGCACCCTTCTGCCTCTCATGCTCACTCTCATCTTCTCAGATGTGTTGGTGGCTCTTGTGTCTCTGACTTTCAAGGCTGACATGCTGCATGAGAGTTTGAATTCTGTTCATGGTTGCCGCTCTGTGACCGCTCTTTGACCACTCTGTGACCGTTCTTTGACCGCTCTGTGACCACTCTGTGACCACTCTTTGACCACTGTGACCACTCTGTGACCGTTCTTTGACCACTCTGTGACCGTTCTTTGACCACTCTTTGACCGTTCTTTGACCACTCTGTGACCACCCTTTGACCACTCTGTGACCGCTCTTTGACCGCTCTTTGACCACTCTGTGACCGCTCTTTGACCACTCTGTGACCGGACTGCTTTATGACTGCTCTGCACCTGCTCTGTCACTGGACCTCTCTGTAACCACTCTGCGATCACTCTTTGACCGCTCTGTGACCACAGCAGTGGTGGTTGCTCACGTCTGCCCATATCCTCACTTCTAGCATGCTAGCGTTGTGGACAAGGATGGGGAACATTACATGACTCCGGCTGACTTTGTGCAGAAGTTCCTGGGTCTGCACACACAAATCCACCACAACCCCAAGACTGTGCAGCTGATCGCCGGGGTGGCGGACACCACTAAAGACGGGTAAGCTCCGCCCTGAGCTCTGTCCAGACATCTCTGATAGGTGGGCTTGCTAATGAATGACCCTGCTGCAGAGAAGAGGTCTCTCCCTGGAGTGGTCCATCTCTGTCCCCCTGAGGAAAAGGGCTGTCTGACACATGGGCCATGGGTATGATCTGTGAGGTATCTCACAAGTAGTAGTGCAGATAGACATGTACCAGAAAGTTGTATCTGACTTTCGCAAATTGTTTAAAATGCCAAAGTAGAGACTTTACAAAAGAAACACAGTACAGTGGCGGTAGGAGGGCATCTTTTCATGTTTATTGACAAAGTTGTTCAGTTTCTCTGAACAGATATGAATCACGCAGTAAATGCTATTTGACTTTCTGTTTGTCCTTTGAACTGATTTATGAGTAATATTGTGAAATAAAGGAACACATTCATTTATGTGTTTTGTGAAAGTGAAAGGAATGAGAGTAAACATATTGCCCCCCATGTTTAAATGATGGAAATGGCTAATGAGTGCTTTATGCAGTAAAGTGTTCGTGCAGTCTGTGCCATGGATATTGTCTTTGTGTTGGTTTATGTTCAATTGTTTCTTTCAGGAGGCAGAAGCAATCGCCTGTTGCATTCAGAGCTACTGTTTAAAAGTAATGGCTTTCCAAGCTATTTTGATGCCACTCGTTTTTAATTCTAATTCAATTAAAATCTTGAAATTCATAGTCGCTGGACTGTATATAAATGTATTAAATGATTGTGGTCGCATGATATGAATAATTCACAAGAAATGTTGCATGATTAAATCTTTCTTTCTCCTTTAATTTCTGTTTTACTTTGCTAATAGCAAATCTGTACCATTACATTAGATATTAATGCCATTTGTAGAAGCATTTCTTTTTAACCCTTTAGTTGAGTAGTTTGTTCGTGTAGTAGTATTAGCTTTCTGTTTACTGGAAAGATGGTTCTTTTTTTCTTTCTAACAGATCTCTCTCTCTCTTCTCCAAACAGACTGATCTCTTTCCAGGAGTTTCAGGCCTTTGAGTCGGTGCTTTGTGTCCCAGATGCCTTGTTTATAGTAGCCTTTCAGTTATTTGACAAGACTGGCACAGGAGACATCTCATTTGGTAAGTGCATAAGATCCTATCTTAACCTATCCAAAGCGGATGCATTGCTGTCATTTAACGTAGCATCACAATAATTATTACACCCACATGGGTTAATATTTTAGAATGGGTATTATTAGGCAAACTATTATCTGAATATGGGATGTAGAGTGAAAAATGGAGGCTGTTGGTTTTATTCAGCTTTCCACATTTATGCATTGTTAAATCATTAAATTTGTGACACTTGTGACAGCCAAGCTATTGCTATGTCCACTCCACAGCTGCACAGTTTGTGGGCTGGTCTCGGCTCTGGTGTGTTCGAAATTGGCAAATTCTGTGCCTGAACCCCAACCAAACTGGGTGATGGTGCAGAAGAGAGAAAGTCACATGGTGACGGCAGGGTGGTGTACAAGACACAAGTTACCAGAATGGAATGTGACAAGTGTTTATTTTTCTTACGTCCACCCAAAATCAGCCATGATGTGGAAGACATGCTCAGTCTCACACACGCACACTCACACACACACACACACACACACACACACACACACACAGAACATGGCTACAAAGAAAGGCTGCTGGACTTGCTCAGTCTTGAAAAAGATTTTATCTCATCAGATTTTTATTTAGCATACATTTGATAATTGTTAGTTAAGGTAATTAGAGAACTGTAGAACGTATCTGTTAGGGTGGATGCTGTCAGTTGTCCACCAGCCAGATGTGTAAATGCCGGTGCAGTCGTCAGTGAGGCGGGGGAGGGAGAGGGAGAGGTAAGATGCTCGCTCTGCTGGGAGCGCGGTCTGTCAGGCCATGCCGCGGGTGTGTGCGTGTGTGTGGCCGGCGGGGGATCGGCGTCGGGGCTGAGCGAGCCGGCAGGAGCTGCGGTTAATGGCCGTGCGGCGTGTTCCGCCTAACGAGGGAAGCGGCGGGCCGACGGGGGCCCACACCCTGGTGGCGGCCGAGCACAAAGCGCCGCCACGAAGCTGATTGTGCCGCGGGAGTCGCAACAAAGGCGGCGGAAATTGCGGGCGACGTTCAGAGCGAGAGACGCCGGGCCGCTCCGGGCCCACACAATGCCGAGGGGACGGGGTTCGCAGCCGGCCCATTCAGCCGGCTCTGCATATTGGCTTGATTTGAACTCTCCGTGATTGCAGGGAAATGAGAACAGGCCGAATGTCACGGGAAGGAGCGCGGTGTTGCGTTTTTGTAAATGTGTAATGGCAGTATCGCTTGCCTTTTCTTTGCTTTTCCAGAGAATGTCAGAGACATCTTTGGCCAGACCACAGTCCATCACCACATCCCCTTCAACTGGGACTGTGAGTTCATCCGGCTGCACTTCGGCCACGACAGGAAGAAGCACCTCAGTTACTTAGAGTTCACTCAATTTCTGCAGGTAGGGGTGCAGTCCACGTTCTATCACATCCTCACCACGTTCTCACTACGCCATTACACAGCTACATCACTCACCTGAGCTCGTGCTACTGTATACCCACATATATGTTACATTATACAGTAATCTAGCAGCTGTGTGATGCAGACAGTGTCTTTTGTTTCCGTGAGATGCAAGATCCTGAGTCGATACCTTGCTTTGTAATGAAAACCCGCTGTGATCAATCACAACGATCATGAAATTACTGATGAGGTGAAGAAGCAGCTGGGAATTTTTTTTTTTTTTTCACCCCTCCTTGTATACATTATGGTTGCTGTTGATTATATGTTAGATGTTAAGGTAGACGGATGGCATAATGTCAGCCTGACTGCAGTGTTCAGTGACTTGGCAAAAGTAACGTCTCGCCCTGCTCAGTACAAGGGCGGTCATCTCGGGGAAAATTCCACCTCTGCAATGACCAATATTTTCCCCCAAATCATTGTTCATTTTCTGAGGTCACTATTGTGTAATTTTATTTTTTTTTCTCATTTTGTGTGCTGCTTTGTTGTGGAGGTCTCATAGGTTTTACTGTGTGGAAAGGAAAGAAGGAGCTGCTGTCTGGGTTGAATTAACATCTGCTCTCTGGCTGCTTCTGAGACAGCCTGGAATCGATGAACATGATCCAGAACCTGCTTATCCACTGCTGTGCACAGTTCAGCAGAACCGAGCGGAGGGACATGGCTGTCTCCTGCCTTAGCCTCCGGCTGGGTCTTTTTTGGGAGAAAACAAAAAACTAATCTAATGTTTTCATGCTTTCATATGTCTACCAGCTAGCTTGTACCTTGTCTGGCCAACTGTTGAAACTTGGTCATGCAGCACTTCTAATATTGTTAATGTATTATATGGCTTTTTGCTTGTGTTGTAGTCTGCCTCACTTGGAAGTCGCTTTGCATAAAAGCATCTGCCCAATGAATAAATGTAAATGTACTTTAGCTGGCTAGTATTAATAATGTGAAAAGTGACTTGGAAAAGATCTTCTCCATAAGGATGTAGGCATTCTTAATTTGTTATTACGATCAATATGATGAATTTAGCCTGAAATATTTTTTTTAAGAATTTTTAGCAAATTTAGCGTTTACTGTTTATGATCTCCAATTTTATGGTAGGAACTGAAAAAACACTTAAGCCTCACATTTTTATGCCCCACAGTGTACATAGTATACATAAATCACTTTTATATGTCTATTTATTAGTTGTTAAACGCCCAGAGCAACTACAGTACTGTAATGTTGTGAGACCTCATGGGTTGTGCCATGCTGTGTGGCATGTAGGTGCCAAGCTCATTTGAGCTTAACAGCACACTGAGTCTGTGAGCCAGGTAACTCCATCATAACACAGTAATACTGTGTTTAAAATGCATTAATAAATTTGCAGTTGTAGATCTCCAAGACATCTGTCTAATTTTTGGAAATCATGGGCCCAAGTGATTATTGTGTTGAAAGAAGAAATTCAAACTGAAGCCCAATGCAGTTGCATTGAACTGATAGCTAGATTTAAACAAACTAGAAATCTGCATCCCTTTCCTGCCTGTGTTATGATGGAGGGGAATCCAGAGCACATACAGCTATAAAGTGTGACTCATGAAATAAAAATACAACAGCTGTAGAAAGAAATTTTATGTTGGAGTTAAAAGCAATCTTACATGAAAATGCAAAGCCAACAGTTGTTTGAGTGTTCAGCTTTTTCCATGGTAGCTAGAAACCGAAAAGCTTGAACATGCATCCTTCCCTCTGTAATATAAATAGTGTTTTTTATTGATGTATTTTAATAGACACTTTATGATACTTGTATAAATAAGAACGTTTGGTAGCGGCCCAGACTGCAGTCAGAATGTGAATAGTTTTCCAGTAGGCTTAATTTGGCCCTGTTGTGTATTTAGAGTTTTTATAAGGGCTGTAAAGCCGTGCTGAGTGTTTAAGGAGAAGCCCTGGAGGCAGAGAGCAGAGTTTGGAGCACAGAACAGGGAGAGCAGGGAGGAGGGAGAGCTTCCACTCTCTGAGCCTCCTCTATTAGCAGGAGCTCCTGTCCTCCCAGTCAGATTAGACTGCTTAAAGGGGCGCTGAAACAAAGGGTGTTGCTGGTGCGCGTGTGTGTATGTATGTATGTTTATGTGATGTGATTGCGTGCATGTGTGTGTGCGCATGTGTGTGTGTGTTTGTGTGTGTGTGTGTATACCCTGCGTGGGCTGGTTTCCCAGACAGCCCTGATGTGCAGTGTGTAATGCAGATCAGAGCAGTTTGCTGGTAGTCTGTGATCAGCTTTGGCTGCGGTGGTGACCCCGGTCAGGCGACCCCCCCCCCCCGCCCCGGTCAGATGGCCCATCACCCCCCCACTCCAGTCCTGATTGCATGGCCGTCATGTTCAATCACCCCGCGGCCGCTCCGGACGCACCTGCTTCCTGTCCCGCTCCCTGCGGGGGACAGAGCTTCACCTGGCCTGGCTTTCATTAGCCTCTCCCGGGAGGAGCACATCTCTGCAGCGTGTTTAAATGCGACGCTGCAGCAGCGCATGCGTCTCTCTCTCTCTCTCTCTCTCTCTCTCTGCAGGAGCTGCAGCTGGAGCATGCCCGTCAGGCCTTCGCCCAGAAGGACAAGAGCAAGAGCGGCAGCATCTCCGCCTTAGACTTCAGCGACATCATGGCCACCATCCGCCACCACATGCTCACGCCGTTCGTGGAGGAGAACCTGGTCTCGGTGAGCGAGGGTCACGCCCGTGTTGAGCACGCCACGTGTTAAGGGCGTGTTGAGCATGTGTTAAGTGTGTGTTACACGCAGGGTAAGCGTGTGTTATGTGTGTGTTGCTCATGTGTTATGCATGGTTGTTACAAGTGTGTGTTAGACGTGTGTTATGTGTGCGTGTTAAGCGTGTGTTAAGGGCATGTTAAGAACTTGTTACGTGTGTGTTAAGTGTGTGATAAGCACGTGTGTTAAGTGCATGTTAAGTGTGTGTTATGTATATCTGTTATATGTAAGTGTGTGTTACGAGTATGTGTTAGTGTGATAAATGTGTGCTAACCATGTGTTAAGTGTGTGTTAAGGTGTTTAGCTGCAGGACTTTTGGGGAGGAGGTACAGAAGGGTGTGGTCCTGTGGCAGTTGGGGGTGAACTGCTCTCGCTCTTCCTCCTCCCAGGCTGCAGGGGGCAGCACCTCCCACCTGGTCAGCTTCTCCTACTTCAACGCCTTCAACTCGCTGCTCAACAACATGGAGCTGATCCGCAAGATCTACAGCACTCTGGCCGGCTCTCGCAAGGACACGCTCGTCACCAAAGGTATCTCTCCCACAGTGCATTTCTGTCAGCAGTCAGAACAAGCATTCTGCTGCGTAGAATCCAATCAAAACTGTTGTAGATCTGGATTTAATAGGTTATTTAATAACTTCCTGTCAGTTTGCTGGCATTATTCAAAAACAGTGCTTTTAGTCCCTACATGAAAGCTGTGTTTGAGTGTGATCATTTTCCTGGCCCTGTCTCTGCTTTCCTGTCACGGTGACGGTCACTTCCTGTGTGTGGGTGCTGGATGTTGAGGGAGGGGGCAGGTGTGTGTGTGGTGTGCTCTGTGTGTGTGTGTGTGTGTGTGTGTGTGTGTGTGTGGTGTGTGGTGTGCCGCACTCTCTCTCTGACCCTCTTTCTCCTGTCCCTCACGCCGACACAGAGGAGTTCATTCACGCTGCCAATAAGTTTGGTCAGATCACCCCCATGGAGATTGACATCCTGTACCAGCTGTCCGGGCTGCACACGCACTCAGGGTAACACCGCTGCATGCACCCCCTTCCCCCGCTTCTGCCCACAGCGCAGCTTTATTACCAAATCCGTAAATATATTTACAGCCACATTTACTGGCTGTAATGTGAAGGGCTTTTTGCAGTAATGGCTGTTTCGTTTAAATGGGGTGAATGTCGAGCGTAGACGAGTAGCTGCAGGGATGTGTGCAGCGTGGAGACGCAGGGGGACGATGTCTGTCTGATTGGCACCTGTCTCTCGCGGTTAGACGGCCTGGCTCTTTCTCGGGCGTGTGTGGCCTCAGCCCCAGCTTTCTGTGTGTTTTTATGAACGCGAGCATGTGTTAAAGCAGCAGTAACTTCCAGTAAAGGCGCAGTAAAAAAAAAGCCTGTGGAAAATGTGACATCACTCTCTGTAAGGCGTTCTGGGATTGCGTTCCTCTCCCAGGCGGCTGAACCTGGCGGACATCGAGAGGATCGCGCCCCTGGAGGAGGGATCGCTGCCCCATCACCTGGCCGAGATCCAGAGACAGGTAGGAGGCTGGCCCCGCCCACCCCGGGGGTTTTAATATGCAGGGGGTAGGGAAGAAGGCCATTCTGAGGCTCAGGGAAAGCTGTTCCTCATGGGAAAATCCTATTGGTCAGATTTCACAGGCAACATATTTAAAATACAGTGCTGTAAAATAAAAGACAAAACATTATATGATGTGTAAGAACAAATTACAATGATTACAAAAGTAAATAAATCTACCACATTTTCTAAACGTGTAAAAATGCCATCAGGTACATCTCTCCAGTAGTGGTGTAAGTTCTTCATTATGGATTCTAAGTCAGGAATTAACATATTTCCTTGACTGTCTCACCCTTGATTTTGTGTAGATTAATTGTCTTCTCATTGTCTTGTCCTTGATTTTATGTAGATTACCTAGCCACTGCCATGACCTTTACTGTAGCACAGCACCGTATGGACATTTTGAGTATTACACAGACCCCCGTCTTTAAAACTGAAGGTAATGTTAGTAATGTTAGAAAAAGCCATCACAGATGCAGATGAAAGAAAAGCATTACTGTTTCTCCTCCACCTTGAGAATAGTATTTTGTTCAGCCTACACTATCAGAGGTTGTTTTCTGTGTAAAACATATCCAAGATCTAAGAGAGGTTTTAATAGCTAAAATAGCTGTGTTTTTCCCTTTCTGTACTTAATGTTACGAAAACCCAGCAGGATGCAAGCTTCCCCATGACCCTTCTGAAATAGGCGTGAGATGAAATGGTTTTTGCTTTAAATTCAGTGAGGTCGTCTGCATCAGAAAGTCACACATTTCTGAGTCTTTAATAGGAAGCTTTTCTCAGAGTGTTTTTCCCAGAAAGCAGTGCTTGCGTTGAGGATCCTTTGGCAAAGTCTGTTATTTATTATGTTATTTATCTTATCCAGAGCAACCTACGTAGGTTACAATTTTTAAATGTTATCCATTAAAACAGCTGGGTATTTACTGGATATTATGGCAGTGCAAATGTGTGGATCAGATGTGGATCGAGGAGGTTATGAAAATAAAGGTATATACTGGGTAGGGATAGGTATGGACATGTATATGAGTACCTTCCTACCTGAACATGGACACCATGGCATGTTAGGACCTTGGCCAGTCCCTGGGACACCCATATCCCCCGGATTAATGTTAGGAAATCGGGAGAGAAAAACATGAGGGCGCAGTCAATCCAAGGCCCGCGCTTGTGGAGGTGGGTAATAGTTTAAGCGCTTTGATCAGGAGCAGAGCACTCTGCTTACCTCACCTCCCTCTGTGAGAGCAGCAGTGTGGAGGACCAGGCCTGGCCTGGGAGATGAACCCGCTGCCCGGGGACAGCAAACACGCCGTGACTCACTCTCACCCAGGCTAACGGCTCACACAGAGTTACTCAGCCTGGCCTCGGCACAGAAAACACTTCTGGGACTAATCTTTCCCCGCGCAGTACAGTGAAAACAAACAAAAGTTCATTTTCAACACGCTGAACAATACAAAAGCGAAACAGAAATATGTGTTTTGTTGAAAGAAGGAAGGGTTTAGTCTGGCCACAGAAATCCTCTGCATGTTATTGTTTATAAGTGTTGCTATGTTTCTGTCCGAAGAGATGATTGCACGGAACTGATTTTGTCCCTCAAAGGTACGCGGTTTCTCTCGTGTGGTGATTACCACACACTTTCCTGTTTTTGTTGACTGGTCTTCACATGCCTCTGTCCACAGTGTATCTGTTACACGCCAGTTGTACAGAGTGGAGTCATGCGTGCTGGTGTGATCTATGCTTTCTGCTCTCTCTCAATCTTCGTCTGAGTGGTTGTGGTCTCTCCTCTCTCTCCCTCTGGGTCCGAGCGGCTGTGCTTTCTCTCCTCTCTCTCCACCTGTATGTGAGTGGCTGTGGTCTCCCCTCTCTCCCCTGGCTTTGAGTGCCTTCTCTCCTGTCTCTCCCCCTGGTTCTGAATGCCTTCTCTCCTGTCTCTCGCCCTGGGTCTGAGTACCTTCTCTCCTCTCTGTCCTCCTGGTTCTGGGTGCCTTCTCTCCTGTCTCTGGTCCTGGGTGTGAATGGCTTGTGCTTTCTCTCCCCTCAGTCCACCTTTATCAGAGTGCCTGTCCTTCTCCTTTCTCCCCCTAGTTTTGAGTGGCTGTGCTTTCTCTCCTCTGTCTCCACCTGTATCTGAGCAGCTGTGGTCTCTCCTCTCCACCTGGCTCTGAATGGTTGTACTCTCTCTCCTCTGTCTCCACCTGGTTCTGAATGGCTGTGTTCTCTCTCTCCTCTCTCTCTGCAGCAGGCGTATGGAGAGTCAGGCCGGCCGGTTTGGCTGCAGGCCGCAGAGTCCGCTTACAGATTCACCCTGGGCTCCATCGCTGGAGGTGAGTGATCTGCCTGCGTGTGGCCCTGCTGTCCCCGTCTGGAGTAACCCACACCCCCCGTCCCCCCAACCTCTGATCCGAGGATCGGAGCTGCACTGAAACCGTGGCTTGATTCCGCTGGACGGGGCGGTGCCCGGGGGGGCACTGACAAGACTCTGAGGGAGGGGTCGAATTGCCCCATGCTGGGGCTTTCAACAAAAAAAAAGGAAAAAGCATCTCCCTCCGTTTGTGCATCTTTGCATCAGCCGTGCGTGAAGGTGATCACTCCTGTTTGATCCGGGGATAATTTGCGGTCTGAAGTATTTTGAAAATGTAAATCTCCCTGGCGGTGAGGGCCTGTTTCACCTCCTCGTCTCTGATGGAGGGAGAGAGAGAGCGTGCTCTCTGCCCGCCGGAGAGCGTGTCATTACACAGCCTTTGATGTCAGATAAGACCTGACGCGTCGGTAGCTGAGAGCCGCGTTCGCGAGTCGGCTGAGCGCTCTCTCACTCACTCTCTGCGGCCTCTCACTGCCGCTGCTTCTGGCACCTTCCATTCCATACGCTGCTCTACCCCAGCTATTAAAACTGCCCTAAAGAAAAATATATCACGTGTGAAGACATGTTTATCTGAAGAGGCAGGCAGAAGGTGTTCCTCATTGGTACAGCCCTGAGCTTTTAAAGTGAGAGCCCGGTCTCTGTGTAGCCCGGGTGACCTAACTGGTAAGCCAGCTACAGAGGGAAAAGGCCTAACCTGGGTGTATGTTGTGTATGCATAGCGTAAATGTGGAAACAAACCCGAAAGAATGGAATAATAGCACGTCTTCTGAGACAGAAGTGTGCGTGCGTGTGTGTGTGTGTGTGTGTGTGTGTGTGTGTGTGAGAGAGAGAGAGGGGTGTGTGTGTATGTGAGAGAGATGTGTGTGTGTATGTGTGTGAGAGAGAGGTGTGTGTGTGTGTGTGTGTGTGTGTGTGAGAGAGAGAGAGAGAGAAGTGTGTGTGTGTGTGTGTGTGTGTGTCTCTCATCCTTGACTTGCGGCTGTTCCGCAGCCACGGGGGCGACGGCGGTGTACCCCATCGACCTGGTGAAGACCCGCATGCAGAACCAGCGCTCCACCGGCTCCTTCGTGGGAGAGCTCATGTACAAGAACAGCTTCGACTGCGCCAGGAAGGTGCTGCGCTACGAGGGCCTGTTCGGCTTCTACAGAGGTACACACTCATACAGCACTGCGCAGATACGACACAGTCACACAGCGCCACGCAGATACGACACAGTGTTCGGCTTCTACAGAGGTACACACTCATACAGCACTGTGCAGATACGACACACTCATACAGCACTGCGCAGATACGACACAGTGTTCGGCTTCTACAGAGGTACACAGCCAGGAGAGGGGAGAGCACACAGCCAGCAGGGAGGAGAGAGGAGAGGGGAGAGCACACAGCCAGCTGAGAGGAGAGAGGAGAGGGGAGAGCACACAGCCAGCTGAGAGGAGAGAAGAGCACACAGAGATGAAAGCGCACAGCCAGCTGAGAGGCCTCTCGTCTCTGAGGCAGAGATCGCTCGCTGGGGGAGATAATGAGGCCTGATGTGTGTGCTGGTTTAAACAGGGAGTTAGACACAGGGCTGTAATCGCAAGAAGTCAAGACTGCCATCTACTGCCTCTGCGGCAGCGCTTGCTCTCTCTGTTTGCCTCCCTCCCCCATACCCACTCCACCCCTCCCCCTCTCTCCCTCCGGCCTCCCTGGCTCCACTGAGGGGGGTGACTGACAGGCAGACAGACAGACAGACATGCTCGTCTGTTCTCCGGCTGCCCACCATGATGACTCACTCAGCAGCTCCTTCAGAACAACTTCTGCCCCGATGAAGGGCAGTGAAACAGGGCGGAGGCTAGCGCTACCCCCGCTGGCTAACACTGCTAAAGATAACAGGGCCCTCCATGACCACACAGCTCCCTCCGCTCAAAACCACAGCAGTCACGGGAAAGCCAAGCCTGAGCAGCACCGATCCTCCAAAACACGCAATCATGTCATGTTTGGGATCACTGCAAGGGGCGAATTGTAGTTTCATGTACATTAACTACGGAATAATTTCTGTAGAGATTATATCTGTCCGGATTAATTCATCAGTTTATACAAGTATACATTGTACTCCCTTCATAATAAATCATACAAAAGTCATATATAAATAAATGTTGATGTCCTTTTCCTCATAAGAGAGTCATTTTCTGTCATGTAGCCTAAATTGTCTTTGTGGGTTATGTTTTCCAGGTCTGTTACCGCAGCTCATAGGTGTTGCTCCTGAGAAAGCTATCAAACTGACGGTAAGTCAGAGCGTGTCAGAATTCTCTCTCAGCACATTCACTGTGAGTGGAATAAATGAAGAACAGTTTGCGCATACATGGAAAAACTGAACGGAAAACCTGGATAAGTTTTCCCAGGGTGTGTGGGCAGAGCGTCGGGGGAAATCCCAGGGTGGGGCGCCAGCCAGTCACCGTGTTTGAGCTTTAACACCCCTGAAGCGTGTCAAACGCACCGCCGCGCTTCCAGCCGTCTGATCCTCGCTCTTCACTCCGCAGGTGAACGACTTTGTGAGAGACAAGTTCACCACCAAAGACGACACCATCCCAGTGCCGGCGGAGGTGCTCGCAGGGGGATGCGTGAGTATCAGCGCCCCAGAAACACCGCCTCGGAGCACAGCCAGAGAGGGGAGAGGGAGGGAGGGAGAGAGAGAGAGAGAGAGAGGGAGAGAGAGAGAGAGGGGGAGAGAGAGAGAGAGAGAGAGAGAGAGAGAGAGAGAGGGGGAGGGAAAGAGGGGGAGAGGGAAAGAGAGGGAGAGGGAGGGATGGAGAGACACAGAGAGAGGAAGAGAGATAGAGAGGGAGACAGGGAGAGGGAGAGGGAGAGAGCAGGAGAAGGGGGAGAGAGAGAGAGAGAGGGAGGGAGAGAGAAAGGGGGAGAGAAGGAGGGAGGGAACAGCTGCTACAACAAGCCTGCCTCACTCTAATTGAGTTGGATGTATAGGAAGCGAAATGTTTTTGTTCAGATGAAAATATAATACATGCTTTTTTCCCCATGTGTCAGAACTTTAATTCTATTTAATGCTATTTAAATTCTGAGCATAGTAAATTTCATATTTAGAAGCAGCGGACCACTGAGCTACATTAAAGGCCTTAAAGGGTTATTAATTTTCAGCGGTCTTCCCCCATCCCGATTCTCGACCTGTGTGCAAACACATTCATCTGAGGTGACCTTTTCTGACCCATGCTGCAAGTGCAAAACGGTTCCTTTCTCCGCTGGCATCGGTAACGCTGCATTTGCTAGCGTACTCACCCCCCTCCCAGCCTGTACAGGTCACAGAAACCGGGAAGCCCTGAATTAAAACCCGCTGCTGCGGCCTCTGAACCCACTAATCAGGAACCACTCGCAGAGTGACATCTGTGAGTGGCCTATTTTTAGCCCGGGCTAATTTGGTATGCGGGTCTGTGCTAACATTTGGTCACAGCGTGGCTGGATTAAGGAAGGCTAATGCCTCCGCACTACCTGAGAGACCAGGAAACCCCCGGTGAAGTGAAACTGACAGGCTGGGCCTGGCAAGCAAGCCAGCACACCGGGGAGAGAAAGGGCCACGGGGTCACGACCTCTGCCAGGCTTAAATTGGGGGAACACGCCCCGGAGGTCTGCGGATATATCGGCCTCTCCTATTCGCTGATTGAGTCTGACAGCCGAGCTCATACCTGAGGCCTCACCTGTCAGTGCCCCTGGTGGAGATCCCCAGCCGCACTGCAGACTGTAGCAGGAGCCTGCGGACAGGCTAGGCCTTCATTCTGCAGATCAGCGCTCCCTCCTCCCTCTCAGGCATGCTGGGTAATCACTTTGACATTCTACTTCAACGTATGAAATGCCGGTCTTTGTGGAATGTGGTATTACGTGGGGGTAGGTAATAGGAGGTGTGTTTTTGGGCGCGTTTTGCCTGTATATGGAGGAGCCCTGGAAAGCGGAGCATCTGATTAAAGCAGATCTCTGGGGGAGATAAGCAGGAAATGACAGAGGCAGAGATGAATCTTCGGGAGGGCGGATATCCGCCTCTGCGCTTTGAAAGCGGGCAGATCGGCACGGGCTTTTTTTAGGAGCGCGCCCGGATGTTTACGGAGAGAAGCCCTGCCCTCGGTGGGTCCTGATTAGATTTTGGGCGGGGTGATGGATGGGGTCTGAGTCAGCAGGGCAGTGCCCCCAGGGCGATCCTGCACCCTCTCCCGGGGCGGGGAAACGGGGCGATTGGGGAAGGGCAGAGGGCTGGAGCGGGGTCAGAGTGCACCCCTCCCAGCCATGAGCTGGGCAGGCTCTCACCCCCGCCCCGCCCCACCCCGACCCCTGCGGCCTCCTCTCAATGGCCGTTTGTTCCCCTGTTTGTCAGAGCCGTTTCCTCACTGCACGACAGCGGGGTCCGGACAGAGCCCCTTTACTTCACCCTGCCTTTATACACTCACATCACTGTGGAAAATGCTTCAGTACTGCAAACGGGCATGCTTTTAATTGTGTCTGCAAGAATATGTTTAGAAAATATGTAATTAAGGTTCTAATTGTTTTAGTATTGTGTTAAATACAGTTCCGCCCACACCTGAATACAGCGGAGCTTGTCTCCAGAGTGTTAGCCAACGCTGTCAGCTTCACTGTTAGCTGCAGTCCTGTTTCTGAGCTCCTGTGGGAGTGCACAGGGTCTTTGAGACTGGAGAGCTGTCGTCCACTGCAGTTTAAACAAGGTACCTGCCTGAAAACAGATAACACACTCTCCGGGGGTGCGCTGTAACGTGGTTTAGAAACAGGTCTGGTCTCGGGTTGGCGGTAATGGTTTTCACCGCGTGTTTTACCCCAGTAAAAGCTACTGTGTCAGTGCTTTCAGGACTGGAAGCTACCCTGAGCGGAGCTCAGTTCAGAGTGTCTGTGGCCGTGCAGTTGTGGGCTGTGGAATAGTTTGAGTATCTGCTGTAAATGAATAGGTGTGACTAGATTCGGCCTGCGAAGGCCCTCAGGGGTACATGCCCTGTTCAGGTTTTCAGACCAGAGTTTCAGATCCCTCTGCTACCGTCAGGGTCTGACACGCCCCTCTCTGTCGCCCCCCGCAGGCCGGAGCCTCCCAGGTGATCTTCACCAACCCGCTGGAGATCGTGAAGATCCGGCTGCAGGTGGCGGGAGAGATCACCACGGGCCCGAGGGTTAGCGCCCTCAGCGTGGTGCGGGACCTGGGCTTCTTCGGCCTCTACAAGGCAAGCACTGCCACCCTGCACACACACACAGTCACACACACACACACACACACACACACACACACACACACACACACACACACACAGTCACACACGCACAGTCACACACACACACACACACACACATACACACACACAGTCACACACACATGCACACAGACACACACTGGCGCGCGTGCGCACACACACGCAGACACACACGCACACACACACACACACAGTCACACACGCACAGACACACACACGCACACAGACACACACACACACACACAGTCACACACGCAGACACACAGTCGCACACACACTGTCACACTCCCACACACTCACACTTGCGCAAACACACACTCTCGCATGCACGCTCACACGCACATGCACTCACACACACACACACACACACACTGAGAAGTGAGCAGTCATTTGTGACATTCCACTGACAGTAAATATGATTGTTATGGCTCTGTGATGTTAACGATGCAATGTGCATTGTAAAACATTTGACTGCTGTGTTAATCTCTACTCCCTGGAAAGAGTCGAGTGAGATCAGTCAAACCTTTAATTACATATTATACCTCTGCTGACTAACTTAATTTAAAGTGTACACTGTCCAAGGTGCTGTCTGCAGTAGGTGGATTATGCATTTTACTGACCATGACAATGGTGAGGCCCCTTTCCAAAAAAACAACTCAGTCTTTAGCATGTAGACCACTGTTGGCAACTCACTACAGTAAATTATGGAGATTATGGCTGCTACTGCTCCTGTCCAAGTTCTTGCGGGCTCGCTCACATCTTGTGTAATGTGCTTGTGTTCCATATTTTAATGGGTAGCAGACTGTGAGGAGCTTGTTAAAACAGCGATTTCCTCTACATGAATGAGCACAATAGAAAACAGGCCCGGGACGACTGTGGTCCCCGGGGTGTGTGTGTGCGGGACAGGGAGCTGTGCTGTGGGGTCTGCCCCTCTCTCGCTGAGTCTCCCCCCTGTGGCTCCTGGCGTGACTGCGCACCCCCCTGCTGCAGTTTGGGTAAATTCTGGCACCAGTGCCCCAGCCACAGGGGGTACCACAGAAACTCGGAACCACAATTCCAGATTCCAGAATCGCAAGAGCTTCTTGCCATCCGGGCCTTACATTTGATTGCTGAGGAATTACGGTTTGGGATCCAGAGCTATAGATGATGAGACTTTAATGCCCCTGTGGAAGTCAGCTCTGATTCCCCGTCCTCAGTGCTGCCCTTATACCGACCAAACACTGGATGCCTTTTCAGCGTTTTAAACAGCTCTGCCAGCTGCGTGCAGTGAATGCACTCAGCTTCCCCTCGCGAAGTTCCTGATGCCGTCGTTGAGTGTGTAAAATCAGCGGGAAAACGCTGCTCACGGGGGTCTCTGAGTGTGGTTCTCTGCTGGTCATTTCGCAGGGGGCGAAGGCCTGCTTCCTGCGGGACATCCCCTTCTCGGCCATCTACTTCCCAGTGTACGCCCACACCAAGGAGCAGCTGGCGGACGAGCAGGGCCGTCTGGGGCCACTGCAGCTCCTGACCGCCGGGGCCATCGCAGGTACCGCGCGCACCTCTCCCTCCCTGCCTCCGGGGGCAGCGTTCACTGTGAGGAGTCTGTCAGCAGTGAGGGTCATCAGCACTTAGAGTGAGGGAGGAATGTGACTCAATTTAGCAGTGTGCATAAGCAATTTTCATTTACTTTCATTTTAAGAATAACAGTCCTTGCATAATAAAGACCTTAAGTTCTGCGCTTCCTTGTTCTGAGACGGGGGATTAGTTTTTTTGTCATGTTGTTTCCTGTTTGTCAAATCTTGTTTGCCTTCACAAATCCAGGCCTGTTGCCTCTGTATCTGGTGATACTGCAGAGGAACCCAGATAAGCTCCAAATGGTAGTAAAGCTAGTAAATGCACTAGCCTTAGCCAGATGGCTATGCTGTGTCTGTATTAGCATTACAACGTGAGCCTGACTACAGCCTGCGTTAGCCTTAGCCACATGGCTGTGCTATGACTGTTAGCTTTAGCGTATCTGCGAAACCGTCTCCCCTGCGGGGTGTGAATCGCCCGCTCAGGTGTGCCCGCCGCCTCCCTGGTGACCCCGGCCGACGTGGTGAAGACCCGGCTGCAGGTGGCGGCCCGTGCCGGCCAGACCACGTACAGCGGCGTCATCGACTGCTTCCGCAAGGTGGTGCGCGAGGAGGGCTTCCGGGCCCTGTGGAAGGGGGCGGGAGGTAGGGAACAGAGGAACACCGCCGCCCCTGTAATCTGCCTGAATTCAGTGTTGTAATCTCACTCCCCTTCTCTCAGATCGTCTGAGCTGCCTGAATTCAGTGTTGTAATCTCACTCCCCTTCTCTCAGATCGTCTGAGCTGCCTGAATTCAGTGTTGTAATCTCACTCCCCTTCTCTCAGATCGTCTGAGCTGCCTGAATTCAGTGTTGTAATCTCACTCCCCTTCTCTCAGCTCGTCTGAGGAATCTGAATTCAGTGTTGTAATTTCACTCTTTTTCTCTCAGCTCGTGTGTTTAGGTCTTCGCCACAGTTCGGTGTCACGTTGGTGACCTACGAGCTCTTGCAGAGATGGTTCTACATTGATTTTGGAGGACAGTGAGTACCTACACTGACTTTACATTACATTATTGTCATTAATCTGACGCTCTTATCCAAAGCGACTTACATAAGTTACAATTCTTACATGTTATCCATTTATACAGCTGCATATTTACTGATTTTGGGTTAAGTACCTTGCCAGTGGGGAATCGAACCAGAAACCTTTCAGTTACAAGCCCTGCTCCTTACCACTATGCTACACTGCCATCCCATGACGCAACTTTCCTGATGTTTAAATCAGTGCAACCTCCAGCTACTGATTTTTGAATCACTGCAATCTCCCACTACTGTTTAAATCACTGCATCCTTCAGCTACTGATGTTTAAACCACTGCAGCCTCCAGCTGCTGGCGTCAGTGATATCTAACGTTTGCAACTCTCTCCCCAGCCGCCCCACAGGATCAGAGCCCACGCCCAAATCACGGATCTCTGAGCTCCCCCCCTCCAGCCCGGACCACATAGGAGGCTACAGGCTGGCCGCCGCCACCTTCGCGGGGGTCGAGGACAAGTTCGGCCTGCACCTGCCCAAGTTCAAGTCTTCAGGGGTGGTGACCCTCCACCCGGCCACGCCCAGGGAGGAGCCGCAAAGCGGATAGACTGTCTTACAGAACCCTGCCGTACTCCGATAGACTGCATGCACCTTGAGCCAGATGTCCACTTATATTTATATACATTATTATTTTTCTCCACGCGAATCTTGTCTGAAACCAAGTGCTAAAAGGAAGCTGTTGCGGCTCCGTCTCCATGCATCTGAACTGTTTTATTATGTTGTTTTTCGCCCAATTTTACCGGCAGCATGATTAGTGCTTTATTTGCTTTGCGTAGCTTGCACAGATGTTACTGTACATATTGTACAAGTTTGTACAGAGACGCGGCGTTGAATGGGAGTTAATGACTGCAACGCTCCGCTGTTCAGGGCGTCTCTGCGAATCACACACGGCAGCATCAAATGTACAGACGTTTTCAACATTTTATTAAAAGTCACAACCAGGTTGGTACATAATTTAAATGCATTTCATTCTTGTATTTTATTTAAATAAATCATCAAACGTGGTTTCATATTATTTGTGTGGGACGCATGTTGTGCTGTTTGTCACACAATAAGAGGGGGAACCTGTTTGGTGCAAGGTGTCCATAGAGAAAGGAGTGTTTCCCATACAGCGGGTGTGATCACTGCAATTCCACACTTCAAGCATGCATTTTCCAAGCACAGGTTTCCTCAGGTGTAAAAAGTCTTCATTTTTACTGTCAGATGAAAGCACCAAATGAGACTAGTACAAAGTTTTCGTGTTTGCACACCTTTAAGATCTACTTGCTTTGGTTGTCTAAAAGAATGAGTATAGTAGTTGTAGTGTACCTGAGCCTTTACAGGCAAGATATAGAAAAGTTTTTTTTCCCTTTTTTACAGTTATTTTTTATTCAAATAGGACTTTTGTGCCAATGGTGTATGGGATGTTTGGGGAAAATGAGCCTAGAGAAATGTTAAAATTACTTGACAAGAGGACACTACTGCTGCTTTCTGCAGTTAATAAATATGTGTAAGTTAATAAATTATTAAACTAAATTCTGACAGGGACAGGGTTAAACAGGTAGCACACAGATGTGTTTTCGTAGTTAACGGAGTTAGTGGGCTTAGGGTGTAATCTGAGAGAATGGCAATGGATTCATGCTTACCATAAAGAGTTCACACTCGCATAGGAATACAGCTGAGTCCGGCCTGCTGATATGGGCTCTTACATTTGACCTCCGTTTGTTCTGCATGTGGAGATTAAGGCTTAGATTTCTTTCCAATTGAGTTACTTTGAGTCAATTTTCCTTCCCATTCGTTGGTCATGCAGCGTTTGAGGTTGATGGCCCTGGTCCTACTGGAGTTCATCAGAACCCCACCCACATTGCCAGCCCTCAGTTACAGACATACACCAGGAGGAGAGTATTTAAAAACACAGAGCAGTTTGCATATTTAAAAAGACCTGAAAGGATAGCATCAGCTGCTCCTAAAAACAGACATTCACGCTGCGGGAGGCGGCGTCCTGTGCCCCCCCCCGCGGGTGCGGCTCGGGGGTGTCGCCCGGGCGATCAGGCCGGCGGGCGCTGGGCAGCCAGCTCCTCGGCCTCGTCGCGGCTGTCGCCGATCTCCGCCAGCGTGCGGACGAAGCGAGTCCACTCGTCGCTCCGCGGGACGGCGATCTGCTGCGGGGGGGGGAGACAGAGCCGTCACACACACACACGCGGCGAGGCCCGTACCAGCACGGGGGCGTTCCCTCTCCCGGGGTCACGGGATCACAGGCAATTTCCCGGCTGTCACTGAGACGCGACCCCCTCGCTGGGAGGGGTCAGGGGCTACAATCGCGCTCTCTATCCGCGCTGCACTGACACAGACACTCAAAGGGCCTCGTAAGAGCCCGTCCTCAGGGACTTCCTCTCTCACAAGGGCTTAACTGTGCTGCATGGAGCACCGGGCGAAACGGGGGCATTAGGACTTTTAACAGAGGCCCCAGATTCGGCCTTTGCACCTATATCTGTTAGGGAGAGCCTCACCACAGCACAGCCTGTGCATTGTTCAGCTGTGGAGAAATGTTTATTGTAACAATTAGACCTATTATGATGTGGAATAATGCTGAACAATAACTACGTATTTCCCACAATTCAAAAAGGAGCTGGATGGATTTCGATGCAAAATCTGATCGAAGGTTGTAAACACGTGTAAAGTAGTTGCTTGAAACATGTCTGATGCCCGCATGCTCCGTATTTCGGGACAAACGGCACGACACACCCCGAACGCACAGATTTCTCTCCGCACGCACCTCTCCGACGTCATAGATGAGGACGCGGCCTTCGGAGTCGCCGGCGGCGACCTCTCTCCCGGAGTGGGCCCATCGGACACGGTTGAGGGCGGGGCTCCCCTCCACCACGACGCTGGCTGTGGGAACCTGAAACGACAGTGCTCTGATTGGCGGAATTCATCTCAGCCCCGCCCCGTTACTGACCCCTCTAAAATGACACTGCTCCGACTCACAGAGTTCAGCTCGGCCCTGCCCAGCCAGGGCTTTGATTGGCTTAGTTCAGCTCAGCTCTACACCCTTACTGACCTCTCTGAAATGACAGCACTCTGATTGGTGGAGCTTAACTCGGTCCTGCACCTTTACTGACCTCTCTGAAATGACAGCGCTCTGATTGGTGCAGCTCAGCTCGGCCCCGCCCCGCCCCATTACTGACCCCTCTGACTCGACGGTGCTCCGTGCGCTGACGCCGGTGACGGGCCGCGGTGGAGTGTAATGACACAGGCGCTGCGTTAATGCACGAGCCGCAGGGGTGATTATAATAATGACCTGCGTGCCGCGGGCTTCCTGCACCCTGCAGAGGAGGCGTGAATCACCCGGCTCATACAGCCAGTTCAGCCGCTGTTTTATCGCTGGAGTCAGGATGAGAGCCGTAATGACACCGTGTCAATGCTGGTGTGTGAGTGTGTGTGTGTGTGTGTGTGTGTGTGGGTATGTGTGTGTGCGTGCATTAGAGAGTGTGTGTGTGTGCGTGTGTACGTGTGTGTGTGTGCGTGCGTGTGTACGTGTGTGTGTGTGTGTGTGTGTGTGTGTGGGTGTGTGCGTGTGTGTGTGTGTGTGTGTGTGTGTTTAGGTGCTCACCTCGGTGTCGTTGTTGAGGTTCCACAGGTCGAGGTGACCCACTCCATCCACGCAGGCGAACAGAGCGGGGTGGGTGGGGGACCACATGACGTCGTACACGTAGTCTGAGTTATCCTCGAAGGAGTACAGCGGCCTGTTATTCTGCAGTGTGAGAGGAGACATGGGGCTGTAAACGCTGTCACTGTGTAACATGCTGGCACCCACACACACACACACACACACACACACACACATTCATTCTCTAACATGCACGCACACACAGACACACACACACAGACACACACACACACACATTCATTCTCTAACATGCGCGCACACACAGACACACACACACACACACACACACACACACACACACACACACACACACACATTCATTCTCTAACATGCACGCACACACAGACACATACACATACATGGCCAAACACACATTTCTACACACATGCATGCACACACGCATATAGATGCACATGCATGTGCATGGACATGCACACTCACATACACTCACACACACACTTACAGACACTGCTGAAAAAAGAGAAATCTGAATGGGTGTGAAATTATAAAATCCTGCTCCCAAATGACCCCCCTGTGTAGGTCTGCCGGTTACGAACACCCTGCAGACGCAGTGTAATCGGATACGGTACCTTGGTGCTCCACAGCTTGACGGTCCAGTCGAAGGACGAGGTGACGAACAGGTGCGAGAAGTCGACGGGGCCGGCGGCAGTGTGGCAGTGCACCCCGGTGATGGGGCCGTGGTGCCCCTCGAACACCTCCCCGATCCCCGCTTTGCTGCAACGCGCATCAGACGGGAGAGTGCGTCAGCGCTCAGAGCACACAGCGCGCCGGAGCAGGAGAGCAAACACACTGTGCTGTCTGACTGTGGAGCTGCCCAAACAGGCTGCCGCATAATTACTAACCACCCAGCCCAACAGAAACAAGCTCCAGGAAGGCCAGAGGGGAGCACGCATCTCAAAACCTCACCCAGCACAGCCACAGATACGAGTGACTCCTCTGGGGCAGAACATTCAGGATCCGAACAGGGCAAGAACAGAAACGAGATATATTTCCCTCTGACAAACCCACGTTAAAACTACCAAAGCAGAAGTTTGTAAAATTGTTACTGGAATCAGGACCGCATGTTAGCGTTGCATTTTTAGGATCTCACTCTGATGATTATGTGGATCAGTAAGTATGAAGAATGAGCAGCTTTATTGGTGTTTTACTAGAGTTAATGGTGCTATAGTACATAAGGCAGGTAAATTTGCAAAACGAAAGCCGTCACCACCGTACACCGACTCCCAGCCCAATGTAGAAATGCTACACTATCTCCCAGCAACCCAGGCAGTGCGGTCATTCACATTAAATCAGTGTCTTTCTCGCACAGAGAGACATGTTAAACTCATATTAAATCAGTGCCTCTCTCTTGCAGGGAGACATGTTGAACTCACATTAAATCAGTGCTTCTTTCTCACAGAGAGACATGTTAAACTCACATTAAATCAGTGTTTCTCTCTCACAGAGAGACATGTTAAACTGAGCATGCTGAAAACAAGCTTCAGAAACTGCCTGGCACTGCTAGAGGGATTGCTCACCATGTTCAGATATGATACATGGTTGGGCAGACCCTCTTCTCAATGGACAGTTATACCACATATTGGCAGATAGACACTGATTGTGACCAGCAAGAAATGCAGCCAGCCAAGAGGAGCTGGTCAGGGGTTTAAGTCCGATGGCAGGAGATCAAGTGCTCTATTCACAGCGGTGTGGGCAGCGAGGGAGAGAGGGCTATTTGACTGTGTGTTTTGGCCGGGGTTGACAGGCCTCTTCAGTGTTCTGTGGGTGTCCCGAGGGGACCGGCGGACGGGGCCTTTTGGGAGATGTGGGAGTGGGGTACAGTAAAACGGGGGCGGGCACCTTCCATGACGGCAGGCGGTGTAGACAGATCCATCCTCGCTCCCGACCACAAAGTTGTTGACGTCTCCGAGAGGGAAAGCCATGCAGGTGACGGCTACAGCTTTGGACTGCTTAAACACCAGCTCCAGGCTGTCCTACAGGGAGAGGAGGGAGTCAGAGCCAGGCTTCTCTCTGTCCCTAACACTCACACACACTCACACACACACACACACTCACACACACACACACACACACACACACGTACACACACTCACACACTCACAAGCACACACACACACTCACACAGCCCAAATAAAGTCACTTGTCAGATTAGTAATGCTCACATTAAATTCAGCTAACACTTCATAAATGATTAATATTTGACACATGAGTTTGGCAGCAGTGTTGGAATGAAATGGCACATTTCCTACAATGAAAGAAAAACAAAACTAACATGGAAATTCCCAGCACAGTGATCCAAAACCGCTGTGCCCCGAGGACAGGGCTGAGAGGGGCGTTCTCGTTAGCCCTGACGCTACGGGGCGGGGTGGGGCGGTACCTCTGATCCAAACCCGCTGAGGACAGGGCTGAGAGGGGCGTTCTCGTTAGCCCTGACGCTGTGGGGCGGGGCGGGGCGGTACCTGCGGCTGGGATAGCATGTCCAGGCTCCAGGAGCACATCTTGCCGTCGGTGGAGATGCTGATCAGGTTGTGGGCGTTCTGTGTGCCCACCACGTTCACACAGTACACCGGGTGCTGAGCAGGGAGGAAGCAACACACCGTCTGTAGTCATATTACCATTCACCAGCACTGTGACCCACCTCCCGCAGGACTACATTACCCACAACTCCTTGCACATGTGTAAAACAGCACAGGGCTACATCACAATCATAATCATAATCATTACATTATAGGCATTTGGCACACGCTCTTATCCAAAGTGACTTACATTGGCTACAGTTTTTTACAATTTATACAGCTGGATATTTACTGAGGCAATTCTGGGTTAGGTACCTTGCCCAAGGGTACAGCGGCAGTACCCCAGCTGGGAATCGAACCGGCAACCTTTCGGTTACGACTCCTACTCCTTAACCGCTACGCTACACTGCTACCACAGTACACTACATAATCGCAGTATAATCTAAATAGGCAATTAAAATGAAGCAATTCACGGTATTAGAATGAAACAGCGGCCAGTAGAGGACTGAGAGACCACACAGCGCAGTAATGCGCCTGATCTCGGCTCCCTCTGCGCGTGGGGCGGCGCAGTGCGTCGTGAGAGTGTGTCGTGAGAGTGTACCGTGTGCGCGGCCGCCGACAGCGGGGTCCTCTGGACGGGGGTCCTCTTGTTGCTGCGGTTGTCCCACAGCACGATCTGGCCCGAGTAGGTGCCCCCCACCACCAGGTTGGGGTGGAATTTGGCGAAGGCGGCGGACATGACTGCAGACTGTTTTGGGGGAGGCGGGGGTGAGGGAGACAGAGAGGCCCATAACACCAGGGTTAACTCCACTCTGCACAAACAGACCCACAGCACAGCGAGAAGGCCACAGGCCCTGGGACATGACTTCAGTCAGGCCGTGTCACCTCCAATCAAAAACTGCAACGCTCCACGCAAACAGCTCCGGCACTTGCTAAAAATAATATACACGCTTCTCCATTCAAAGAAATCCTGTACGCTTCCACAAATGCTTATTTTTCTAGCGCTTCATAACCCAGCGCTTTCCATGACTCAGTTTTCGCGCCAGAGCGGGCTCCTGCAAGTCCAATTACAACAGTGTGTGTCCGATATGATTTATGTCCATACATTATTAATCCGAGTTAACAGTGTGTCATTGTCAGTGGTAGCCCATGTGAAATGATTACACTTGTGCGGCTTGGTAATCTTTAAACATCTAATCATACTTAAGCTTTAATGCATGCAAGTGGCTTGGAAGCAGTCGGAGAAAAGAAATCCCTTTCCCGCTGGTTGTAAGGCTGGGAGAAAAATGAGTTCACACTTGTGTTCTGTTTTATTTGTCTGAGTAATACGCCTCGGAGCGGATCTGTTTTGGAGACGCCACATGTGTTCCTGCTCAGCCCGTCGTGTTCTGGGAACTCTGGGCGGGCTGTCTGACAGAGCCTGCCAGCAGAGCTGAGCGCAGGGGCCAGCTCCTCCATCCCCACAGGAATATCTCTTTCACATGGGGCGCAGAACCACGCTGCGTGCTTAAGCATCCGTGAATCTTAAATGCAGCTAGGCCCTCATAACAATCGTGGTCCCCAGCTTTCATGTGTTTGTGGGTAGAAGGGGTAGTATTGCGACATCACCTTGTTGAAAGGGGGGGGGGTGGAGCTCAGACAGAGGGAGAGGCAGAGCTCAGGGAAAAGTGGATGGGGCTCAGAGGGAGAGGTGGGCAGGGCTTGAGCATAGGGAGGGGGTGGGGCTAAGGGAGGGATAGGTGGGGCTTGGGCAAAGGGAGGGGCGGGGCTCAAGGAGAGGCGGAGCTCAGGGAGAGGAGGGCGAGCCCCAGGGAGGGCGGAAGGGTTTGGGGCAGGGGAGGCGGTGGGCCATACCTGGCAGTGGAAGACGTACTCGGGCGTGGTCTTCTTGTACTTCAGGTTCCACACCAGGGCCACGCCGTCGGGCTCGTGCGGGGCGTCCTCGTTGCTGTTGTAGGAGGCCACCAGCAGCTCGGGGTACTGCCGACAGATAAATCACATATCTGCACAGACGGGGGAGGAGAGGAAGCCGCTGTCGCCCCCGGGGGCTCGGGGGAGTGCCTGCCGGAATGCGCGAGACGCTCCTCTAAAAGATTTACAGCCGGGAAACCACCCCACCCCACCCCCTGCCCCCCCGGCTTCCTCTGGCACAGGAATGCCCGTTACCATGGCAAGGTGCCGAAGAGGTCCTTGGCAGGGCTTTCAGGAGCGTGGAAATTCAGGCCTGGTTCACCACGCAGCCTGATAACGTTGCCACAGACGGTGACTCTCAGCACCATAGCTGGTGAGTTATGCTCTCAAACGCTTACTAAACGTAAACAAACCATTAACCTCTGACCCAAACTCGCGTGAAAAGTGAGGTTTACAGTTTGCGAGCGCTCTTCAGTGCCACCTAATCAAAGCCACTGTCAACACGCAGGTCAAACTTAGAGAATGAAAACGCTATCAGTGCCAAAAGGAACTGCGGACCTTTGAACCTGCATAAAGAGTGACATCAGAGAACAGGGGTCACGTCAGAGAACAGGTGTCACGGTACTGCCTGCCTTGTACCTGCCTGCCTCAGAAACCCCACAGAGAAAATGATCACAAGTGACCTTCTCCTCACAGCATCATTAAAAAAAAACTGAAAGAAGGTGTGTGCATGATGGCACCACAGACTCCAGGCATACAGCTGCAGCAGATACAAACGGTGTGAGTCTCTGCAGCGTTGAGGGACAGTGAAATGTAAAATGAGTTCATTTCAGACTAACATCACTGCTGTGTCCCTTACCTGAGGGGACCAGTCCAGACAGGTGACCACTCTGTGCTTGGACCAGCGCTCGTCCATGAACTGCCTGTTCAGACACATCTTGGCCCCCGCCTGGATCTCTCTGTGTAACACACGACACACAGGCATGGTGACACAGGGCAAAGAACCACTTCCTGAATGATCACATGACCCTGCTGAGGCTAGCATACTGGGGGAGCCTGGTAGCTGTAGCCGGCGCGGACCGTACCCGTCCTTCTCCTCCAGGTCACGGCCGCTGTAGTCGAAGAAGACGTCAACGTGCTCGGCCAGGGCACGCTCCACGATGCGGGCGCTGCGGTCGAAGAAGGAGGCAAACTCCTCCGAGTACAGGATCTGCAGCTTCTCCTCCTCCGTCAGCTCGTGCGGCGGCACTGGAGGGACAGACGGACAGACTGCGGTCAGCCCGGAACGCGGCCCGATCCTGACCCACGTCCCCCTACCCCCCGACGGGGCCTACCTTCCTCCTCCTCCCGCTGCTCCACTGGCTCCTCTGGGCGCTCCAGCGCCACTTTCGGGGGGCTCATCTCCTCCTCCTCGTCTTCCTCTGTGGAGACACAGCCATCCTCTCAGCAAAAGCTTTCTATGCCACTCCCTGCTCTATGCTGAACAGGGCAGCAATGGATGGCTACTCATAGACAGGCACTTTAATGACAGGACAATAACTCAGTAAACGTGTGTCAATATAGAGATGTTGTGCCAGACCCTGTCATGTCCCTGTCGACCCTAACATTACATTCGTTTAGCAAACACTCTTATCCAGAGCGGCTTCCAGTACAATAGAATGTAACTGTATCCATTCAAGTTGAATGAGCAACAGTGTCAGACCAGGCTAACATCACTCCCAGACCAGTGAGTGTGAGCACAACACCATTCAAGCACTACCATGAGTTAACTTTTGCTAACCTGACTAAACAGCCTAGAAACTAAGCAGAGCCAAGTGCACCCACTACCACAGGCAAAAACATAGCTCAGTGCTGACCAATGGACTGGTGTGATCCTCTTTAACCAGCGACTTTCTTGGTAAAACGCTGTTACACATCGACATTCAAGGTTGGGATCACTGAGCTCTGAAGGAAACGTGAAGCCGAAAGCACTGTCTGTAATGCCTTTTCTGTTCCTCGGCAGTGAGTCACATGGTTTTTCAGTCAATTTATCTATCAGAGCACCTCTTTCTGCACCCTCCAGAGGGATGACATGTTACGCAGTGCTGGGCAGAGTACAAAAGGAAAGTCATGCTGAAATTATAACTGACACATATACAGAGTGCTGACTGGTGCCACTAAAGAGAAGATAACATGGTCAAAAAGGCAAAACAGTTATTAATAATATTACCGCAAAGAAATGCGATAACAAATTACAAAAATCAAAGCTTACATTTAAAGGAAATCATGACACTGTATAAATGAATACCGAAGGCAAACTGCATTTAAATTCAAACTCAGATTTAACCAAAGAAAGATAACAGCAAAAGAACAGATAATATCACCACAAGGTCACCAGATAAGGGATAGCTATACCAAAACAGAAGGGAAATTAGCCAGTTAATAAACGCAAATAGAACAACAGCACACAGCTCTTGAATGATTTGGCAGTGTTGTTTTTTTAACTGATTTTTAAAATTATTCTTATGTAGCTAGCTTACATCTTGCAAAATAAAACTGTGTCTGATACTGTACACTGTCAAAGGCTGGAAGGTCGTACCTTCCTGACTGTCACAGTACACTCCAACCCTCCACTGTGCCTTATTTTATTGTTGCATCCTGAGACGTGTCATGATTGTTGAGTTTTTTTGGCTTGTATATGCACAAAACCAATTCCCTTTTACAAGTGAATGAAGGATCTATCCATGTCTCCGGGCAGGTGAGTTTTTTCACACAGGTCAGGCATCCCAGGGTGGTCTGATCTGACAGGACAAGGCATGGGGAGGATAACCTGAGTTTGTTTTACTGTTTCTGCAGTGAATTCTCTCGAGTCATTTCCCCCTTCCATCCCCTTGCTGGGCGCCGCGCAGGTCTGCGTGGCTTTGGGAAATGACTGTCTGTGTCCCTCGCGGTCGTTTCCCTCAGTTACACGACACCCCCAAAAAAAAAGGACGCCCCACTGCAAAGCACAGCCTGCAAAGATTGTCATTTGTGTGGAAGGAGAGACCCGGCAGGGGTCCTATTCAGCGGGGGTGGGGGTTTGGGGGGTTGGGGGGTTGGGGAGCGACACTTGTTAGAGCGGCCGTCTCCTCCACGTCCCAGTAACGCGTCGGCCCCTCTCCCAGGCCGGGGGGCGGAGAGCAGCTGCCCGCACCCCTCTCCCACTGGCCGCCCCAGCTGACGGAGCCCCGCGGGGGCAGATGGTGCCGCTGGGATTGTCCCGTTCGGCTGGGGAGGTGGCACGGCGATGGCACCGGGGTCTTCCGCCTGACCGCCCCCAGTCACTCCTTCCCCCAAACAGCAAGCCTGTGCAATTACCCTCCCCGCGGGGGGTCCCGGGACAGCTATTCAGCCTCCCGGGACTTACAACAAAATACAGCTTGTAGGCCTAACCAGCTGCCAAGCCACACACACACACACTCAGCCCAGAACATGTCCTTTTTTAAACATATATCCCAGCGTCCCCCTCCCCCCGCCTTCTCCTTTCACACACAGACACACTGCGCTTCTCACACATGCATTAAGGACGCGTGAATTCCGTGCTTTAGGAAATGAACGAGCCGACAACACAGAGGACAAGCATTTGCTTTGCCCTCACATAATCAAGCTGATAACGTCACCTGCCAGTATCGCCAAAAATGACTGTCATTCTCTTTACGTTCTGATGGGTTTACAGAACCTGGGCTGACGGCGCAAGCCACATTTCAATATATGCCAGCACTCAGGAAACCAAAGGGAGAAAGTTAAAAATCTCTCCTTTCAAGGGCCTCAATAAGGCTTAGAGGAAAACAGTAATCAGTGTCTTTCAGCCAGCTCGGCCGCTCTCGTCAGACGCGTCCTCGTCAATGCGGCCAGAGCAATCAACCTGCCAGGCATTACCAGCGGAAAGACAATCTGAAAATAAAGGGTGTGATGCACCTGCCAGCAGAAACGGCCATTTGGAGAAGAGCTAGTGATCCTGGTGACCCCACCGGGGGGTGGGGGGTGCAGGGAAGAGAGGGGGACAGAAACATTTAACAGAATTCTCAGAGATGGCAAATCTCCCACACGCTGGCACCCCCCCCTCAAAGCCGACTCAATTATAGCTTTTGTGCCACTTAAAAAGTGAAAGCTTTTCCTGGGCAGGGATAGTGCAGGGGGTGGGGTGTGTGTTGGGGATAATCGAACAGAGGAACATAAAGACGTCCCGTCTTTGTCACAGGACAATGTGTCCGTGCAGATGCAACGTGGAGCTCGCAGGGGTCCGGCCTGGTTCAAGTACAGACTGATGTCCTTTGTTCTGTGCTGCAGGTGTGTGTGCGCGCGTGTGTGTGTGTGTGTGTGTGCGTGTGTGTGTGCTCCCGGCCATTACCGCAGGCACTGATCAGGACACTGAAATCTGACTTCCTCATTTGGGTTCATTGAGGGAACAGAAGACGTCCTGGCTTCCAGGGCTGCTCTTTGTGAATGAATAGGGGGGGACAGACCCTGCACTCGGCGCACGCCGGAGATTCAGCCCAGGACAAAGACTCTGCCCTTTGTCCAACGGGCTGCTTGCTTTACATCCCATTATGAAACTGTGAAAACATCCTGTCCTTTTTTTTCAGGTTGGAGAAAAAATGCACCTGCCTACTTTTATTGCTCATGCCAGCAGTATGTTTTATGTTCATCTCTCTTTCCTCCTGGCCTGAGCTTCCATCTTAACTCCGAAGTCTAATAACACAGCTGAAATAACACCACAGAGAGCACTTTTAATATAGAAAATACAGGTGATTTTCTTATTTTTTGTATGCGCCTACATGAATATTCTCACTATAATACACAACTCAGATTTAATGCAGAAAGACAGAGCTTTGTAAAAACAACAAACACAAATTGTACTTCTTCCTTTTTGCTACAGGACAAAGCGTGCTCAGTGACATTCACAGATACTATGTTTTCCTAATTGAATTCATCTGAAAAATATCAATGGTTTTCCAGTAAGAGGTGTTTTCTTGGCATGCAGACAGACCCGTGTGAAGAGCTGCTGACTGAGCTGTTAATGTTCTCAAGCACAGAGCTGTAGCTCCATGCGAAAGGCCCAGCACCCCAGAGAGGGCCTGCAGGGGACACACACACACAGGGGGCTGTCAGCACTGCGGACAGGCAAGACGAAACACACAGGGACACAAACGCACTCCAGACCTCCGAGCTGACAGAGGGCTGGACTATTCCCTGTGAGAAGTAGGGGAAAAGCAGAAAGCTACACAATTAACGAGGAACTAACAGCTTAACTGCCACGGTCAGTCAGTCAGATTCACGCTAAGCCAAGCCCTACTCTGCCACCAGGGCCTCGGTGCCTTGTGTTCTAAAGGCCTGAAGGCAGTGCAGAACCAATTAACGTAAGTACCAGAGAGCGTCTACTCCCCCTGTCCCACCTCTTAGTCAAAGAACGGCAATGGCAAAGTTAACTCTCCTCCCCCGCCTCCCGGCCCCCACCCCCATTTTCTCCCCAGTCCTCACGCTGTTTTTTCCTGACGGGTTTTCGGACTCGGCAGCGGAGAGAACGGGGCAGTGAATTAGGACGTACACCCGGTAATAACAGCACAGCGGAACAGCAGCGGGCTGCTGTCTCTCTGAGAAGCAGCTTCATCACAGTGAAATCATCTGTGAAATGGAACGCTTTTGTTAAGCGCGTTTACACACTTCCCAGAATCGGCTACCTTTCAGGCGGTCAACTGAGACACGCAAAACACACTCTGTACAACTATACCAAGGGCCCAACTTTCAATAAAATATTCTTTAAAACATCCTTTAGGACTGACTTGCAAAAGGGGCAGGGTACTTAGATTACTTGACCTGACATCACGCTGACGGACATTTTTGTATGCAGAAAACACACAGTGGTGAACTGTTTCAGGTATTGGCAGAACTGTGTAAAGCAGTCATACACAAGATGGATTATCCATTGGGACTACACATTCTCAGGGTTGTATTCATAAATTAAACCTGAATGGGAAAAATTATGTGTTACAATACAGATTTTTCATGTTGCTTTGGCTAGCTGGCTTTTCTGTCTTTTTCTTTGTGATTCTTAGCCACTCTGTTGAGGTGGAACAGGAACTTACGTCATAGAGCTTCCACTCCAGTATTGCATTAAAAGTTCACTGCATCTCACTGAAGAATAAAGGATCTTTCTACACTGTTCTTGCGAGCTGAAATGTTTTTTCATTCCACGTTTTGCATTTTATTCAAATCACTTTTAAGGAAAGGCGTTACGCCTTTTCGGAACACAACTTTCACGTGTCAGTAACGTTGAAACTGTTATTACGCTAGTAAATCTCCTCTCCTGGAGCATTTAATCAAACAATACAGGCAGTTAGAGGGACTGATGGGCAATTACAGGGTAAAAGGTGATTACATTTAAAGTAAGGCACTTGTAACAAGTGGCTATTGAGTTCTTTCAATGATAAAAAAGTACTGCCCTTCTTCTGAATTCCAAGTGATTAAAACAATCAGATTTAATTAAATCTCAAATTTACTCAAATGCTCCAACCTCTTGTGTTCCTGGAGCCTTTTTAAACAGAGATCTAGTCAGACCACTCCACAGTCCTATTGGCTTGGGAGCAGTGTCATCAGGACCTCTGAACTTCTCCCCAACCAGGACGAACACCAGCCACATTCCAGTATTGCCACCGGCGTCCTCTGAGCATTAATGCGTTTCAGCATCTGTTTGTTGGGTCAGACATGACATTTCTGTTCAGACAGCACCCAGATGACATCATTTTTAAGACTAAATGGATTACAGAATTTCACACCTTCCTTTTACTGTGATGTCATTTCGGTTGCTGGTGCAATCCAGGCCTGTGTTTAAGGGTGCCTGGTTCAGATCCCAGATTTCAGGTTTTGAATCCGTTTCGGCATCGTTTTGGCGTTCGGCGCTTTCCGACGCATTGTGGCTGAACCCCCTCCTGACTATTACTCAGGTGTGAAAGTATGTCCCAGTGACTGCAGGAAGCTTCTCCCCCAACCTGCGCAACACTTACAGCATTCACACCGCTGCCAAATAAGCAGGCTTTGGTAAAAAAGACTCCGACTGAGGCAGGGCAACAGCGATCCCAGCCGAACAGCACACAGCAAGCCATTATTCCCTCACATTAATGAGGCAGCCATCAAGCTGAATGAAACAGAAACATCTTATCTTTTTTAAAAAATAAAGACGGTTCCTATTAAAGGAGGGGAAGCATTAAGAGTAACAGGTTTCAGCTTGTTTGTTTATTTTTTGAGGAAAACGGCTGAAATTTCTCTCTGTCTTTGACACCTCGCCTCACGTTCAGTCGCTTAGAGAGGGCACCTGGGGGTCTCCTTGGGGGGGGGGTCTAACAGTACCCCTGCATTAGCAGCAACCCGCGGAACACCGCGGTAACGGAAGACGGGGGTGGGCTTTGCCAACGGCCTGCCACAGCCGTTAGGGCCTGTAATCGGCCTCGGGAACGCTGGGAGGGGCCTGTTCGGGCTGTGGCTCGCCTCTCGCCGCTGACCTCCCCCCGTTCATCGTCTCGCCAGCGTGACGGATCAGTGGATCCCGCGCCGGCATGCAGGGCCACCCGCTGCACCCCTCCACGCCTGAGCGTCAGCCGCGGTGAGCGGACGGGGCAGCGGCAGAGCTGGCGGGATGACTGCACGGGGGCAGGGAGCAGTGTGTGCAAACCGTCGGTGTTTAACGCGCTTTCACAACGCCCTGGAGACAGCAGGAGCATCTGCACGCCACAGGTTAACGCGGTGGCTCTGCGCTGTCCCCTGCCTGCGTTTCTGCTTTCCCACGGAGTCAGGCAACGTTTCCGCAGCAAGACCAAGGCAAGTCTGCTCCAATCAACCATCGCAAACTGACCACCAATCATCGCAAACCGATTGGCTGGTTTCCAGTGCAAACATTACATTACATAGCTGTCATTTAGCAGATGCTCTTATCCAGAGTGATTTACACAGGTTACAATTATACATGTTATATCCAATATCCATTTATACTCTGGACATTAACTGAGGCAACTCTAGGTTAAGTACCTCGCCCAAGGGTAATGCAGGAGTGCCCCAACAGGGAATGGAACCTGCAACCTTTTGCTTATGACCGCTGCTCCTTACCACTGGGCCACAAATGCGCACATTTGAATTCTGCGGAGGGGTGAAATGCAAACCAGGCACAGCTGGCAGCCGAACGTCGCTCTGAGGGAGCTGAGCGAGTGAGCGTCACTAGCAGGCCATCGGAGACAGCTGCCTCACTGAGCATGGGGCAGAGACACCTACAGGGGTGTACTGTGCGTGCGAGATAACGCCCCATCACCAGCGTCACATCACACGCTGAGTGACAAACTCAGAACGTTCATAAAGACACTTCCTCTGATCCTTCGTCTGATTGGCCAGCACAGAGCCGAATGAGACCAGAACAGAGGACAGCGTAACGGCTGTCTGCAGTGCCTGTACTCCACATCGGCAAGCAAAGGGTCACTGCAATCTCAATATTCAACCTTTTTTTTTTTTAAAGGCCTGCACAAATAACCACATAAAAACTACACTGCTGCAATTACATACATCTCGCCATGCTCCGCATGCATTAGCAGAACTTATTCCATATCTCCCCCAATCTCTACCCCCACCCCCAAAACTGCAGACTAATTATGCGGTAGGACCCTCTGGCTCAGAGAGGGCCAGGGGGCTGGCTGGCTGGCAGAGTCTCTGTGTGCGAGCTCAATCTTTCCTTTGCCTTCTTAGGTTTCCCGGGCCCCTGCAATTTTCCCTGGCTTTCATCTCTGGGCTCTGGGAGGGCAGATCGTTTCCGCTCTCCGCTCGCTTCCCGCTTCCTCCCGTCTGATCACGCGAGCGGGCCGGTCACAAAACCGCGGCGCGGCGAACCTTTGACTCCCGCAGCAACGGTGCTGTCGGCCGGATTAGGCGGGTCGCTGCGTTTGGGACGAAGACGAACCCGAGCTCGACCACAGAGGGGTCATGGACCTGGAGGGCCTGGAGCTTACCTTCCTTTGGCTGCGTCTGCACTGGGGTCTGTGTCTCCTTGCTGTAGGACACAATCTCCCGCGGAGCGAAGTCCACCTGGGTCACCTTGGCCATGGCCAGCTTCAGGGGCCCCCGTCTGAAGGCACAAGACAATGTCAGAAATGCCACAGAGATGCTGAAGGATGACACACACCTGCACTGAAGATTAAATGGTCTGTGAGGCCGTGCAGAGTGCAAGGCGGGAAGTGCTATGCTAGTAAAATGCAGCTAGACTCAAGTCCACTTGTACATTTCTCACTTTTATGCTACAACTGTATGAAAAGAAAAATACGAACTTTGGGTGGAAAGGGCTTAAGAAAGGCTGGGGATGACAGACAGGGGTGAGAGAACTGGAGCGACCAAGATAAGAGGAGAAGGAGGAGAAGAAGGAGGAGGAGGAGTAGGAAGGGGGGGAAGAGAAGGACAAGAAGGACGAGGAGGAGGGTGAGGAGGAGAAGGAGAAGGAGAAGGAGAATGAGGAGGAGAAGGATAAGAAGGAGAATGAAGAGGAGGATGAGAAATTAAAGGAAGCAAGAAAAAGAAAAGGAGGAGAAGAATGGCAAGGAGGAGGGTGAGGAAGAGGAGGAGGAGGAGTCGTGGTGGAACGAGGTGGCGAGCAGAGGAAACAGGAAGTGGCCAGTACCCGAGATCAGAGTCAGAGTGGAGCAGGAGAGTGGACGGGTCAGAGTCCCAGTGCAGAGTCCTGGTTAGCGCAACACCAACAGGGCGGCGTTAGCGAGGAGAAACAGCGCGTTAATGCACAGACACACACCAACACATTCCCGCATGAACACACAGGGCTACGCGCCGCGGCCGGGGTGGACGAACGCAGCCCCGGAGCGCGGGGACACCCAGCGGACACACAGGCCCTCAGCGTGAGCTGGGCGGAATTTCGGAGGGGTCCGGACCCCGCATGTGGCGGGCTGCGATCACGTGCAAAGGTGATGGCCGTGGGCAGAACACATGACTTCCATGTGTGTCGGAAACGGCCGCATCGGGAGGGGAAATGACTCAACACGTAGGGCCTGGAGGAGGTGGAAGAGCTCCGCGGTCCTGGCGGGACACGGGGGGGGCTAGTGTTTCCAGGAGGGGGCTGTAATTAGGGGTTAAGCATAGCCTCAGGCACCACAGCACCCAGCTCTTTTACTATTCATTTAATGCACTCCTAATTAACCACGGCGCAAACAAAATAAATAACCACACCGCTTCTTACCCTGTCAGAGAGAATTAGGAACTCCAATACAGCATTCTCATACTTCGCATGGTACTGCGGCCAGGTCGTGATGTTGTGACCGAAAAAAATTCAACCTGCAGTATTTGATTGAGCGCCTTGCGTTCTACCTCAAGCTGTTTGAGTCAAAGCAGAATGCTTAAAAAAGCTGCAAATTAGAGCTGTAAGCTTACAGACAGCTGGGAAAGTGCTTTGTGCAGAAAACATGCAACATAAGGACAAACCAGTGGACAGTACATAGCTACTCTACACAAGTACCAAAATGGTTCTGACAATATTCTCCTGGAAAGATCTGAGTAAAAGAGAGGGATTTCTCTTCAACAGGACTTTCATGTGACACACAGTTCTCTCAAGCATATTTTGTCAACCATTAAATGTTGTGGAAGGAACTGGAGTTTTCTTTGTAATGGAGAAAATGTTCATTTCAAAGAATAGGTGTAACTTAAGACAGGATCTATAAAACCAGCAGATACAAATAAGACTGAAAGAATGAAGATCTAAAGTCTAACAATTGGACAATATTTTGGATGGTACACCATGCAAATCTACAAACCGTAATCACAAGATTTACAGAAAAATATCATAACTTTAACTTTCATATGTGGAATAAAAACCTGAAGGTCATACTTTGTCTGCATAAAAAGTCTGCTTCATCTAATAAGATGAAACAGTGACAATCACTGCACAGCACCATGGATACACATAACACACTAACATTGACGGTGCACACCCTTCTCAAGAAGATAAGTTACCCATCATTACAGACAAGAAAGGGGGAGACGACACAATTACCCACAAAACCCCACAAGCCACCACACAAAACAAAGTCATCTCGGTTTAAACTCGCATTCCCTGCTCTGCCCGAACCTGTGCTCCTGTGGAACACTCGCACATCCATATTTAAAATGATATAAGCTTCTCCCCCGGTGGAGACGCTCCCTCTTTGGGCGTGCCCGCAATTACAAGCTGCGCTCTCTCCCTCCCTCGCCTCTGTCACGATTACAGAGCGGAGCGCTCCGGCTTACAGGTAAAGACTCTCCCCTGTGAAGAGGGGAGCGCGCTGTCATTAGGACGTGGCGCGGGGCGATTATACCTGGGTCCCACGGCGCCGTCGGCGGAGTCCTGGCTCTCAGCCTCGCTCGGCGTGCCCACAGACTTGGAGGTCGGAGACATGGGGGGAGGGGCTAAATAGCGAAACAGACAGGTATCCGTGGTTACAACCCGCAGCGGCTGGGCTGATCGCAGTGGTGCAAAAAGTCAGCAAGCGTGTTGGGGGGTTTACGGGAGGTTCGGCAGAGGCAAACCAAAGAAGCAGGGAGACGTGCCAAAAAGACGGGGAAAAAAAACAACACAAAAAAATGATGAAGGGGAAATGAGCAGCAAGAAAGAGAAGGAAAAAAAAGTTAAACTCCATGCTTGGTTCTCATGCAGTAATGAAGTTAAGAAAACAAACACATAGAGCACTGGAGAACTGTGGGTGAATACCACAAAAGACCACTGCGGGCAACAAGTAGAAACAGTCACCAACATTAATGCTCGTATGATCCTTATAATGTGTTATAATAACACTTAAGCACATTACAGCAATATAAATACACAACTGGAACAAAGAAGACAATTCACTGTTAGTATCCTAACTGGATCAAGTGAAGACAGGGGAAACTGTAGCATTGTGAAGCACAGGGAAGCATTAACACTGTGGCATGTGAAAAATGAGAGTTAAAACAGATGGTGTTTCATCTTTAGTTTCCAATCCTGATTTATTACAACAACCACAAATTTACTTCTGTTTCTGTATTTGTCAGAAGTGTCAAGGAAAAGATGTATATTAGTTTAAATAGCTGCCCTTTGTATACCAGCGTTTAATAAGAGCCAAGCAAAATGTGACATGAGTGAAAGAGTGTCAGTGACACGACCATGCAGGCTTGGACTCAAACGTTATGCATCAAACACTGACAGGGCTTTGGGTTTTAAACCCATTCCACTGAGAAAGAAAATCGAGAACATCAAGAAAAAAAAATCAAATTGAATTGACTGCAGGAATGGAACTGCATTCTGTTACAGTAAATGATGTTTTCCACACTGCCCTCACTGTTACCATGTGACCGTCTCCCTGTCACGTGATCACCCGCCTCTGCTTGATTTTGCCCACAAAATTACTGGCTTTATGTGACTCTGGTAAGCACACGCAGCTGAAATACTGCAGCTACCGTACAGGGTTTGAAGCAGAATGACTTTGTTTCAGGGCCAATGTGAGAATGAGCTGGAATGACTGACACGGGAAATGAACACTGACTCTAAATACACACTCACCCACCAATGCAGCTATAATACACTGCATTACAAGTGTTGCTTAGCAGATGCTCGCATCCAGAGTGACTTACTTAGCTCATAATTTTTACATGTTATCCATTTATACAGCTGGATATTTACTGAGTCAATTCAGATGAAGTACCTTATCCAGAAGCACACCAGTGACCCATCTGGGAATCAAACCTGCCCTCAACCACTAAGCCACAGTGACGTCCACTCCAGAAAATGTCAAACAGAGGATTTCTCAACAGAACAAACCCTGGAATTCAGAGCACCACGGGTCTTTTTCTGACAGAACGGTAACTCTGACAATATAAAATCAATGTCCAACTTGGTCAAAAACAGATACAGGACAACCATTGAGTTACTTTACTGTTTCAAACAGTGTCGTTGCCATGTAAAAACCTTTAAATGACACGTTTAAAGCGTGCATGCGGAAACTCAAAGCCTTTGTGTACCATGCGGCTTGCGCTGCTCTACACACAATGTGATGTAGCTGCTGAAACCGCATAATGAGCTCTGTCATAGATCACTTCTGCCCCCTACTGGTTATTCATAAATAATATTCCCATACCAAGTCAGTGAGGACCGCTGTTGTATACAGGCAGGATGTGTGATAATTTGGTGTGTTTAAAAGTAGATGGAAAAGGACAGTGTGACGTGCTCGAGACCCTCCCCCCCTGCAGGTGGCGCTCTCACCGACGGGCGCGTCCGGCGTGATGCCCATGCTCTGCAGCAGCGCCTCCGCCTCCCGCCTCTTCCTCTCCAGGTCCGAGTCGTCCCGGGCCGGGGAGGGCTCCTTGGTCTGGTCAGCCTGCGTGAGACGCACAACAGAGAGGCACTCGTGAGCGCTCACAATCAGGGGACGATTCAGAGAGGGACGGAGAGGCCACGCCCATTCTCGCACCCGCGCACCGGACCACGCGCTGCACCCCTGACTGCGTCACAAACGAGCGAGCAAACCCCCCCGACACCCGACGACCCGGGAGAAGGTGCCCCCCCCAGCTGATGGACACACTGAGGGCTGATTTACACTGACTGCAGTCCAGGCAACTCCTGCTGGCTGAATCTGATTTGCTAAAGTGGGTCCATTCTCCAGTGCGCACGCTAGGCTAGCCCCAGCTGTGTGCAGTCAGACGCCTCCTCCCACACCACTCACTCATTTCTGAAGCACGAGTGACACTCTCTGCTGTGTGTGGCAGGGCACAGAGCAGCCTGATGAATTCAAATTGAGGGAGAGGGTTGAATTTGGGTGTGGAGAGGCAAAGTTTCACAGCGAGAGGGCTCAATTTGGGTGTGGAGGGGCAAAGTTTCACAGGGAGAGGGCTGAATTTGGGTGTGAGGGGTGAAAGTTCCATAGAGAGAGGGCTGAATTTGGGTGTGAGGGGTGACAGCTCCACAGGGAGAGGGCTGAATTTGGGGCTTCCAGGACACCTCCTCACCTCCTTCTTCTTGCGCTCCTCTTCCTTCCTCTTCTTCTCCTCCCTGATCTGCGCCAGGCGCTGCTTCTTCCTCTCCAGTTCCGCCTTCAGCTCGCTCTTCTCCGACATGCTGGCAAAGCTGCCGGACCAACAGAAACCCCAGCAAACATGAATCGGGGTGTCCTCGGGGTCGGCCGGTGGCACACAGCTGCAGTCACCCCTCAAAGGAGGGGTCCCTACAGCTCAACACGTCAACACTACAGGGGGCATTAAAACTACATTGAAGCATTACTCAACTGCTCGTATGCTCATGTCACAACATCACTACCATTTTCACACATGAATACACAATTTACATTGCATTACATTACTGTCATTTAGCAGACACTCTTATCCAGAGCGATTTACATACAGTCAGTTACAATTTTATCTATTTATTCAGCTGGATATTTACTGAGACAATTGTGGGTTAGGTACCTTGCCCAAGGGTACAGCAGCAGTGTCTTAGTGGGAAATCGAACCAGGAAGCGTCTAGTTACGAGCCCTGCTCCTTACTACTATGCCACACTGTGGTCCCATTTAAAAACACCTTTTTGACATGTTTAAAAAAACATTAAAACTATGTAGCCTAATAAAAAAATACACTTCAAGAATTAGATGGTAATGAGATCAACACACATATTTCAATGTAAAAAGTCAGATGAACTCAGTTGCTTATGGTGCCCTTCTGGCGGGTCAAGTGAGAGAGCTCAAGGGCACCCCCTGCAGCCCAGACTGTGCCGGTGCCGGTCCTGAGCACCTGCTTGCTGCACCTCTCTCCTGCCCCTGAGCCCTTCTCACACACTCTGCCTCTTTTGTCTCCTCCGCTCAGTCCTCCGCTCCACAATGCGTCCCTTGATTGCTCTGGGAAAGAGGCCTTTGTCCTTCCTCTCAGAGCACTCAGGAACCCTCCATCAGACCTCAACACCTGACCCTCAACACTTCCTTCGCAGGCCACTTCAGGATGTTCGTCTGAATTGCAAAACTTAAAGCAAATGAACTCACGGTGGCGTCTTAAGAGACGGAGGTCTCTAAGCTTTTTATTCGCACAATACATTGAAAACACGGCTTAGCAAATATATATATTACTGCAGCCTTATAAAACCCAACATGGTAACACTAAAACACTGGCTGGAGTGTATCCATTATGAAGTTACTACTGTTGTACATAACTACGCACACAATACATTTCATCTCACCGAGTAAGTTTTAAGAAAAACAAAAAACCGTATTAAAAAACAAATAAGATTACAACGGACACTTTCGTAATTGCTAGGTTGAGAAAAACAGGGTAAACTTCCTGTAAACATAATTAACATAATACTGTCTACCAGTTTTACTAGTGCATTACTTGACTTGTTTCATATAGAACGGAATGACTGAGATTATTTAAGGCCACACATGACATGTACAAAATTTCAGACGGAATGAGTTAACAGTTTTGAACACCAAGACTTAATAAAGTATAATCTATGCAGATATTTCACTCAAACAAGAATTTTAAAATCCATAATGAATGGATTACCAAGATGAATACCATCTTCATTATGTTTTTTAATTGCACGTCTTGTATACTGATAATGTAGGAGCCCCAAACAAAAAGATATTGACACCGTGTAGCAATAACATGCCCAGACAAGTTTAATATATATACTGAAGCATAAACATTTAAAAATTCCCTTAATTATTATTAATTATCAATTAAAGTAGCCACATTCGTAGCTGACAGAAATGCAGACTTTGGATTTAAAGATTATTGCAAACAACCATGTGTGTATCCATCTCCGTTCCGCACACAGTCGCCTCGTTGACCAGCCATGTGTCCGTCCTCCCCGAATCAGTCAAACTCACTTATTTTCAGAGCTGCGCTTAAGACCCGACACTTTGCCTCCCAACAGATGGCGTATGGTGCTCATTGATCCCTCTGGCCGTTCGTGGAATGCAAGTGAATATATCTCATTTGGAAGAGTTTTCTTCCAAAGTCTTGTGGGCTTTTCGTGGGCGTCATCAAAACTGGACGACATACATGCCACAGAACAAGCTGAGAAATATATTTTATAACCTTTTACGCTTTATCACAGTTGTTGGTCTGCAAACAAAGTGGTCAATTAATATGCAAGCGTACGGAAGCCCCCATGGCCTTAAGGACAGCAGACATGCCAATGAAACAGACCTTTCCGCACAGTGCACTCAGCCCGTGAATCACGCTGCTCTCGATTGCTTGGTCTTTTGCATACATTATCTCTTTTTAAAAGCCTAGTTGTCACCGCACACGTTGCCATGCGGCTGATAAGGCTAGTTGTTAAATTAATTACACACAGACTGGATCTCCCCAGACTCAGAGAGGAGTTCCCAATGTCTACTAGACGTAGGTAAGTGTTGCCAAATGTCTACCAGACAGAGGGGAAAAAGTCGAAGCTTGCAATATCTCAGCCACCACTCGTAAAACACGGCTTAGGAGTATTCAGGTCCACTTCTTTTTTTGCTGACTTGCCACGTTTTATCCAGTTTACCAACTAAAGGCATACCACACCAGCATATTTCTCGAGAATCTAAATAATCAGGCGGACAGAGTGTGGTACCATATTTTGACACATGCTAAACGCTCTCATCAGATGACGCGTACACCAAGGATAACAGACTTTTGTGGAGTCTGAGATACTCCAGAAAATTTTCTTTTTACAGTTCCACATCTGCCATGTCACACCATTTAAAACAAATCACAGCGCATAGTTTGGCAAAACAGAGAACATGATAATATTCTCAGTATGTTAACGAATGTCCGTTAATAGGCTACGTGTCTTTCTGGTCTCTCCCAAAAAAGGGTCTTCATTTGCCCGTTTCTGCGTCTTACTGAGCAGCGATTACGCGTGAAGAAGACTTTGGGACCGCAATTCAGCCGAGGTCTTTTTGGGAGCGTTTCGACCGCAGATCAAGACTGCGTTTGCGAGCGGACCAGCTAAAACCGCGGTAAATAATCCTCAACAGGGGAGTGATGTAACAATGACCCAAGACCTGCAACAGCCGTGTCAGCCAGACAGCTCTTTAGTAAAAATTAATTTGCAAAATGATGGTCCACCAGTAAAATGTGCATTATTCAGCGATCTCCTCGCTGGCTGTTTCTAGCTTAGCAACTCCACGGCAGATGAGCTACTTAGCTACCGTCGCTACGGACAGAACAACTGAACAAACTCAGGCATCCTTGCTATTTAGCTAAAGAAGGTTTATAAACTTGGGCCCTTCTTCATGTGACTCTTCTCGATCAATCGCTCTTGATCGTTGAGCAGTGGCCCCACCCGCCTCCGGACCGATAACTGTCAGTGTCAGCATTAAATGGGCGTGAATATAGAGCGTACCTGGGTGAAAAAATAAGACAGCCAGCGATGCCGCCACTGTCACTGACACAGACAACTTGGTGAACGACATTTATAGGCAAAAAACCAAATGCATACTTTGTCAACTGCCTAAATACAGTAATGGCAACCTCCACCAATTTAAACACAGTTTACTAGCCAATCTGATCGGTCAGCCGACACGGCCTATAAACGAGTGACCAGGTCCAGTGAAATAACCGCAGCAACGACTTTGTCAACTGCAATTCAGAAAAGTCACCGTATCAGCATCGTAGTTAGTGATGATACAGTTTTTTATCATCGCGATTGTAAACCAACCTGCGAGAGCTGCTTCACTTTATATCCGAATGTGTGCACCGAGCTTGAATTACTACGGTCTTTTTCTGTCGCGTTGTACACAAAGATAAAACGATGGAGAGCTACGGATGCTGGAGCAGGACATGCGAGACAAGGGGGTGCTTTAAACGCAACATGACCTCATCGCAAAGACATGGACGCGCCCTAGTGACTTTTTGAGTATCACGCTTGAGTAGTTGTGTTCAAATCCACGGAATCGTTGGAGTGAACGGAACTGTGAAAGACAGTGCTATTTACATTATGTTAATCCGACATTAATACTATATGTTGTCATCAGGTTGTTTGAGGTTTATCGAAACATTACGCGAAACATAATAGTTTATGATATTTTAACATGATTAATTAACATTGACAACACAATGATAAAGTTATTTGTTATTAGCCAGAATGATGACCATTGATGAATACATTACACTGCTAAATGACAATAATGTAGGCAAATGTAATGTGATATTAATGGTCATCACGTTCAAAATATGGAATAATAAACTGCGGACAAGGTATCTGGTACATTAAGATTGTTAGCATGAGAGGCAATGAGGTGTGTTCAGTCAGCAGTCAAAACGTCATAACACTTTAGATGTTTCTGTATAGAGCAAGCCCTTCACTTTCAACATCTGCAACGTCGTGAATGCACTGCCAAATCAGCTCCACGGGGCGCCAATGGCTTTGTGCTTCCACCTGAACACTTTACTTTCAATTCCCTTTCAAATAGCTAGGAACATATTATATAAATGCAACATTAATTTTCCAGCTGCAGCTTAGCGTGCATTTCAGAGGATGGTCTCGAGTGTCCTTTCCATGTTTTGAAGGACAAATCTGTATTTCCAGAAGAGAAGATTTAATTTCTAATAATCACTTATTGAAAGTAATTTTCAATTAAATCGAGACTAATTGTGTACAGTGGCGCTGAGCATGAGGGAAAGATAACTATATATCCCCAATATAATTTTCCTGGAATAATAAAAAATCAATTGAATATATCGTACCCTCTCATATCACAAAGTAATCCATCTGTGCACTTGGCGAGGTGACCTTATTGCACCAAAGACACCTAGAAAAGAGTTGGACAATGGAAAGAAAGGCTATCATTCATTAAATGGGGATACACAGTAGGACTAAGTACAAGTACAAAATAGGGCTGCACAGAATTAATTGTGCTGCTGCATACAGTGATTGTTATTGACCCTCAACACAAGGTTGCATGCATGCTAACATGGTTCATTCTGTCCTTGTATCTTTACCTTGCTGTGCACATTTTGGGCAGCAGAGGGCAGTTTATCAAAAAGCAAAGCAACCAGCACAGCCACTTTTTATTTTACCAGGTGGTCAAGATGAGCTCTGTCTACAAAGGGTGGAAAAAATTGTGCCTAAAGATCAGTACATTTCCATGCTCTGTTCATGCTTATCAAATATGTATACATCCAGAGCAGCTTATAGCACGTTAAAAACCTCCATCCTTCAAACACCTCTTTAACACCTACTAATGTTTAATATGCATATTCATTTGCGTAAAGTCTGTTGGGAAAGTGGACAATTTCAAATATGGGATATTGATTAACAACAACAAAAATAATTAACAATTACAATGTTCAGTATTTACATCAAATAAGTATTAATTGAAAAATTAAACATGAATGTAAAATATGTTACATAAGTCATAATAAGTAATAAATAAAAAACAGAAACTCATAAACTGAACAAATACAGTAATTTAAAGTCACAGAGCTGAGGAACATGTAAATCATTCAGTCATCTTCTGGTGAGATTGCATGTATGTCCCAAACAGACACGGACCTTCTTTTTCCTGATGACACATTTGCAATCAAAGCAGCGGGTGAATGAAGCTGCCCTCACAAGATGGAGATGGAGTTTGCTGTTGTTTGGGGTGTTGTATGGCTGACTCCTGCCCAGACTCGTCCGGTTTACAGTTCGGTGACGGGTGGCAGCCATGTTTGTGTCATCTTCCACCGCCATATTGTCCTTTAGTGTGACGATGACGTCACATGTACTCAGCATCGCTGTTAAATAACGTCTGGAGCCATTCCTTCTGCAGTATCATCAGTATTTGCACGCGGTATTTACAGAGACCCTGAGCCCCTGCAGATTCCCAGGGCTCTGCACCTGCACTTTGCTCGCAATGAGGTCCTCAGGTAACTTCAATCCCATTTATTCTCACTGATCCCAACTCATAACCTCAGTTCTCCCCACACACCACACCCTCACACTGCTTGCACAGAGAATACAGCAAGATAAAATGTAATTTTATTCATCTGCAGAGGGAAAACTGATTTTAAAAAATGCCATTTCTTCATGTACATTTTTATTAACTTTAAGAGATATTAAATAGTATATTTGTATGAAATTACAAAGCACCTATACACTTGTGTTGGAAACAGCACAAGATGCCATAAACACAAATGATACACAAAAGATGTTCTATACCTGTTAACATATTACAGAAGTAATTGCTAGTAAAATCTCTCACATCCTCTAACACTGTAAATCATGAGGAAAGTTTGAAACTTCTGTTCTGCACAAGTTTGTATAGATCTTTACAACATTGTGGACAAAAAGTGAAAATGAAACAGTGACATTATCTTGTAAAATATTTCTCCAAAACTTTTTGTGTACACTAATCTTAGGAAAAGAATCAAGTCCATTGTGTAATTTAAAAAGAATTTCTATACTGTGAGTAATTATTTTTCAATGCCAGTGTGTGTTGTTGAGTAATATTTCTGAGCTACTTTATCTGCTTCACCATTATTTTACAGTTTGAGAATGCTGCTAGTAAAATTATTCTGTTTGGGACCACTTGATCAAAAATAAAAAAGCACCCCAAATAGGCTTGCCTAGGTGCTATTATTGTTTTGCCCAACTAATTGCAATCCTTACCTTTTACTGATTGTACCCGAAAACCAGTCTCTGATGCAAGCATCTTCACACATAACAACCCACACTGGGCTTTTTAATGGTCTGTGTAACACATATGAGACCACCTTGACAAAGGTACAGATGTTCTGAAACAGGTGGAGGCACATCATTAAAATCAAGTAACTTTTGGAGCTCAGACAGAGAGGCCTTCCTGTCTTTCCCCTTTGGGAACTGTAAAGGTGCTCCTTCCTTCCTGCGATGCAGGTGAAAATGAACAGGCCGCCGTATACCTGCAGGGGCGAGGAGAACGCTCCCAGGAACAATGGGATGATTGGCACCAGGTGCGCGTGTAACCGGCCCCAGAACAAGATAATCAGCCATAGAGGGAGAATGCACATCCACTCTGGAGGTGCAGCTAGCTGCTGACCTGGACTGCTCGCAGTGTCTGCGCTGCGTTTCCAACTGCAATGAGCTGAGCAGAGAATGTTATAAAACTCAGACAGGAAGCTGATTCTAAACACATACACGCATGCACGTACACACGCATGCGCACACACACACACGCACACACACACACACACACACACACACACACACACACACACACACACACACACACACACACACACACACACACACACACAAACACTGAAGTTTAAAAAGCACGTGTAAAGCTACTGTATTCAAACTACAAGGTCTAAGACAGGCAAAGGTAACAAAAAAAAACAATCAAACAATCCACAGCGACTTCCAGCACAAGAGAACAGAAGTGTATGAGGTTGAATGAGCAACAGTGTCAGACCAGGCTAACAACACTCCCAGACCAGTGAGTGTGAGCAATAACACTATTCACGCCCTACCAAATTAACTTGTGCTAACCTGAACCCAGACAGGCTAGAAAACTAAGGGAAGGAAAGTACATGCACTACCATATATCTCAGTGTCACTGGATCACAATATCCATAACACATACTATAAGTAAATAAGCAGCAAGTAATACAAGTAGCAGGTGCTTGGGGGGGGGGGGATTTCCTGACCCCCATGGGAATTTCATTCCATCACTGGGGGACAGTTACAGACATCGTGGTTGAGAGGAGCGACCCCTGTTGGGACTGGACAGTCAGTTGGCCCAAGTTTGCAGAGGGCCGTAATCTGACCGGTACATATGTTTTGAAGACTGATTGGAGGTATGAGAGAGATTTTTCAAAGCACAACGCTGATACACTTTCATTGTACTTTTGTTGTATGCTGATAATAAAGTGGCCATAAATTCCTAATCTATTTCTGCAGAAGACTTCTTTACTTCAAAACAAAAGTGTAATACTTCCAACTCTGTGGGCAGGTCAGGGAGAGGTTCCACACACAAAACAATAATATACTGAGATTACATTTTAGAGAACAAGCTTTTTTGCTCAATCAGTGCATTAAAAATATTTAAACCGTTGCTGCTTTGGTATTTTAAAATATAATTCTGCTTTGCATTAATTTATTTTTAATGTGTTTGCATTATATTCTTGGGCTGAACAATATACTTCTTAATGTATTTCAGTATATTTCATTTGTTATGGGTCCACATGGGCTACGCTGGCTTTTCAGCTTGTTCTCTTTCAAACTGAACACAACTGGCCCAATGGCAGCGTTCCTGTTCAGCAAACAGCATCCATATGTTATATTACAGAACTACACATAACCTTGATGGTTTCATTGAGATTATTCAGTGATTAACATCAGTATTAATTCACAATAATGAATGTTTTTTGAGTACTTCATGAAATTATGTAAAACAGATGTGCATGCAAACAATAATGGCAGGTCTGGACCTAAAATACCAAAGTAAAGAACATGCAAATGATCCCTCAGGATCTGTGATGAAGACATTCCTGGAGAACCTCCAATTTTGAAAGATCTGTCATTATTTTAGGGATTATCAGTATGATGGAAACAATTCAAAAGTTACCAGGGTTACATTTTTTAAAAAGTGCTCTTCAATTGTTTGTTTCTTTATTTGCATATGAAAAGGGAAGAAGATGAAAATCTTGTGTCCTCTAACTATGAAAACAGAAAACCCTCAGATCCTCAGCCAGTCCATTCATCATTCACCGAAGGTGACATCTCTGCAAAGACTGTGTTTGGGACACACAGCTGGGCTTCAGACAATAAAATAGTGTGCTGGGAAATTATTAGATAAATGAAGGAGAAGGACTAAATCCACCTTTCAGCCAAAAACTGACCAAAGGGTTTCCTGTAAAACTTGGCTGAATCTGCAGCTCTGAGTCAGTCTGCGTTCTTGCGGTGTAACGTTCTTCATAGTCACCTTACAGCACTTGGCCTGAATGGATCATTCTGTAAGAAATTTCAGGGTGAAAGAACATCAAGGGAAAAACACACTTTATACCCCGTTATTTGTCTGTCAACTGTCAACCAAGGAATGGAATTACATAATGCAGCCTTATGTATCCCTGACTTCAGAGGATGCCACACAAGTGTTTGTCATGAGCCACACAAACTCTTTCAGTGATCACAAGAGTATGCTTTTCCATATCATTTTGTTTAGGTAGGTGTATATATACAGGTGTAGGTATAGGTATTAGGTACATATGCATATGCTGTACAGTATGTATTTTACAGTCCATTCCATCAGGATATTTCTGATATTTAATTATCATCTGTAGTCGCAGTAAATCAAGTTCATACTCCATTTTCCTATAATAGCTATTAGCTTTGATTTAATTGAAAGTATCAGGATAATTTACCTAACCTCCTCTACAGGTGTCATTTCCGCTCCTCGGGATCATGGAAACTCAATCAATCATTAATTTCCACTGAGATCTCAGATATAAATGAAGTCATGAATTACTCTACCATCTCTCTTTTTTGGCAGGGTCAGCATAATTAAAAAGACAATCCTGCTAAAGTATAGCTACGTCAGACTCTCCTGAGTCTGGTTCCAATGTTCCTGGAAAGCTACAGAGCGGTTTCTCTCACTGCATTTTGAATGGTGGTATAGCAACAGTCTGGTGTAATTTTCTTAGTTTAACATACAAATGCAGGTCTTTTAAGCTTCCAAATGTTAGACTTTATTATTGGGCAGCACTAATTCAGATGACTGTAATGTTACTCATATATTTTAAAGACGTATAATAACTGAATCTCTTCACACATGACCTTCAAAGATAAAAAAAACCTTTCTTATTTTAGAACCAAGGAGATTGCAAAAATAGAGAGAAAAAAAGAAAGAACACAACAGTGATTAACTCTTTGAAAATATGGAACACAGCTAACAAATATTCAGATTATAGTCAAGCTATCTCCCTTTTTGTCCTGATTTGGAGAAATGCCTATTTTCTACCATATTTCATTAAGAAAACAATATTTATTTCAAGATGAAACCTCACAGAGTGTAGGACCGTATTAGTAGTACATGTAATATTGCCATGTCCTAACCTCTTTTCAGGGGACTTGGTTTGTGGCACTGTTTTGATTTGCTCAGGAGTCCCATATTGCTGACTCTTCAAGTTTTTGCCTCTGCATAACTGTGACATACAGGACCATTTTAAATACAAATACATCAGCCTTGCCCTACTTGTGGCAAAAAGTGTATAATGATACACTGGAAATCACCCACCTGCTGCTATCTTTCACTGCTTATACCTCCCTTGGGACATGGGTCACTGTAATATCCACTATTTTTTCTGGGTCTTAAAAGGATCTAGACAATATATGCTTGTGGGGTGGGGAACTTGGCTGGCAATTTATAATCCAATAGACAGAATAGGGTAATAATATTGGTGCCAATCACAATGGCACATCATTTATTCTGGTGGTTTTAAATGCAAATGAGGAAATGCAGCTAATTATGCATTTCCACAGTGCACACTGCTTTGATGCTGAAATAAGTATGGCACAATATACCTGCACTGGTACGAATTTCTGCTTGCTCTCGACAGATTTTGTGGGCATTTCAAAAGAGTGTGTTCCCTTTAAGGTGCTGTGCCTCTCAAAGAGAACAAAATTCTGAGAAGCGCATGCTTTAAAAGATCTACAACTCAAACATCTGCTTGCTTATCAGGGTCATTGCTTGTCATCACAATGCTGTTTCCCCACTTGAGGTCATTACTACGTTACTAACAATTAATGAAACACGATTAATTAACCTGTTTTTGCAAGTTACAAAGATATCATTTAAAACACCACAACTTTTCTGTCACTGAAACATAATAATGACAAATCTTGCTTTGAAATCTGTTCTCCCTCCCTGTTTGTACCTCAGAGGGTTATGTGATCAGATCAGAGCTGATTCATGCTTTATTGTAATGCTCCATAACATGACAACTGAAGAGATTGGAGTCAATGCAAATGGAACAAGAAAAGTATGATTCATCAGAAATTAGTCTAAAATAGAAATCTATGATTTATCATGTATCATAAAATGAAATGCCACCAAGCAAAGCTCACGGGTTCAAAATATGAATATTTTCGGGAACAAGAACATTGCAGTAAGCAAAAAAAAAAAAAAAAAAACAAAACACCAGAACTGAACCACTCCAACCTCATTTTCTCTCCACGATTCGACAAATTAGCACGTATGTCTGGCTCCATGGTTACTGAGGCATAATCTTTTTAACAGCTCCTGACGCTTTTTGGATCACGAAGGACAAGTTTATCATTTTGATACTGGGAAAACATCTGAATCTCATTTGGCCTTGTGCAGCACAGATTCCCATGAGTCATCAGAAAATTATGAATACTGACAAGAAAAAAGACCTTATACTGAGAAGAAGACAGCTGCAAAGGTAATACATTGCCATCTTCTTCCTATAGGAGTTGAACATAAGCAAAAATGGATCGTGTCTCTGGGTGTCATGGAAGTGGTGTTGTATGTACTATGGCTAGTTTCCTAAAACTATAACATGGGGATGGAAAGCCATTCTCCACTGAGTCTCCAGTGTTCATTGTATAACACATTACTGACAGCAAGAGCCAACAGACAGCCTTTGAGCTGTAGCCTTATGAGGATAAACATAATGGGTTTTAAAACAGCAATAATAACCCACCAATGAGAAGTCTTTGTAACATTTTATTAACATAACAGGTTTAGGGCAAGTAGGGTTTCTGGTTTGGAACTGTCACCCAGATTTCAATCAGCAGTGTTGAAATCCTTCTTGGAAGCTGAATTCACCCTCTGACTTCTGAGGAATTCTGCAGCTGTGAGAAGCTGTACCAGAGCAGAGTATCTGACAGCAGCCATTTTCCTTTAAAAAGATTGTGGAGGCCAGCAATTTTCAGCCAGACAGCACTAGGACTACCTTGTACTCGCACACAGAATCTCTAAGGGACTGGGTTTGATACAATGCCAGGAAACCAAACACATTCCACCATGGTTCTCTCACAATGTGCTGATGGGTTTAAATTCTGTCATGGGATGATGTGGTGTGTTCACTCAGTGACATTGGACCTCAAAATACAATGAAAAGGACCTCTAAGCACTGCTTAATGCCTGTGATTTCAAATGCTGTCCAAGATAGAAATTAAAAAAAAAAACTGAACCAATTACGGCAGCACTGTGAGTAGTGTCATCATTTCATAACAACGAAGTCTGAGGTTGAGACTGTGTTCCATCTGTGCCCTCTCCCCATGTCTGTGCAAGCTCCCATTGTCTGCGTGTGTGTGTGCATGTGTGTGTGTGTAAGACTCGCCTCAGCCGTCACCAGGATCAAGTGGTCACTGAAAACAGATGAATGGATGGCAGTAACACTAAAAATCTGCTTACTTACAAGTAGAAACCGACACAAACATGCATGTTCAATTTTGTCTGACATATTTCTAAACATATTTCTAATATTTATTAATGTTCACATTCACATACTGTAGGTGTGTCCATACATTCATGTAAAAATATTGTAAATGTAAAACAATCTTTCAATGTAGAAATACCTAGTACAGTGTGTCTGGGTGTTTCTACTCATATTATATCTCAATACAAAAATATTTTTAAAGTAAAGAAATCACAGCCAGTCAAAATAGCTCATACAGAGAAGTTATACTACTGCCCTGCCAGAGGTATTAAATCAATAGCCAAAAACTACATCTGAGATAAAGACTAGAACTATCAAAAATATTATTTGTTTAATTGGTGAACATTTTTATCTAGGGTGACTTAGAAGACCATCATCGTTGAAGCTGAGGCATATTTTGGGGGTCTTTGTAAAGTACTTAAAGTGACTAAAATAATTGTATGTTTTGTCTGCCCAGATTCTTGAAAAGAGGCAGACTCTAAACCTATAAAAAGTATGTACACGCAGCTTATTTTAATGAAGAACTGTACACAACAACAAATCAAACAACAGATACACTTGCGTGGAGTGAATTTGTTCTCTTGTTGCTTTCATACAGACATCTGTAAATGAGGTGCATCTCAGCATCTTTAAGGGGTTCCTTTCTTCCTCTCTCGGGGGGTTGATGACCAGGGTAAGGGCAGTCATTAGCATCCTTCCCAGGGCCCAGTGTTTCCTGCAGGGAAGCAGTGCCAGCAGAGCCGGCGTGGGGATCCACACACCAGCAGACAGGAGCCTGGTCCTGTGAGATTGAGCCAGGGCAGAGACCAGAGAGAAGCGGCATGCAGGAGACATGCTTTCCCCGGAGGGAGCTATCGGCTGAAATCTCCCAGGTCGTCTTCTATTACTCGGCAAAATGCTTTACATCTGTGAATGCTTTTCTCTTCTAGGTGCAAAAATCAAAGCAGAAAATGTCAGCTCTCTTAAGCACGCGTGACAAAGGGACGTCTTCGTCGTGCACTTGGATGCTGCCCTGCAGTCTTCCGGTGTGAGTCTGGCTGTGCTGCTTCTGCACAGATTTACAGTGCACTGCGGTGGGTGAGCAGACACCACACATGAATTTATAATACTGTTGTATTAGTATGTCTTCCTGTTATACGTCTTCAGGAGTGAATTATTCAAAACCCACTCCTCCAGCGTTCGCTTATGAATATTAAAAGTTAGCAATTTCAGCACCGGCTGTACTTAGATTGAAGCCCTTTAGGCGGTGATTATAACACACATTGAGAACAATTACTGTATATACACAACAGCCATATGTTTAAGTTCGGTCAAAGCATTTTGCCCAGTTTGGCACTTGAGAATATTGCCTTATGAGAAATGTATGTAATGTATACAACAGCAAAGTCAAGATGGCCGTTAGCAAAAATTTACTCACTTACTCTCTTCTTCCACGAGGTGGAAGAGGAGAGGTCATGTCACGAGTTTCACTAGATAATGTCATATGTTTATAATAGGGTTTACTTGACAAAATTTTGTATTCAAAGCTGTGCTGTGGCTCTTTGTTATTTGTACAAAGGTACACTAGTTTTTCTGTCTGAAGATCTTCATCCCAACCTGGAACATATCAGTGTCAAAACTGAATAAACACAAAAAAGCAGCTGCATAATACAATCTCTTCATAAATTGTAATCATGCTCAGGTACAATAGGAATTGTTCTGTTTAGCATTGATGTGCTCTTCTTGATTACTTCTCAAATCAACCAGATAAATACTTTATGCATGTTTTCTCCGCTGGCTATAAAACAGTGTTTATGTATACTGTATACTTGTATGACAGGCTGTTGTAGGGCCAGTGATTGGTCGGTTTGCTACTCGCTGTAGGTGGTCATGATTAGAAAGGTGTCATATTCACTAAATTACATGCTAGGGGCAGAGGCGACTGGACTGATTACACTTAGAAAGAGATGTCTATGTCATCACTCACTTGCACGGTAATATTATTACTGGATGAGAGATTTTAGTCATTTCCTTCATATCTGGGCCATATGGTGTCTCATCTTATCTGTATTTTCATTGCAGCCATGGGGTGTTGACCAATCAAAAACTGAATTAAAAAAATATATATTTATTTAATTTTTTTTAATGTAAATCATGTTAAATGGATAAACGGTTACAGCCTCTACCCATCAATGTTTAAAATATGACTGCATATTTGTAATGCCACACAGGGGGGAAAGAGAGGTCTCTCCTGCAAAACCACAGAGCTTGGATCTAAATCAGCATGCAACAGATCTCTGCAGTAATAAAGGTTCCTTAATTGTAATGGACCATGACATGTTGGTCAGGTTGTGGTTTGGTCATGACCCACATTTTTCATTGTGCCTGGTCACCTATATGCATATTTTAAGGAAAAAAAGTTTGGTTTTTCCAGTGGGACCACAACATGTGGTCAAGCCCACCATACTGTTGAAATTAAGTCTTTAAGGACAGCAAACAGCCCAAAACCACAACAATGCACCCCTTAAAATGATGTGATTATGGTGCAGAGACAGAGAAATTCACTCCTGAGACCTCCATACAACATAGGATTACCACATTGTGCAGGGTCCAAATTCAAATTCCACTCAAGCTTTTGCTGCCAACTTTATGCCAACATTAAAATCAAGTCAAATCAAATAACAATAATTTCCCAAGTGAACATATTGTTTATATTATTCTTAATGATATTTTAAGGACTATCTGGTTAAATTGCATTATTTGGTCCAGATGTTTGTCTTCTGAGAGTTTAACTGTAAGGGAAACTCTACAGATCTTTTATTTACATGGACATGAGGACTGAGTGAACTATAGGCCAAACATGTATAATAAGTATTTAAAATGAAAAGGTGATTTGCATTTTTTTACAATTATATATTTAACCTAATAATTCATAATATTTTTGCCACAGTCTGTCCAAATGTTGTATGAATTCAACAGAAGTAATTTTTTAATCACATTGTGACAATGATAAATACAACCTGCTGTTGCTGGAATGTTAACATGACAACATGAGAAGGTGACAACAACCTTGTGATTGTGTAATCTTGTGCAATGATTAACTAACATTTCAGAAATGTATGGTGCAGTTTTGTAACGGTATTTATTCATGTATTTATTTTACTGGGCTTAATGCAGGTTATGTGTGTAGCACTGACGGACAAATCATAAAGGAAACTTATAAAATTACATTGCTGAAGGGGCAGTGTGTTATCGCCTTTGACAGGGAGACATTCTGCTGTTGTAAAGATGTTACAAAAATTGCATCTACACTAGCTGAGCTGCAGATGAAATATTTGCATAATATTATCACACGTATTAGGATGCCATATTTAGAGACACAACCCCCAAAATGCCACATAGACCCAACTCACACACATCTGTTTTCTGCACTGGATGCCTACATGCCCATATTTCAGGTTATGGCAGTTTCCCTGATAGGTATTGTTTTGTCAACATTCTTAAGATGGAATAAAAATCTTCCACAAAATAGAATAAGATATTCACCACTATAAAGCATCTGATAATAAAATTATCACTGAAATATAATTTGTGATGAATCTTCAAAGTGAAACATTTGTCTAACAGATGTCCCTCCTGACATCTGTTAAATCTATAGCTTTCACTTCTCTGAAAGAAGTGAATGGCTGCTCCTACCTATGTATAGGGCATTCTTCTTCTGAGACAATTTCAACATGCAAAGATCACATCAAAGATAAAATCAGATAGCTGAAATTGTATTCTGATTAACTGATAAGTTGTATTAGAGATCCTAATCAGTGCTACACTGTCTGTCAAGACATGAAATTCTGTATGGAAAGTTCATTAACTTATTAAAATGCATATACAGTACTTTTAGCATTGGCCTTCTTTGAAATTTATTTGTTCTCTCATCTAATGGTCACAGCCAAATTTATGTCACAACACAGGACATTGTGTCCTGAGAGATGGGAAAAACCAGTGGGAAAATGCATTGTTGTTTTTGTTTGAACACAGAGGACCCTTAACCTTTAACCTTGACCCTTTGCATAATTTCTTGAATGAGGCCTTAGATCCAGACTGAAGCACATCTCCTGACAGCCTGAGGTGGGTGGTTGAAATGCATGCTGGGTAAAGAAGGATAGCTTCTGTCTGTGCTGTTAAGCTGCGGTTTCTGGACGGCCTTAGGGTGGCACAGTGTGCAAGTCACAATGTCATTCACTAACACGACAACAGGGAGCAGAGTGATTGGGTTGTGTGACTAGTTGATGATTCTCTCTACAGGACGAAAATTTTTCACTTGCACTCACGAAACCTAAGCTTCACTTACACGTAAAATAAAAACTGTGGGTCAAATTTACTCAAATTTGAGGTACACTCTAATGAGTTTATATGAGCCTAGCAGAGCCTTGCTCTGTCTCTCTCCTCTTCCCTCTCTCCCTGCATGTCAGTCTCAACCTCACTGATTGCAGCTGTCATTGCCTTGCCCTGTTGTTGAGTCTCTCCTGCTGATTTCTCTGCTGCTTTTGTTCCACAGACGCGGTGATGTTGCTGCACTGGCGTGACCTCTCTGAATGTTCCGTCCCTCTGATTGGCCGTCGTTGATATCCCTGGGCACACCTGCACACCCACTTCCTGTAGTAAGCTCCACCCACTGTGTGATGAGAGGATGAGTGGCAGAGAACAGACCCTATTGGTCCAAAATTCAGTCCCTGCATATGACTCTCAAAAACAAAGACCTTTCAGATAAGGGTTAACCTACCTAATGCATCATTTACATTGTACATTTGTTTTGTCATTTTTTCAAGCAAGTATCATGTGTGGGTATGAACCGATGCAGGCAATGCTAGGAAAATATCACCTTAACAATTCATCAAAGTAAAATGAAAACAATGAAACATTTTCTAGAGATGTAACAGCAATACTCAAATTGTAGCAACCAGAGATTGCAATAGAAACTCCTCGCAGCCAAGAAGAAAAATACATTGTGTATTTTTCTCAATCTACAATTGTGTAACAGGGACAAACATGGTTAAACTTTGGCTGCTTGTTTCTCATTGTGCTCATTCCTTGACACGTCGCCACCAGCATGTCAGATTGTCAAAATGGCTGCCAGCTCTCCCTGCCTGTGTTGCAGTCCAGCGGACATTCGATGCTCTCGGAATGCACGGCACTTATCAAGTTGCATTAACCAGCAAGCTCACTGATTTCATTATGCTGGATCCAGTACTAACAAGGAGTTCTCCGGCGTGTAGGATGTTTACTGTATGTTGAATAGCAACAAATAAAGTCCTCGTTACGGACGTTAACAGTGCCTGTGGTCCAGATAGATTGATGTGTTGCATGTGAATTCCGCAGCTAGAAAAGGGGGTAAAGGCTTGCAAAAACTGAGCGTGGGGTTTGCCAATCTGTGCTGATAGGCGGAATTAGGAACATTCTGGGAGAAAACCATCACTGTGCACCTCTGCCTTTAAAACAATAGCTCATTTCCCATTTACACATGTACCAGTGGGATGACAGAACTGGGAAGGGTTTTTGTTAGTCTTTGAACATTACGTTGCTGTTATTTGTATACTGGCATATAGCTTGGACCATTAATGTCTCCACTTATAAAAAGGATTAAAAACTGACTAACAGCACAGCTTCCTTTCCAACATGTCCCCCAGTTAGAGAATAGCTTGCTAATTTATGCCTGTCTGAAAACAGCCACAAAGGGGTTGTGTGTTGCAACCACAAATACTTCTAATAATTAGCTATATATTTTTAAAGTAATTTTAAACTGTCAGTGTTATTTTGTGCGTCGAGCACAAATATCAATAATTATTTGACCCCCACAGCATGAAGATAAAAGTGTAATTTAAAAATGCAGACATCAAGAAATTGGCTTATCCTCAAAAAGACCCAGCTCTGAATCCAAAATCACAATATTGCTGATATAAGAATAGTGTGTGTGTGTGTGTGTGTGTCTGTGCGAGTGTTTGTGTGTGTGTATGTGTGTGCTTACATGTGTGTATGTGTTTGCATGTGCTTATGTGTGTGTGTGTGTTTGCGCATGTGCAAGAATGGTGTGTGTGTGTGCGCTTACATGTGTGTATGTTCTTGCATGTGCTTACGTGTGTGTGTGTGTCTGTGTGCGAGTGCTTATGTGTGTGTGTGTGTGTGTCTGTGTGTGTGCAAGTGCTTATGTGTGTGTGTGTGTGTGTGTGCATGTGTGTGTGTGCAAGTGCTTATGTGTGTGTGTGTGTGCATCTGCATGTGTGTGGGGGGGAGATTCTTCGCAGTTTCTTTTTTTGGCATTTTCAAGCAGGCTGGCGGTTTACATTTTTTAGCCTCTTGCCATGGTGTCTTTCAGGACATTTTGCTCAGTTACCATAGAAACCCATCTCATGACTTAAAATTGGGTTATCTGTGTGCAGGTGCATGAGGGCACTTGTGTTGTCCTCCTTTTTAAGCAAACACACTTTGGTCTTTGATGTGATCTCTCTGCAGCCTAACAAAAGGAGAGGCACAATAAGGATGTGTTAGCCACAAAACCTCAACAGCAACTTTCCTCCGACACACAATTCTTCAGTGTAGAAAAAATAAAACATTCACGCTTTTTACATTCCAAGTTTCGTACGAAGGGTTATTCAGGGTGTTTTTTAATGAAAACAGTGAGATGCAATTTATTTGTCAATCCTGAGCAACCTCAAGAAAGCATTTTTTAATGTACTTCAGAGGTATCTTAGTCTCTACACACACACTGAAGCAATATTAATTATATGTTGGAACGTACAAATAAAAAAATCGTGGGTTTTCAGAAAAAAAATTGCTTCCCTAATATAATGTGAACATAAAGATCGAACATAATTCTATTTTTGTGCCGAATTCACCTTACATCCCACCCAGTGAGACGATTGTGTTGTTTGGACGTTTCTCGTCGCCGTAGGACAGAGGTGACACTGACATTGGGTCCATTTTGGGTCCTGCCGCCCCTGTCCCCACCCCACCCGGGCCATTACCCTATCTCTGTGTCAATCCTTTGTTTCGGCCTCGCTTCCCCTCTCTTCCCCCTGAGCCGGGATATTATTTCGGTGGTGCATGTGCTCTCACCCATTCACCCAGATCAGTAGGTGAAGGTTTAGGGAGGAAGGCAACGGCGTGTGCTCTCATTTGTCACCTGGCACATTTGCACCCCACCCCCACCCCCCCACACTCACCTCCATTGCTTTGTCTGCTCCTCATTACTTATTCCCCCTCCCTCGTTCTGGAGATGTGTGCAGTCTCACCCAGGAGAGGAGTGTTACACGCCAGCCATCTGCATTTCCATGCTCCAGTCTGAGAATCAGACGTACCAACATATCTATATCTATCTGATATATTGCTAAATCAATATATAACATTGTACCAATATAATGTGTATGTATTATATAGATGGCATACTGTACTGTACATACTGTACACACACACACACACACACACATATATATATTATATAAACTCTATACTAGACTATATTTAAAGAGGACAGACATACATACATAAAGAACGATTTAGCAGCATACAGTGCAGTGATTGGGAACATACACTATATATCAACCATTAAAATTCCCAGCTTTCTGGATAGCAGGTCTAGGTTGCCAGTAACACAGTGATGATATGATGGGACCAGACAGCCAAAAATAATAATAACAGTGTGCTGGGGATCAGGCAGATAATCACTTCAGGAAAAAGAAAATGGCAAAAATTTCCAATTAAATAGTCTCGTGGGTGTTTAACAGAATCTAGCTTGCATATTTTGTCAAAGGTCTTGGCTATTTATTATTTTTCCTTCCATTAAAAGTGTAACAGCAGAAGGAGCCAGGTCGGCTGCTCTTTATGACGAACGGTGGTGTTTCGGGGAAAAGCCTCCAGTTGATATCAGCTGATTAGAATTCTGGGTACGGATTGGCCACCAGCCAGCTCTCACAGCAAGCTGTAATAGGTTTTCTTCTATTTGGTCCCGTTTTTGATGTATCTCTCCTCCACCCCTCGGAGGTAGAAATGAACTGGACTGAGCAGATTTTATTCTATGTCCACCATCTTTTTTTTCTGCAACAAAATATCTCAGGTTGTAGTTATTATTTGCACACGATCCTCTACTGTGCAGTCGCGGGTAGTGTGAATTCACTGATAATACCGCATATCATGTAATAACTAATGAATATCCGCTTTCCAAAACGCCAGTGGTTATGGTTCATAGGAACCTGGATTTAGGGATGAGGTTCACTGAAAGTGTTTGCGCTGGGCGGATTACAGAGGCAGACAAAGGAAGACAAAGCCAGAAGGCTATATTTTCTGTAATATAATATGTGTCATGCAGTAGTATGGCTTGAGCCAATTGTATGTGTTGTGTATGGCTACCCAGTTATTTGTGGAAGTGTTGCTCCAGTACCAGCAGAGAAAACAGTTCCTTTTACGCCTTCTTTAAGCACCTGCTACTGTATTCCTATACAAATATTTCCATGTAGGTATAGCAAATAATTCCATACTCTACTGAGCATCTTACCAAGCTTTCAGTGAACCTTTCCTCTTGTCATGGAACATCATAAATGTTTTTTAACCTGCTTGATGCTACATAATCTAGCATTTTCTAAATCCTCTAACTTTCTCTTGTGCCTGCTATGGCACTTAACAGAATGTGGTACGTTATGTAAGGATTCTTACTATCTGATTGTGCCACTTGACTTAGTATCATCAGTGCTCTTAGTCTGGCCTTTTCGTATGCATTTTTGTCAACTGCTCTGGATAAGAGCATCTACTAAATGACAAAATGCAAATGCAAATACAGTCCTATTTCACAACATATTATTATGAAATTATTTTTTCTTTTTGTATTAAGAAAACACATTTACTTTTTCAACCTTGCTGGCAGAATGCAAGGAGTTGCCCAGTTCTATTCAGAGGAAAATTCCTGTTTCCAGCTTAGTAATTTATCACAGAGCTCTGACAGTGTTGATACTAGTTCAACTTTTCATCCTTTGAGTTTTCCCCTGTTAGAGAAAATAAAGGAAAGCATGAAAAACTAATGTGTGAACCTCCACTTCATGGTAACATGCGCCCACACACACACACACACACACAAAAAACCTTATCTGCATTGTCCACACTGGGGCTTTACTCTCTGCTATCAGTTGGACAAATATCCCCTGCACATGCTCAGTGAGAGAGAGGAGCTTTCTAATCTAACTGCTCATCCTTATCTATCTACCATGAAACTGGCTGGGACATGTATGCATGTGGAGAACCAATCATTAGCGTGTCCATAATTGAATTGTTTCCCTCAGTATCCAGCCATCTTATGTACATGTTAGACTTGACAGGACACATCCTTTTCTTTCAGTACTGTACAGTACTGGCGAAAAATTGAAGGAGTGCATTTTATTGTTGAGGTGAACAGGTAGAGGCTTATCACGCTGGTAAATTGAATGTGTCATTCTCTTAGCAAGCGTGATATTCGTGGTAATGCTGGTTCACACGAACAGTGAGTCTGCTGGTTATTTTTGCATGGGATCACAGTTTGCTTGAGATTGAGAGAAAGTCTGTGACAATGAATAGGTCAGTGTTAGAACAAATGCAATTTCACCAATAAATTAAAATATACAGCATATGTGATTGTTCAAAACACTTAAATTAATATCCTTATCTCTTGAGTACATAGGATGACATTTTTTAGAAAAGGCAATATAAATGAACATTACTCTTTAACTAATTTCTATTAACATGTAGTCTAAAATTAAAGACTTAACTCTCTATCTTGTGGTTAATTGATTGATTGATTGTATCAATCTGTATCTGTATCAAATGGTCCAACACCATTTTGGGTTAACTACTCATTGTGAACTGTAAAATAATCAAGACGTAAAAATAAAATTAAACAGGTAAAACCACAGTGAAGAACAGCAGAGCAGTCCTGGTATGATTCTGTGCTTTCTGTATGCCAGACCAGTCTTGTAACCTGATGAGACTTCTTTGAGCTCACATACCCTTGACCCTGAGTTCGACAATCAGGGGATGACTGAACCATCAACATCTGTTGACAGCAACATCAATACCTACTGACTCAGGAAGGAAGATTATGTTGGATTTTGAATGACTGTGCTTAATTATTTTGTACATGTTTTCACAATCTTTACATTGAACCATAGTGGATGTCTAGAACAGAATTATGCCTTAAAACTGATCTAAAGTGTGCAGTTGTGAGAGGGATGGGGGCCAGGGGATCTGATGCTCTGGGACCGCGAGCCGAATAGAGGAGCTTAGTTCACGTATGGGAAAGCTGGCTTCTCCTGAGAGAGGCCTTCACCACCAAATCAATGTACCCCCAACAGCCAGCTGAGGTGCTGCGTAACAAGCGTGCAAGAGGGGAAAAACATTGGGGGGCAAGGCTCGGGAAGTCTGATCCCCACAGTCACAACACCCACAGGCTCCCGCCGGGGGGGGGAACCAGACTGACATATCCCAGAGGTGGAGTAGGACACGTTATACCTCCATTTCCCTCCAATTCACCAGGGCCCCCTCTGAACTACATACATAGCAAGAATAACATTAACCCAAGACAAAAATAGGTGGGCATGTGTTTTGTTTCATCTGAATGTATGATCAATGTAAAAGTAGATCATTGGCATAAATTTCATGGATTTCAGGCTCACGGATTTTGTCCCTTGGGAAGAGTTTGTGAACACAGTTTCAGAGTCTGGAAATGTACAGGTGATGTTTTGTATATACTTTTCAATGCTGTCATGCAATGCTATGTTTACTTCATATCCTGACCTTGAATTGATTATTGGCAAGCATTTATGGCTATAATGTAAATCTCAAGGACTGGGCATGCATATTTACATAAAGGCCACATGCTGATACCGACACCATCATTTTAATAAAGATAGAGCTGGTGCCTGTCCGTATATCATTTAATATATCACAGACAGCACTGCAAAACTGTAATTTGCATTTACTTGATTAAACCACTTTTCATTTGGGAACTGTATGTATGAATATGAATTTTACGTCAACCCATGCTGACCCGCTTAATACCCAAGAAGACATGTCTGAACTGATTTCCTTTATGATGCACCATAATCGGACTGGAATTATGTATTATGCCGACACCCATCCCATCGGTGTAATTATTGCGTATGGCATGTTGACACAAATGATCACGGAATGAATTGTAAGTTAAAAATGAAGTGTTATTATTCGATTACATTACACAAGGTTATTAATGACAATGCAATGGTATCAAATTTAATTACGCAAGTGAATTGAATTAATCAATTTAGTATTTGATTGTCAGTGTTGGCACTTGTCCGTGCTGAGACCATTATTGGCCCAGTGGCCGCTAATGTTGCGTCACAAAACAGTGTAACGATTTGTACGACAGCGAAGTCCGGCTCCGGTACTTTCTGTGCAGAAAACCGTTCCACGATCAGCTAACCCGGCCCCAATTGAGACTCAAAACGTTTTATGTAAAAGTGAATGCTGATCCAGGATCAGCGTTAAGGATCTATCTGCGTCTCATACCTTGATTTTTAAATTGTGTACAATTATTCAATTGCAATGACACCCATACAATAATCTTTCAAGAGCAATTATTTTAGTATGTTGATTGCATTAAAATGTTTTAAATGCACATAGGCTAATAAGGCATTTTTGCTTCATTTTGGTGCTGATAGGCTGATACGCATCAAGATGTAAAGAATATTTAAAGAAACTCTTGGATGCACACTGCAAAATCAAACATGTCTTACTTGTGAAATGAACAGTTCGACGTCAGTTTTACCCACAAAACACGTAAAATTGAAACGTATGAAAATCGATCTCCGGACGGTGTGTCACTTAGACGTCAACATTTTTGAGTGGCCCTCTGTTTGGCCATTGTCATCAGCAGCATTTTTGCCCGAGGCGCACGAGCCTCGCGATAGTGTTTGCACAAGCGGCGCGTGACGCCGAATGCAAAGGTTGCACTCACGGGCTGCTCAAGACGCACTGCAGAGGTGCGGGAGCTTCGTCTCTTAAAAAATGTTACATTTTGCAATCTGAGAGGAACAGTTACGAGCCGGTTTGATTCGTGCGAAAGATCCGCAGCTCTGAGAAATCCGCAAGGTTTTCCCCACTGCCGCCGATGCCCTTGTTTGTTTGCTCTCTCGTTTCGAAAAAGTAGCTTGATGAGTGTCCAAAGTAACAGTGGAAGTGGTGGAAGTTTGGAGGGGACGCCATCTTGGTCCCAGCTCTCCACGTCCCCAACACCGGGTGTGATTTCTCAGCAACAGATCGCGGCACCGGTGAAGGCCAAGGAAGGTAACGCCGAAGTATATCTCTCCGATCTTAAGAAATTGCGATGCGTTTGTTGTTTTGCATGCAGCGGGCAGGAGGGGAGGGATATAGCTTAGCCCCCAATTGAACGCCGAGGCCGTGTTGGCTAAGCTACTGTACTACTGTGCAGCTAGTCAAGAGGTGTCTGCTTGATCGCTAGCTAGCCAAGCTGTGGAGTATCATGGAAAAAACCAGCGAGGCAAAACGAAAATCGACTTGCTAACTAACTGTGTTTATTTACAGATCGGCGGCTTCAGCCACAAACATCCTCTACCCGATAAATAACTAAATTTGCCTTAGTTCACGCAGGGTAGTGTGGGCTTCGATCAAGACACTGCACTTGAATAGAGGTGCCTACTCGCTTTTTATTTGCTTTCTCGCTAGCTAAGATGTCTGATGATAAAAAAGGGTCGGGTCGGGTCGTTTGACATCATGGAGGATCCATGGATTTTGTTACAAGAAGTGTTTGATCGATCCGACTGTTATAAAATTGTAGTTTCCTGGTAAGAAATTTAGTTAAATAGTTAGCTACCTATCTGACTGATCAGCGACGTTTGTCACCTTAGCTAGCCAGTAACAACTTTCACCTTTTGGCAACGAATTCCGGATCGAAACATTTTTTTGATCGCACTAGCTGATGTTAGGTAGCTACCGTTAGCTAGCCAGTTAGAAAAATAAACTGTCATGCACAGTGCAAAGGATGATAGTGACCATCCTGTATGATCGTTTTCATACACATAGTCAGATAGGTGGCTGGGTTGCTAAATTTTTGTGTAGCTATCTGTATTGCATGGAGATCAGACCGTCTGTCCTAAAATACACAGGTGTACATCATGCAAAATACGATGTGGATTAAGTCTAGTTAACTATCTAGCGAACTAGCTAACGGACAGTTTGTTTGTAGCTCTAGCTAGATAGGCACGATCTACGTTTCAAAACCTGGATTTGCAGGCATACTGGGATTAATGTTGCTTTACTGTGGGTAGACAGCTAGTTAGCGGTGTGTTTTCTAAACTGTTGAGCAAGACAGACCGGGATAGGTAAAGGAGATGGTTAGCTGGCCGACTGGCTGACTATATAATGATTTCTAGCCAAGTTAACGTTAGCCACGTTAACTACTCGCTAAAATGGTGGAGGCAACTACAGCTGGCTGCTGTCTGTAGCAAGTTGTGTGAAGTTTGCGAAGGATGATGTCGTATGCATGCAGTGATCATCATTTATGACTAGCAGCTAACTAGCTTGTTGTTTTGTTTTGCATTAGCGTTGATTCCAGTTCAGCTTTTATTTTCATGGGTTTACATCGCATTAGTATCATTTAGCAGACGCTCTTATCCAGAGCGACTTACATTGGTGATATTTTTACATGTTATCCATTTATACAGCAGTATATTTACTGAGACAGTTGTGGGTTAAGTACCTTGCCCAAGGGTACAGCGGCAGTGCCCCAGCAGGGAATCGAACCTGCAATCTTAAATGTATAAAAAGTCTAGATATATCACTAAATCCTGGTAGAATGTAGATTGGCTTAGTTCTAAATGGGGAAAATCCATGAGGGTTTGAGGTGGATGTGGTGAAAAGTTTTCACACAGTGTTGTGAGAATGTCTGAAAATAACTTTGAACACACACTGCACCCATGTAGTGTACAGACACCCAACTATGAACTGGGTAGCCTAGGGTGATGTCATGTATTCCTTCTTTCATCTTCTTGTCTGCTTAATACAGAATTAATCTTCCCTGATTCCTCGAATGGTAGCTGATTGTTTTTGTAAATTGGTAAGCATAATTACGTGGGTTTAAATGCATCCCACTCATATCCATGTTTGCAAGATAATTCCTTCTAGACTGTAAAGCAAATGCTGTTTCTTTTAGTAGGCTGTAACACTGGGACAGTCGAGCTGATCATAGGTGAAAGTTTGCTGTTTTTAGGCCTCTACTCCAGGGTTGCCTGATGCAAGCTCCTTCCATTTGAGCTACACATTTTAGACAGTGTTGAAATGTCTGCTGTAAACAGGTGGACAATGTCTATGCTGAACTGCTCGCAGCTGAAACGATATCCACAACGTTCTAAGGGTTCTACTGCCTCCAGTGCATGTGCTAAAATTTGATGACAACCAGTATAAAGTATGGTATACAGGACTTCATACTGTTTGTAGGTCAGAAAATGCTGTTGATCTACTTAGGTTAAATAACACTCAAAATTCAGTGAAGTGCAGTTAAATTAAAAAAGGTTAAATAAACAACTGAAAGGTGACTCGATTCATAAAACCATGCACTGTCTTATTATGGTAGAAGCACTTTGAAACCAGAGGTGCAAGAGGTTTTCTTAATCTGATTATTCATATATCATAAAATTTTGTAGGCACCATATTCTCAGTACATTATCAGAGTCAAGATTTGAGTAAATAGACAAAAGTTTCAAAGTTCACGTTTTCCCAACAGTCTTGACTAACCTTCAGTGACCATAACCTTATCTGTCCTTACATAACCTTACAGGGGATAAGTTTAATGGTTTCCTTTCTGCCATTTTGTGACAGACACAGGTGCACCTGTGTGTTTTCCTCTTGAGGTCATCAGCTGTGGTCAGCCAGAGTGATGCCTGGTGTCAGAAAATGTGTGACATGGAAGTGGATATACTCACGTGTCATGGCTTCTAGAATTTGGTTAAGACTCAGTGCAGGTGTTTGCCAGTTAACACGATTCGATGTTTTGCTGCTGTTGCCATTTTGAGCAAAATTCAGTCGATGCTTTCCAGTTATAGTTCATTATTATTTGATCTTGGTGCTTTCCATTCAAACATCCCTTTCATGAGAAATCTAACTCTTAACAAAGCAGGAAATTGATCAAGTAGCTGTATCTAAACAGAACAAATCCTTTGATGTGCATTTCAGTGGAACAGTTAACGGGCATCGATGCTGGAGAATGATTGTTGCTCAGTTACATTATCACACCAAAACTTGCCATTTTCACACATCTATGAGATACAGATTAATGATATAAAATTGCCGCTGCTTTATATTATGATATTAGCAGTCTTTTTGATTTACGCACCATCCGGTAAATTGCGGTGCTCTTGGATCATAGGTTGATGGTAATATTATTTGCCCAAAATGGCTCTCGGTGTCCTAAAAATGCCGCGGGGCATCCTGTCACCGGTGGCAAGCGGTAACCTGAGGACCGGGGGCTGCAGCCTGCGTCTCCTCTCCCCTGTGATGCCAGTGGTTGGTGGAGGCTGCCGTTGTTGTCGACAGCAAACCTCAGGAGAGGAGATATGTTTTCCGCCTGGCTCCGCTGTGGTAGGCCCTCTTTGGCGCTACTCGTTCGTGCCGGCTCGGTGAAGGCGAAGTGTTGATGTTTTCCGTGCGGTCCTCATCCGGCCGGCTGCCTCTCTTTTGTTTGGCCCTGTGTAACCGCACTAGCGTGGCCACCGTCCCAGAGCTGTCCCGCTGTTGCCTTTCCTGCTCCCTCGGTAATTTGTAGAAACCTTTGTACCTCTTAACCCGCCTTTTAAGTTGAACCTGCCATTTTACTTCGGACTGTCTGTAGCACAGCTGTCATTGAGACGCGCTGGGTTTTTTGTTGTTGTTGTTTTTTTACAGTTGTTCCAATCATGTGAAGAGAAGTACCTGCTGTGCAAAGTGAGATGGTGTCTACCTGGTTTTACTAAAAATAAACTGTCTGAGATTTATCCTGATTTCTTTTAAGCACAGTCTAGCTCATTTAGAAGATTGGAGCGCAAGGGGTGACAATTTTGCGAAGTGGCAGAATGCGGGGGGCACTAGTAGCTAAACCACCTTCTGTGCACCAGCGTACAGGATACTTTGAGGTAAATCTAGTGTGTTCTGAGGTCAGACAAGTGTGAGTTGATACACTGTTACAAACCGAGACAGTGGCAACAGACTGTGAGCAGAATATTTTAAGACGCCTGAGTAGAAACAAAGTGAGGGTAGGGAGGCTCAGTCTGGACATGAAGGCTTTCGGTTCATTTCAAGGTTTCGGCTTCTTTGAAGTTCTCGGTTTCTTTTCCCGGTTAGGCCTTTGCTGAACGCCGTCCGACCCCTGTCTGTTGTGAGGGAGCCATTGAAGCCCTGAATATGTGATACTGCCTTTTGTTGTTTCAGGCTCACATCAATCCGCTGTGCAGCTCAACGTAACATAGGTATAGGAGACACGTCTGAGATTTGTGTGTGTAAAGCTCACTACAGAAAGACTGTTAATGACTGATTTGGATGTGTTTTGGGGAGGAAGGATGCTGCTTGAATGTCATCCTGTTCTGCGCACTAGCTCGGTCGATACAGTGGTGAAAATTCAAACTCGCCTACGGTGGAAAATGGCAGAACAGACAATGCAGTAAATATGGCTCACAGCATTATTTCACAGTAGTGTTATTTCCTCATTCCTTGGATTGCTGCAGTCTGTTTTTTGTGATTGCTGGGATTACCATGCAGACGGTTGTGTTGTGGTTTGCTTTTTCAGGAAAATGATTTTTTTTTTCCCTTCAGTCATTTTAGAATTGAAGATTCTCATTAAGCTGGCTTGCCTTTATAGGGTTAATCCCCTATGATTGTGTTCATTTTCCTTGAGCCTTTTCCTCCATGTGCGAGTTTTGCAGAGCAGATGTTGAAATGTGTTTTGGTTGTTGATTTTTGCCGTTTTGTAAATTTAGCAGGCACACTTGTCATCTTGTTTGCTCTCTCTGTTTACATGACATTTACACAGCACTCAGTCTGTGTCTGTGTGTTGTATCTACTTTTGATGTACACTTCATATATTATCCGTTTTTTTTTAAATTGGAATAAAATATATTACTGTGTAATTATCCTGGCCAGAGTCTAATCCCTATATTTGTGTGTCCCCAAGTGATTCGCTGTTTCATGTTTTATTTCCAAACGCGATCTTGTGCACTCTTCCCTTGTTGCTGTCATTCCTGTACAGTGCACCTTTTTAATTGGACACCTCAGAAACTGCAGATTCTGATGCCAGCGTGTGTCATATTGAGAAGCGGGTTAACAGTGAGACGGTTCGTCACCACCAGCTGTAGCAGCGTGCTAGGTGCTGCCAAGCTCGCTTAAGGATTTGGTTATTAGTAATTATAAAGTACGAGGGCCTTTACCGACGAATGGCCTGTCAGCTCAGTCTGAATTAGTCTTGCACCACGCCCTACGTATTTGCGATATCCATTTGTGCCTCAAGGTTGTAACTGACCTTACCTCCCAGCCTCTCACCCTCAGTAATGAGGAACGGGTATAAAAAATGATTTGGTTTCACTCGCTGACTGATGACCTAAAAGACTGATGTTAGTTGATATTAGGGGTGCACTGTGTAGTGCTGTATGTACTTCTGCTATCAGCAGATCACTTAGCGTTGGTGTTATTTTCTACCTGGTGGTTGAAACATTGCTGGTGCTTCATCGTCATGGCCACCTTCTAGAATCTAGATTAGGTTCTGCAGCGCTGTGAAGCGTGTGAGAACTCTGGGGTTGATTCTTTGTTTTTAAATGCTCGTTTTTACCCTTTATGAAATACATTTTTATAACAACCAATTGTACATGAGGCTTGCCTCACCCCAACAACCTGTGCACTCGTGCAGGAGTGTGAAAGTGAGATTAATGCACTCCTATGAAACATGTGCACCTACCCAATGGCCATTTAAAACTACAAGTCCCACAGTGCACTGCAGGCATGTAAGCACCGATTGGACGATAGGCGCAGCTCCACTGGAGTCGTCTGAGTAACCGGTGGGTGTCTGATGAGTGGAAGGCTGTCTGACAGTGAAAGGAGGAAACCCTGCACGACCTCCCTACCCACCCTTTCCTTGGTGGAAAGAAGCCAGTTTGTCCTGCCTCTGTGGTCTCTTAGTCACTCTTTGCTGTTGACATTGCTGGGATTGAACCTGGGCCATAGGGCACCGCATATACTCATTGCATTATATTACATTACGTGCATTTAGCAGGCACTCTTATCCAGAGCGACTTCCAGCACAATAGAACATCAGTGTATCCATTCAATTTAAATGAGCAACATTGTCAGGCCAGGCTAACAACACTCCCAGACCAGTGACTGTGAGCATAACACTATTCAAGCCCTACCACAAGTTAACTTCTGGCCTCTGACAAAAGCCAAGTATACTACTCAAGAGGAGTGCCTCACTAACTGAGCCAGTCAGGAGGATTCGCTCATTTTGAATCTAACTGTTGGTTGTTTACGTGCAGGAGGTTCAGCAAGCGACATAAAGCATGTTGAGATGCAAACAAAAGGGACGTAAGCTTGGTTTACTTTACTCTCCTTGGATCACTTGTGCGAGCATTCATTTTGCCATGTTTAAAGTGGTCTCTTATATTTTCTTTGCGGTTTAGCATAGGGACAAAGTCCAAACTATTTCTGGGTGGTTAACAATCTCGCAACCATGATTCAACTTTTCTTGACATGAGATGCTTTGTGCTTATGCAGCTCAGCATATGCTGGCTGCAGGCCTGTGACAGTGAATTGCCCTTAGAGGCAGACGTGCTGGAGGATGGGTTATGATGCATGTGCTGTATTGCTCATATGTGATTGATTGAAACGGATCCACAGGTATCAGCTGTTTGTGCCCCTGATGTTTTTTCGGTGGGGAGGCAGAGTGTGGCGGCTGGCGTTGTGCGGCCGTGTGTGGCTGCGTGTGGGTGTGTGTGCTGAAGGGAAAGAGCAGTGTCAGCAGGTGAACGGGTGGTGTCTCGGTTTCCCAAGGAAATTGATCCTTGTCACAAAGCCAGTCCAGCTGGCCCCAGGCTCTGTACTTTTGTCTCCAAGAGGCCAAACGGACAACAGACGAGTGAGCTTGCGCCGTGTGCCGATGCAGGAATCCTGTCTGTGTGTGTATGTGTTCAGTGCATAACCCTGTGTGTGTGTGTGTGTGTGTGTGTGTGTGTGTGTCTGTGTGTGTCTGTGTGTGTTCAGTGCGTAACCCTGTGTGCGTGCGTGTGCGTGCGTGTGCGCGTGTGTGCGTGCGTGCGTGCGTGCGTGCGTGCGTGCGTGCTTGTGTGTGTGTGTGTGAACAGCACCCTGCTTGTTGTTCAGCCCTTACCATTACTGGATTTAAACTAGTGATGGGAATATTAAATACTAAAGGAATTTCTCATGTCTCAAAACCGTTTGCCTATTTACATTTTAATTTATTTGCTTATTTTTTTAATCTAATGGTTTAATGCACTTGTTATCTCTACCAGCTTGCTTGTATCTTGTCTGGCCAACCATTGAAACTTGGTCATGCAGTGCTTCTAATATTGTTGACTCCTTATGGCTTCTTGCTTGTGTTGTGCTCTGTCTGACTTGTAAGTCGATTTGGATAAAAGCTTCTGCCAAATGAATAAATGTAAATGTATTCGTTAAGTCTTGGGTGAATCCAATTGGAGTGTTAGTGAGTGTTTGGTTACCAATAGTTGAGCGCTCTCAACTGCTTTTGTCTTCCCTCACACTGAGTTATTCAGAGTTGGCTGAATTGGATGAGTTTTAAAGGGCTTGTCCAGTGAAAAATCAGAAGTTATGTAAGGAGTATGTACGAGCATGATTGTATTTTACAAAGAATGTCCTGTGAAGCTATAACCCAAGGGCCCTGCTGTTGGGTGCTTCTGTCATTAGTCAGATAATTCATTCTCAGGATGTCACAGTTGAAGGAGGACGTCACAGCACCTGGCACTGGAGGTGTGCGTGTGGAAAGCAAGGCCAGGTGTCCTGTAACGCCGAGGAGCACAGCTGCTCTGTGCTTAAGATGGCGAGGTCACAAGTGTCCAGTAAGCATCTGCCTGCCTGTTGAAAAACAGTCTGATGTGGACAGAATTCCTGATTGTCATTAGCTGAGAACCGTCATCTCCCTTACCAGTTCCTTACAAACCCAGTGTGGTCAGGATTATAATGCTTCGCATGAGTTAAATGGATGAATTAATACATGTGAACCTGGTTACCTGGAGGGAAAGTGTTCAGTTTCACACTCCTTCGTTAACATGTATGTGTGTCTCTCTCTGACAGAGTTGTCATGTTGAGTAGACATTAGCTAGTACCTGGCAAGCCAGTTCAGGCTTCATGTCCCTCTGTGTTTTACCCCCATCCTACCACAGTGCGAATCGTCTGAAGGCAGGAGTGGTAACTCGTCAGGCGTGTGGATCTCTGGTCCCTCTTTTTCTCTGTGCTGTGTATGAGGCGGGGGAAGCGTCTCCTGGCAGCGGCAATGCTTGGCTCGGTCACCTCCATGTTCAGACGGCTCTCTCCCAGCTCAGCCTTCTTTAATATGGAAGCGTTTCCTGCATTCTGCTCGTTTGAAATGCTGAACGCTGAATAATTGCATCTGCTGTCCTTCGAATCCGCACGTCGGCAGCCTGTGGCCTTTGTGTTGTTTTTGTGTTGTAAGGAAATATGGTGTCACAAAATGTATTTATAGCTTGAGTTATAGTGGAAACAGTGATATGTGCAGTATCTTTATAGACTCCCAGTAACAAATTGTGCGAATCTTTAACTTGACATAAAGATTAATTGGGTTAGCAGATGTTTGCTTGCTTTTAGTTAACTCAGCTGCCGCCCTTTCCAAATGTGATTTATTTACATTATACTAAATTGTAGCTTTTTGGATTAAAGCTTTTTAAAGCAAAATGAACACATTTAGTTTTGGCATCATCATTAAATTTTGACAAACTGAAGCAGATAAACTACCTGCTTGTCCGCAAGTTAAAATATCTTGAATGTTATGCTGGCATTAGATTAGGTCAGTATTGCATAGATGTTAGACTGCACTCATGTTGGTGTTTGAATGTTGGTGTTTGTCACATTGCAAGAATTAAAGTAAATGAATCACTTGACAAACTGTGACGCCCCTAGGCTGCACTAGCTGTAAAAAATTCATTTTCAAATAATCACTGGCTACAACCCAGTTAAACTGATCTGATGGCAAATGTTCATGTTTTTGCGATTGTGCAGTAAGTTACATTCTAGGGTTTGCTTCATAGCACATTTGTTAGCTAGCGTGTCATACAGTTGTCCAAGATGGCAGTTTAGAAGGTTAATGAGGTTATTTTTGTTGGTCTTCAGACATTAAATCTTTTATAAACATGTGTCTTACATTATGGAGTATTGTGCTGCGTCGGTGTGAATTGGGAGGTTGTTTCTCCAGAGCCTGTGAGATTTGTGTATGAGTTTCTCAGCTCTGTACTGTTAAATGTGTCAGAGCTGTAGCTGGTGTGTTGAGCCACCAGTACAGACCTTGTTAGGCTGCTGTTTCCTCTCTGACCTGTGCGCAGAGGAGGCGCAAGCTTTAACAATAACGGTCTGACACCCTCAGCTAACAGCATCATACAGCTTACAGTATGCGCGGGCGCTGAGCTATCGGGGCAAATTAGGGCAGAGACTAAGGAGGGACTTCTTAACCTGCTCTTAAAGCAGCAGATGTCAGAGAGCAGAATAAAGCCATTAGGCTGTGTGCAGTTACACATGGATGTTTATACGCCTGCTTTCGGGTTAGCGCTCATTATCGCTGAGAGGCTCGCGCTTTCCCAGCTTCCTCTCTCTCCCTCCCGAGCCGGCGCGGGAGGAGGTGTGGCTGTGGCGGGGGGGTGTCAGCGACGGCAGCAGCCAGCGCTCGCTAAATCTCACCGTCCGCACATCACTTGGGCGTGGAACTGCGTCACAGGGTGTCCGTGTGGCGCTGTCTTTAGGTCAGCTTTCACAGGGCATCTGTGAGTGCTGTGAAACTCTGCTGTTGCCAGAAGGAGGAAGCAGCAGCTGATGTGTGTGTTCATCACGTGTGTCTTAGGAGTTCAGTGCTGATGTTCGGCAGAGAAGGTCCACTATTTTTTACTTTTTTCTCCCGAAAAAACAACAAATTCCATTTTGGCCTCTTCTGTTTTTTCCTCCTTTTTTCATTATTTTCACTGTTTTCGACCACATCTCGATCCACTTAATCTTATCTACAACATATTAGCGTGTTTTGAAATAAGATGAGATAAGATCTTTCTCTTTCTGTGATAAGTGAAAAATTAAACCAAAGTAAGCTCAATTTCAGCAGCCTTCTGCTTAATATTGAACAGTAGTTACTGACCTCGCAGTGAACTTTTTATCGACTTCTCCTGGGCACAAATTTTGCAAGGTGTTTTGGCAGATGGAGGCAAAGTCTCTCTTGTCTGACCACTTCCTCTCACTCTGGTCAAGCCGATCAGCTTTTCAGAAAATGTGTCGTGCCTCTTATTTGTGTGCTCATATTCTTGATAAGAATGCAAATTCTAATTACGAACCTGGGGATTGGGTTTGATTTTTGGTCATTTAAGCAGCATAATTTGTGAAAGCTTGTTTGGTGGAGCATTTACGATTGGCATCCTGATGTCTGCTCGAGAGCCCCTGGTTTAGTGCCAGATTGGTTTCTTTCCCCTTTGACTCCTGTGCTGTCGTTTAGCTGCTGAGGTTGGATCTCCCAGCATGCCTGCCGTCTCATTCAGAGTCACAAGATGGCTGAAAATCACATGTTGCTGGGTGTCTAGAACATTCCATGCTGTTGGTTTCAGGACTTTTTCCATTAAACAATGTCACATGCAGGATGTTCCGAACACTGTCTTTCACTTTCTTATAATCCAAGCCAGAGGAAACTTTACATTTCATGTTCTTAGTTGATCTGTTTGTGTATGTATTCCATACATATGTATTACATGTATTCATATTCTGAGCTATTTGTATGTATGTATTTGTATGTGATATGTATATGTACTAATGTTCTGTGAGACAGACCGTGTAGGTGCTTACTGTAGGTGCAGACATTAACAGGAAGGCAGAGATCAGGCTGTAATGTTTGATTTCAGTTCAGGCAAAGGCAGCCACTTCCTCATCCCACAGACAGCCCTGCATTCTTCCCCAATCCACTGCTGCTGTCTGGTCTGTGGAAAAATTAGATTAACACTTTTAGGCAGGAAACCATGGTGTCATTTGATGCAGGCTTCAGGAGGGGAGTGGAACGGAGCTCACATATATTTCCTGTAATATTATTAGCATTGTTTTGACTGGACTCTTAGTGGATGTATTTTACAAGGACCTGTCTATGTGTGATCTAACAGATTTATGGAAAGATTACAGAATTGGGTGCTTAGTGATATTTAATATTTTATCCCTAGCCAAATGGTTAAAAATAATGTTGTTGAGCATGCTTTTGCCCATGCTAATTACTTTTACTTACAGTTCATGATTTATGCTTCTCGCGTAGTGATCAGTCAGTCCCTCCACCCGTCTCTTCCCTCCCACTCTAACGGTTAAAATGACTGCACAGGGCTTCCAGTTAAACTCATGTTACATATTACACCAGTAGCTGCACATTGCATTCCATTACATGGGCATGCAAACCACAAACCAAATCCATTTCAACGGTGAATTGTAAAGATATGGAAAAGCAATCATGTGTTTTGGCCTGGTGGGGTTGGTTCTGTTCCTGTGTGTTCTGACTGAGTGGGCTGGGGTTGGTTGTGGTCCTGTGGTCCTGTGTGTTTTGGGCTCCTGTGTTCCTGTGTGTTCTGACCGTTGGTGGTGGTTTGTGGTTGGATGTGTTGTGACCGTGGAGGGCGGGGTTGGTTGTGTTCCTGTGTGTTCTGTCCGTGGGGGGTGAGGTTGGGTGTGTTCTGATCGCGTAGGGGGTGGTTTGTGCTCCTGTGTTCCTCTGTTCTGACCATGCAGGGTGAGGTTGGTTGTGTTCCTCCTTTCTGACCGCGTAGGGGGTGGTTTGTGCTCCTGTGTTCCTCTGTTCTGACCACGCAGGGTGAGGTTGGTTGTGTTCCTCCTTTCTGACCGCGTAGGGGGTGGTTTGTGCTCCTGTGTTCCTCTGTTCTGACGGCGTGGGGTGGGTTTGTGCTCCTGTGTTCCTGGACAGCGTGTGTTCTGTGTGTTCAGCGTGGGGGGGTGTTGTGTGCTCCTGTGTGTTCTGTTCTGACGGCGTGGGGTGGTTTGTGCTCCTTTGTGTTCTGATGGCGTGGGGGTGTTGTGTGCTCCTGTGTTCCTCTGTTCTGACGGCGTGGGGGTGTTGTGTGCTCCGGTGTGTTCTGATGGCGTGGGGGTGTTGTGTGCTCCTGTGTTCCTCTGTTCTGACGGCGTGGGGGTGTTGTGTGCTCCTGTGTTCCTCTGTTCTGATGGCGTGGGGGTGTTGTGTGCTCCTGTGTTCCTCTGTTCTGATGGCGTGGGATTGTTGTGTGCTCCTGTGTTCCTCTGTTCTGAGGCGGGATGGAGGTTGCTGTGTTCACAGCCTGTGTTCCCCTGTTCAGGCAGGAGGTTGGGTGCTGGGGGTGTTGTGTGCTCCTGTGTTCCTCTGTTCTGATGGCGTGGGATTGTTGTGTGCTCCGGGTGCAGGCGGGATGGAGGAGCTGCACAGCCTGGACCCCCGCAGGCAGGAGCTGAGGAGGCGCACCTGGGGGTGAGCCCACACGCGCCTGCACGGGGAGCGCCCACACGGCACCAAGGTGAGCCCACACGCACCTGTACACACGCCCACACGCACCTGTACACACGCCCACACTCACCTGTACACACTCCCACACTCACCTGTACACACGCCCAAACGCGCCTGCACACACGCCCACACGCGCCTGCACACACGCCCACACGCGCCTGCACACACGCCCACACGCATCTGTACACACACCCAAATGCGCCTGTACACACGCCCACACGCGCCTGTACACTTCCAGGGTAGACACACCTAAATGTACCTGTATACATGCCCGCATTCAGCTGTAGGCACATGCCGACACAGCTTTAGACGCTCAACTGCACATATAAACACACAGAGTCGCATGGACATAGCGCTTTACCCTGCACACAATGCTATACGCACACAGTGATTGATTCTGTGTGGGATATTAATGAACCTCTGAAGCTTAATGAACGTCCAAAGTTGTTTTCAGCTGAAACTTGTTTTACATAATTTAAATGCATGCTTCATTGTTTGAATCACACTGGATTGATGTCCATAAAGTGAATATGTAAATGTATACTGTCATTTATCATTTAAAATCATGCAAATGATCTTGATACCAGAACTTTCTTTAATAAAATGTAAAATATAAGGACTTCTTACTGTCTGCATTTAAAGGGTAACTTTATCAGGAAAATGAAATGAAATGCTTTCATTTGCAGACAGCAGGTTTATGTATTGAAAAGCCTTTCTTCATAACTGAGATCATAAGCTCATTTAAAAAAAAAATAGACCATGTGTTTTTATAATCACGACATTAAAATAAAATTATGCCTACGCATCTTAAATGCCAGACTACACATCTGAAACAGTTAGAAACCAAGTACAAACCTTTTATATTTCCCAGGCATCTCACTGCTTTTAACTTTGTTTCCAGGGCTTGACAAACAATGAATGTTCGAACCACAGCTTTGGAAGTCTTGGTTCCTCAAGTGACAAGGAATCGGAGGTAAGTTTTTAACGCGTCTGTTTTGCAGTGGCCGAGTCAGGGGTAGAATGGGTTTTCCTTGTCTGCCGTTGTCAGATACTCTGCATCGTCTGTAAAAGGCTGTGTGTTTGATCGCAGCTTGGATTTGATGCTGAATGTAGGCTTGGTAAGGTGAGCTCGTCTGGGTGGATGAGAGCATCTTAAATTCCCTCAGATAATCCCCACCAGCCTTTATCTATTCAAATGAAATAGAGGCGGTTAAAATGAAAGGGGCTCTGAAGAATTTTGGAGTCGGTGTAAAAAGCAAAAAAAAAAAACCCACAAAGTGTGAGCTTCACTGTGATTGGCATCAGCAGTGAGTGCGCCGTGTCTGCAGCAGATGCTGTGCAAAAGCAGCCCAGTCACACCGCACACTTGTCCAGGTGTCTGCGCAGTCGGCTGCAGTCTGCCCGGGGGTCTGTGAGTGAGTGAGTGGGAGGGAGTGGGAGTGGCCACTGGTGGTGGTCACGGGGGGCGTGATGTCACAGCCCGGCGCTGGACCCCGGCAGGGCCCGGGACAGGTGTTGAGCCCCCGCGTGCGGAGTGTCTGCACCACAAAACGTGCTGTTTGGGTCACTGTCTGTGCCAGTCGCTTCCTCTGGGGCTGACACACCTGCTGGGGTCATAAATCATGGAGGGAGAGAATGTGTGTGTGTGTGTGTGTGTGTGTGTGTGTGTGTGTGTGTGTGTGTGTGTGTGTGTGTGTGTGTGTGTGTGTGTGTGTGTATGTGTGTGTGTGTGTGTGTGTGTGTGTGTGTGTCAGTGTGTGTGTGTGTGTGTCAGTGTGTGTGTGTGTGTGTATGTGTGAGTGTATGTGTCAGTGTGTGTGTGTGTGTGTGTCTGTCAGTGTGTGTGTGTGTGTGTGAGTGTGTGTGTGTGTGTGTGTGTGTGTGTGTGTGTGTGTGTGTGAGTATGTGTGTCAGTGTGTGTGTGTGAGTGTCAGTGTGTGTGTCAGTGTGTGTCAGTGTGTGTGTGTGTGTCAGTGTGTGTGTGTGTGTGTGTGTGTGTGAGTGTGTGTCAGTGTGTGTGTGTGTCAGTGTGTGTCAGTGTGTGTCAGTGTGTGTGTGTGTGTCAGTGTGTGTGTCAGTGTGTGTGTGTGTGTGTGTGTGTGTGTGTGTGTGTGTGTGTGTGTGTGTGTGTGTGTGTGTGAGTGTGAGTGTGTGAGGTGCAGAGTAACCCGCTCCGTCCCCTCCTGCTCTGAGCTGCTGAGTGTGCGCAGCTGTCAGAGGCACAGATGCAGGCCATGCGTCACCCGCTGCCTAATGATGCATCTGCCACACGCGCAATCAGAGCAGCACCTGTCATTAGCGCCGCCTGCGGAAGCCTTCTCTCCCTCTCTCTCTCTTGCCCACTCTCTCTCTCTCTCCCTCTCTCCCCTTCTCTCTCTCTCCCCCCTCTCCTGCTCTCTCTCCTGCTCTCTCTCTCTTGCCCGCTCTCTCTCTCTCCCGCTCTCTCTCCCGCTCTCTCTCCCGCTCTCTCTCCTGCTCTCTCTCCCTCCCTCTCTCCTCTCTCTCTCCTCTCTCTCTCTCTCTCTCTCTCTCCCCCTCTCTCTCTGTCTCCTGCTCTTCTGCTCTCTCTCTCCCTCTCTCTCTCTCTCTCCCTCCCTCTCTCTTGCTCTGTCTCTCTCCTCTCTCTCTCTCCCTCTCTCCCTCTCCCTCTCTCTTGCTCTCTTGTCCTGAGACCTCTCACCTGCTGCCGCTTCATGTTTAATGAAGTGCGCTTTTTCAAAGTGAAGGCTGTCTGCATTTTAAAACCTTTTCATTTCTATAAAAAAATCTCTTAAAAGTGTACTAAAATGCTTTGCTCTAGTCCAGGGGTTCCCAAAATGTGGCCCGCAGGCCAGATGGTGACCCCTGAGAGTGTTGTGCGTGGTCCCCCAAAGCCCACGCTCTGAAGCTGATGCTCAATAATAACTCACTCCGAGTCCCTTTAAAATACTGTCCCTCTGCGCTCCCTTTAAAATTGACTGCCAGCTTGCAACCAGAGCGTATCTGCTGCAGTGCTGGTCGGTCAGACCCAGATGCCAGCTAACAGACTTCCACTTCATATTTTTGTTTAACTACTTATTTTTTGTAGTTTTTCATGTTTCAGCTCCACATTTGTACTTGTTAAAATTAATAACAGTGCTAAATATCAAGGGTAGCTGGTTTCAGGTCAGGAGAAGAAAGAAATGTCTCTGAGAGTAATATGAATGATTATATTACTGTGCGTTAAGACGCTACCTCATTTATTTGTTCAACTGAGGTCTCTTGTGTTATGTGTTTTCATACTGAACTCTACTGTGCTGCACTCTTTGATCTTTAACAGCTGTTCTGATGCTGGTGTTGTTCCCTTGCCTTTGTAGAGAATCTGTGCCTAGTTACCTTGTGCTGGTCTAGTGTTGTTAACACCTTTGAGTCGACAGACCACTGTAAGGCCAGAACAAGGGCACAGCAGACCAAAGCACTTTTTTTAGTTCACATTTGTTTTTAAGGCGGGTTTTGTTTTGGTACCATCTTTTAAATAAGAGGGATGATACTGTATTATTGCAGGTTTTGTCTTTCTATTGTTTTTATGTTGTCTGCTGTAATGTAGGGTAATGTTTCTATGGAATATAAATTGAATATGCAGAGTTTCCGCTCTGTAGTGTCTTAACACTCTTTCCAAAATCTAATATCCTCCCTCATGCCCAGCGGCTGACATGGCCTAAAGATCCCAGCATTCCCGGTGCAGGTCATGAGTGAATGCTGTCCCCCCTCACTCTGCACATTGTTTAAATGCTTTCACTGCCGCCTCGTTTCTGCCTCTATTTCACCCCGTCCCTCTCGGAATGGGCTGAAGATATACAGGACGTGTCATGTGTTTGTTTCGCCCTTTCTCCTGTGTGCCGCCTCCATTTTTCAGAACGCACTGAAACCTGTTCTCCCCCTCCTTCTCTCCCCCCCCCCTTTGTCTGGGCAGAGTTCGGATGTGAAGAGGGGCAGTTCTCCTGCATATTCGGTACGTACGTCTTTGTGTTCCTCTTCCTGTCCTGGCAGCAGGGGCCAGCAGGCAGGCAGGTGTCACGTGACCCGTAGGGTTAGGATTTACCCCGGTAAGCCGACAGAGACCCTGCGGAGACGACATCCTGCCGCAGAAGGGAGACTGCTGCAGAACAGGCAGCAAACAGTCAGGATAAAGGGTATCTCTTACTCCAGACTGAGGGAGACATTCCCTTATATGACCCACGCTGAAGATTTATTCACGGCTGAAGTCAAGGTTCACATAGCACTGTGACAGAAACGATCTGTTCATTCATACTAAACAGCGTAGGAAAAAGGCACACACCCCAAAGGCTTGAATGGTATGTCATCCTGACAGCACAGAGAATTAAAATGGCTGTGCTGGTAGGCTGTGTCACCCTCACAGAGCAGGGCATTAAGATGGCTGCGTTTAACCAGATGGTGGCCGCGCTCTGGGTTTAACTCCCTGTGAACCGGAGAGGGATGTGGGGCAGGTCAGCGGTGAGGCCGTGCCTGATCACCTTTAGCCTGGTGACTCCCATGATGCCTGCCTGCCTGTGTGTGTGTGTGTGTGTGTGTGTGTGTGTGTGTGTGTGTGTGTGTGTGTGTGTGTGTGTACACGCGTGCGTGTTTTGGCTGTCTCTCAGAGCCATGGAGAGATTAGCATTGTGTTAGTGCTTCTCAGCGTTGTTAGCGGTATGCAGAGAGCACCCTCGCGACCCTTCTTTTAGAATATGTTTGTCTGTGTGCGGAAAGATAGACAGCAACATATTTCATGAAGCCTGCTGGAATTAGCAGTTGTGGATTAAGTCTCTTGTGTTTGGGGGAAAGGCTAATATGCTCATTCTGAGCATGGACAGACAGCCTTTGCAGTTGGATTTAAATGGTACATTGGCACCAGTTCAGTCGGGGTTTCGTGTGAATGGAAGTGGTTTGGGGATGATGTGCATGCTGTTATGACTTCCATCTTTATTGAACGCCTCTTTGCTGAAGTGAAAACGATAAGGCGTTTCAAATCATGTCTTTGCGATCGAAGCAATTCCATTAAAGACCAGCATTCAGAAATTCACGGAAAAAAGCTCAAAATATGAGCTCTAATGTGAGACTAACGAGAACAGAGCTATTATACCAACTGTAAGACATTAGCTAATCTGAGGTAACTTTGAATTCTAACAAGACAAACCCTGTACGTGTGTCTTCATAAGCCATTGATTGACAGTTAATTGATGTCACGCAGGAAAGACTGAGACATGGCTTTGTCTGTATTGGATGGGAAATGCGGTATTTACAGTGTGTAACTTGGCTCTGGGTCCGGTCCCCAGACGGGCCTCGGTTAAGGGCTTGTATTTCAGTGGCCAGACTGCCCTCCCCGGGCTCGACAGAGCCGGCCCCTGTTTTGTCTCAAGTTTGTCATTCTTTCCAGTAAGTGCACCTTGCCAGGGAACCTGAGGTTGTCTAGAGTCTTCGCGAGCAGGAGAGAGTTATGTTTTGTTTGAGAAGCCGGGAGTCGTGCCAGCAGTAACGTTGAGATCAGCTATGAGGATATTAATAGGAACAATCCTTATGTTAATGTGTTTATTCTAAAAGCAGCTGTTCTCACCGGGCAGGAAAACAGCTTTCAGGAGTGGGGTTGACAAAAAAGGCACTCTAATTAGGGAAGTAAGGAGTGTGTGTGTGTGTGTGTGTGTGTGTGTGTGTGTGTGTGTGTGTGTGTGTGTGTGTGTGTGTGTTTTGTGTCCTTCAGCAGTGATTGCGTAGCGGATCTGAAATGTTGGAACGGACTGCACGTAACCAGGTGATTCTTAATTTATAACATTTGCATTCCTTTCCTCCAGACCCCTGAAAAGAAACACTCCGATTCCTCCAGAGGAAGAAAGCGGAAAGCTGAGAATCAGTCTGAGAGCAGCCAAGGTGAGCCGCTTTGTTATTGGAGCAGTATTGTAGCAACATCGTTAAAAAACCCAGGAATATATTTTAAGTAAGAGTAAACCAGCGGCAGAAAAAGACAGGAAATTCAAATGAAAGTGCCACAGCGCTCTGACAGCTGACAGGTCTTTCCTGCGCACGCCGCTCTGCTAACCGGTGACGCTCTCTGTATGTGGGTTCACTGTCTGACAGCTTGCATTCGAAGCCGGGCAGGTCAGAGGGTTGCTGAGGATTCAGGCAGTCTCTCTTCCTGTCATTTAGAATCTGCTCATCTGGGTTTCGTTTCCTGCAGTTATTTAGCCTGAAAGTTAATCAGATATTGGCTCTGGAGCTCGGTACTCTTAGTCTCACACACAGTGCACAGTGAGCACATCATGGCGTATTTTCACGCTAAGTCCTCTGAGAAAATGGCGCTGGTATTGACTTCACTGGCCAGTTAAAATGGGCATTAAAAAGCGTGCGTGAATGCTCATGGTACATGCCTCTGCTGCATTGTAGTATACCTCACTGTAGTCAGTAGTTTTGTGCTGTTGTTAAACTAACCATATCTTTTATTTTCACAGGGAAGTCTGTTGTACGGGGACCCAAAATTAGTGATTATTTTGATGTAAGTAATACAGTCTTTCTCTTCTACATAGCTTATAGTGAAGGAGCTCATATCCTCAGTGATTGTCAGAAATAGTCACTGAAATTTTAGACCTGTGTGTGCAGATGCGTCACACTCCACTGAGACACACGAAGCTTTGAGTTTTCATGTTTTATGTGGATGAACAGCTGATGCGAGAACGCGATTCGCACGCAGAACGCATCTCTTCAGGAAAGTCCTGGCACTGACACGGTTGCTGCCGGGGCCGTGTGACGATGTCACTTCCTGTCTCTCCGCAGTTCCAGGGCGGGAACGGGTCCAGTCCCGTGAGGGGCCTGCCCCCAGCCATTCGCTCTCCCCAGAACTCCCATTCCCATTCCACACCAGGCTCCACTGTGAGTACCACTTACCCAGAGTTCAACAGTCTGGCACAGAAGTCACTCTTGAGTTTAGGGTCTAACCCGTACAGTGCCGTGGTATATGATGGATTGGCAGTATAGCACAGTGGTAAGGAGCAGGGTTTGTAACCAAAAGGTTGCTGGTTCGATTCCCCGCAGGGGCACTGTTGCTGTACCCTTGGGCAAGGTACTTAACCCAGAATTTCCTCGGCAAAATATCAAGCTGTATAAATTGATAACATGTAAAAAATTGTAATCTATGTAAGTTGCCCTGGATAAGAGCGTCTGCTAAATAACAATATTATAATGTAATGAATATTAATATGGAGTGAGACTGAGGAAGCCTTGATGAAAGTTTGTTGAGCTAAATTTACAAAATCTAAAAACGTCTTCTCTCACAGATCAGACAAAATAGCTCATCACCCACCAGTCTGTCTTTCGGGGACCACATAATGCATCCGAAACAGCTGTCAATCAAATGCGTCCAGGTAAGAATGGCTCCCGTGTTTCCTTTTAGTCTCCTTCGTTGTTGCGATGAGGAATCGACCCCGCTCATGCATGTCATCGTTCTCGTTTCAGACTGACCTCACCGTTCTAAAGCTGGCTGCCCTTGAGAGTAATAAGAACCTGGACCTGGAGAAGAAGGAGGGCAGAATAGACGATTTGCTTAGGGTGAGGAAACGGCCTTGATTGGCCGCAGAGAGGAGTCAGCAGAAATCCCTCCCAGTCTCTCGCGGATTTCGGTGTCATTGATCTAGCCCTGTGAAATAACTGAAAGCAACCATCAATGACTCAGTTACAGATATCCGCACAGTGCATTTATTGGACGTGTCTTGGCAGAAAGAGTAGTCAGGTTAGCCTGATGGCTGTATGAGGTAGCACAGCCAGATTAGCCTGATGGCTGTATGAGGTAGCACAGCCAGGTTAGCCTGATGGCTGTATGAGGTAGCATAGCCAGGTTAGCCTGATGGCTGTATGAGGTAGCATAGCCAGGTTAGCCTGATGGCTGTGTGAAGTTAGCATGTTAGCCGTAGCGTTCAGTCAGGCTTGAGACACGAATGCAGAGGTTGTTGCAGGGAGATGAGCCCGCTCTGTGGTTGGTGATTCCAGAAAAAAGGCCTGCATAATGGAAAAGTGTGAAAAAGAGGAGGATGCACAGTGCATGACAAACATCACTCCGTCAGGCCTGTCGCAGAAATTCAAATTCTGCTCTCCTCCTTGCATCAAATCTGACAGAAAACAAATCTTCCGAGCTGGGTGGGGGAATGATTCCAAGGCCAGTGATAGTTTCCAAAAAGTCAATGAAATGCAATCCACCATCTTGAGCTGGACTTTGCCAGGTGACTCATACCGCCAGCTGTAGTGACTGAAACCCCCAAGGGAATGGGCTGGAAACTGTTGAAAATGAATAGATTCATAAATGCTAATTAAGGATAAGAAGATGCAGAGATCAAAAAAAGCTTATCATTGTGGCTGTAATATAAATAATGTAATGCCATTTCATTTCAGTTCTCATGTAAGGATTTCATGTTCTTTTTTTCTCCATAGGCAAACTGTGATCTTAGAAGACAAATAGACGAACAACAAAAATTACTTGAAAAGTACAAGGAACGCTTAAATAAATGTATCACTATGAGCAAGAAGTTGCTCATTGAAAAGGTAGGATCTTCTCCATTGCCTGGTGTCACACTGAAAACAACAAAACAGTAGCTCTGTTAGACTGGAGTCTGTGAATGGAATGCATTCATTACACTATAAACTTCATCAGGACAACCATCATCATCAAATATCACAAAAGTCATCAAGTATTAACCAGTATTGTGTCCAGACTTTTAATAAAGAAGCACCCCACCCCAGTTCCCCATTAGGGAAAAAAAGTATGTCTTTTACGTTCATGCTAAAAGTTTCTGAGGTGTGTATGTTACTATCGTCACTGTTTTGTGCTCTGAATTGTATTTTCACATTAGGTCTGTGGGTTGGTATAGATCTGTAGTGATGAATTACTAGTGAGCAGCTCTGACATGTTTTTGAATTGTACTGTTTTAATGAACAGTGTGTGTGAGCTCTAGTGATAGGTGTGTGATAATGAATGCTGTAGTGATACGTGTGAGATAGTGAATGCTGTAGTGATGGGTGTGAGATAGTGATAGCTGTGCACCTGTTTGCCCGCAGAGCACACAGGAGAAGCAGGCGTGTCGGGAGAAGAGCATGCAGGACAGGTTGCGGCTCGGCCACTTCACCACCGTGCGGCACGGTGCCTCCTTCACTGAGCAGTGGACCGACGGCTTCGCCTTCCAGAACCTCGTCAAGTAAGCAGGGCTCGCTCACTGACTCCTAACTGCTCCTAACTCCCAACTCACTCACTGACTCCTAACTGCTCCTAACTCCTAACTCACTCAGTGACTCCTGCCTCTTAACTCCTAACTCGCTCAGTGACTCCTAACTGCCTCCTAACTCCTAACTCATTCAGTGACTCCCAACTCCTCCTAACTCGCTCAGTGACTCCTAACTGCCTCCTAACGCCTAACTCACTCAGTGACTCCTAACTCACACGGTGACTCCTAACTCCTCCTGACTCGCTTGGTGACTCCTAACTCCTCCTGACTCGCTCGGTGACTTTTAACTGCCTCATAACTCCTAACTCGCTCACTGACTCCTAACTCCTCCTAACTCACTCGGTGACTCTTAACTGCCTCATAACTCCTAACTCACTCACTGACTCCTAACTCCTCCTGACTCACTCAGTGACTCCTAACTGCCTTTGCAGGGCTGCACCCTGAGTGTGTTGTGCAGCACTAAGCTTAGAACTTCCCCACAGTTACTCCTTAGTAAAGACAGCTTTATTAATGGAGAATAAGTAATATTAGTGATGCACTCTACCATTAGTGAAGTACTTCCACTATCAAAACAATTACAGTAGCACGATTTTCTTAGGTGTTTCATATAATTAGGATGCTTCTTTCAAGACTGCTCAAACAGATGTCTGATTCATGTCATGTAAATACACTTATAGCAGTTGTTTTTTCTTTGATTCCGCAGACAGTTCAGAAGCAGATAGTGTGGCACTCCACTTGTTTTACTGATACTTAGGCAATAGTGTAGGATGTAGGTTTTAAAGTTCAGATAGTAGGTTAGCTGTAATGAAAAGGTGTGTGTTTGCAATTTGTTGAAAAGAATAGAGGAAATGCAGGTGTCACAGTCTTGTTGCGATTAATGGGTAAAATTCTGCTCCATAGGCAGCAGGAGTGGATAAACCAGCAGAGGGAGGAGATTGAGAGGCAGAGAAAGCTGTTAGCCAAGAGGAAACCTCCGACAACAAACACCTCCCAGGCACCGGTCACCAACTCAGAGCCAAAGCAGCGGAAAACCAAGGCGGTGAACGGGGCGGAGAACGACCCCTTCCTCAAGCCCAGCCTGCCGCAGCTGTGAGTGTCTGCACTGTGTCCGTCTGCACTGTGTCTGTCTGTCTGCGCAGTGTCTGTCCCTGTGTGCAATCTCTGTCCGTCTGCGCAATATCTGTCTGTCTGTGCAGTCTCTGTCTGCGTAGTGGCCATCTGTGCAGTCTTTGTCTGTGTAGTGTCTCTCTGTCTGCGCAGTGTGTGTCTGTCTGCTCAGTGTTTGTCCATCTGCACAGTGTCTGTCTGTGCTCTTCATCTGTGCTTGTTTGGTTTTTGTTCAGGCGTTTGATGTCCATTGAAACACGTCATCTCTGAAGTGTTTATGAAAACTGCATGTCCCAGTGTTTGTGTTTGCTGCTCTACCGATCGGCTCTTTTGATGGTGTGTTTTTTTTGTTCAAAGGCTGACCCTAGCTGAGTACCACGAGCAGGAGGAAATCTTCAAACTACGACTTGGGCATCTCAAAAAGGTCAGTAGCTTTTCTAAAGCTGACATGCCCCGGTGGAATCCTGCCTAATGCTTTACTGTTTATTATTATTAGATATGGAGTGCATGTCGAAACTCATCCTTTGCCCTGAAACAACCAGGGAAAAATCTTACTTTTCACCACTGGAGTGTTGAGGTCTATTTTTTCTTTTATTCTGTGGATAGAATGAACACACATGTTATTAATATATGTATGTGTACGTTTTTCTCCTGGGCAGTAATTACTGTAGGATAACCCCACCCTGAAATGAGTAGACGTACGCTTTGATTAGCAGCCTCATCACGCAGTAAAGCTTGTGTCTCCTGTCTGTGGTGTGTCTGTGTGTGTTCCTGTGTGTGAATCATTTACAGGAAGAGGCTGAAATCCAGGTGGAACTGGAGAGGCTGGAGAGAGTGCGCAACCTCCACATCCGCGAGCTGAAGCGGATCAACAACGAGGACAGCTCTCAGTGAGTGCGGCCCGCCCGTGCCGGGGGACGCCCCTAACGAGGGGACGTCCTTAACGAGGAGATGCCCCTAACGAGGGGACGTCCTTAACGAGGAGATGCCCTTAACGAGGGGACGCCCTTAACGAGGGAATGCCCTTAGGACAGGACGTCCTTAACGAGGGGACATCCTTAACGAGGGGACGTCCTTAACGAGGGGATGCCCTTAGGCCAGGACGCCTCTAACGAAGGGATGCCCTTAACGAGGAGGCGCCCTTAACGAGGGGACGCCCTGACCAGCAGACGCCCTCCTGAGGGGACGCCTTTCAGATCGCCCACCAGCTGTCTTGACACCCTAAAAGTAGATAGCCATCTAAAATTTTACTAGGTCAGGCAAGGGAAACCAGAACACCCAGATTACTGATGACGGTAGCGAGGCATTGTTCTCTCTGCTCCGTTTTGACATCATTCAGAATGACAGATTAGGGAGGTGCATTTGAAGTTGTCTTCAAGGAACCGTGCACGAGCGTGTCTGAATTTTTTAGTGTGAATGTGAGCCAGGACGGACCCATCTGAAGGAAAGGTTTAAGAAACTCGTTCTTTGTTTCTGGGGAGGACAGTGTGAAGTATGACTTCCATGCTGCTCTTCAAACTGAGATGTACCATTTGTGTTACCCTGTTTGACATCATCTTTATCAGAATGGATAAACTCTGCACTAATGCACTGCACAACATTGTCATGATACCATTGCTAAATTATGAGAATCCTTTGAGTTCTACTTCAAGCTACATATTTTAACAAGGGAAACATATGCGGTCTGTACATTAATCAGTGCCTTGATTTTGTTAAGGTTTAAAGACCATCCAACCTTGAACGAGAGGTATCTACTGTTACATCTTCTGGGAAGAGGAGGTTTTAGTGAAGTATACAAGGTAAGTTGATCTGGTCTCTCTAAAATGAACTTCACAAACTGAGTGAATGCCTGGGTAGGAGGAGGTATCCGCTGTGTGTGGCGATGGTGTCTGAGTCACTGTGATTTGCTGCTGTGTTCCAGGCCTTTGACTTGATTGAGCAGCGGTACGCAGCAGTGAAAATACACCAGCTCAACAAGAACTGGAGGGAGGAGAAAAAGGAGAACTACCACAAGTACGTCACCCTGTTTTACGGGAAAGTAGCACGCAGTCGCTCTGTGGGCAGATCCATCCTGTCGCTGCAAATTGGACTTGAATGTTGGTGCCATTTTGGGCTGGGTTTTGTTTTTTCCAAGTTTGAAATGATTGGTGTATTGTAGTCCTGTGACAATGTGGCGATACATTTATGATGCCAAAGAAAACTAAGAACAATCCAGTATACATTTCTTCACAGTTTGCTTTAACAAACTTAATTTTGACCCTTTAGCGTCCTGACATCTTGTTAGATTACTAGCCAACAATTTCATATCGGTGATCATACAGCCAAGTGAGACAAAAAGAAAATTCTTGGGTCGGCTAGCGTAAGCTTAGCTTGCCATCTCGTTGGCTGCTCTGAGGTGACTACAGATGTGATTTCTTGCCAGCTACATGTATGAGATGCTAACCCCTCTACTCAAACCTTTAGTATAGTGCATTACATTGTTAGCATTTGGCAGATGCAGAACGACTTACATAGGTTACGATTTTATCTATTTATACAGCTGGATATTTACTGAGACAGTTGTGGGTTACGTACCTCACCCAAGGGTACTGCAGCAGTGCTCCAGTGGGGAATCGAACCAGCAACCTTTCGGTTATTAGCCCTGCTCTTTACCGCTATGCCACAGTGCCGAGCACTTTTGCTGCAGTTCTTTGGCCTTCCTTGCTCCTAAGAACATCTGTGATAGCCATTTCTATGGCACATAACTGTTTATTCAGAAGCGTTTTTGGGCTCATGTGCCTTGATTATTTGTCAAGCAGAATGTACACATTTCCCCAAAAAGAAAAATGTCATGAGTTGTAAAAGGGCTTATATACAGCTAATATCTTCTATTACATTTAAAAACGACAAAGTTGTTGAATGGAAGGGCAATGTTGTGTACCTCGTGGTGCAAAATCATTTCTTTCTATGGAGTTCGCTGTGTGGCTAAGCTTAGTTTGGGTGCAATAAAACCAGTTTTATGAACTTAGTGTAACAATGTATCGATTCTCATTTCCCAAAACTACTGTCAGTGCAGCAGCATGGATCATTTTAGGTCTGGAAGTGGTAGAATTTGTGTAAATACAGGAATGACTAAGACGGTGCTTGAGAGAATCGCCACACAGTGTGAAGAGTAACTGCGTATGCCGGGATGGTTTCTCTGCTCCTGATGACTCTGTTATCGCTGCAGGCACGCCTGTCGGGAATACAGAATACACAAGCAGCTGGACCACCCCAGAATAGTGAAACTCTACGACTACTTCTCATTGGACACGGACACGTGAGTGACCAATCCCTGCTGCAGCGATGACCAATCACTGCCGGCTGATAGGCTGAAAGGAGGAGTGTGTGCTCCTGTTGAATCATCTTTTAAAATGTTCTGCTTCCACTGACTTGTCTGGCCTCTCCGCTGCCTGCAGGTTTTGCACGGTGCTGGAATACTGTGAAGGCAACGACCTGGACTTCTACTTGAAACAGCACAAGCTGATGTCAGAGAAGGAGGCGCGCTCCATAGTCATGCAGATAGTGAACGCACTGCGATACCTGAACGAGATCAAGCCCCCCATCATCCACTACGACCTCAAGCCAGGTAGCATCACGCTAGATCCGTGTGGTTGTGGGATCAGAGCCTAGCCTGGCCCTGTTGCCCTTTGCAGTGAAGTATATCCATGTAGCCTGTGTGCATACCCAGCTGAGGGAGCTCTGTGTATAAATGTAATATGACATTCTTTTCGCTCGCTGTTCCACCTTTTAAAGGCTCATAAAAAGCAGGGTTGTGCCAGGTGTTAGATCTAGTGGACGTAGCCGGATGAGTACTTGTGTTCAGTTTAGATGCGTCAGTTGGCATGCAGTGCTACGTTCTGTCATTTCAACAGAACGTGCTGTACAGTGTGTGCTGTGTCTGCTCTGTCCTGAACACGGGTCCCCTGTGCACAGGTAATATCCTGCTGGTCGATGGCACAGCCTGCGGGGAAATCAAAATCACGGACTTCGGTTTGTCCAAAATCATGGATGACGACAACTACGGAGTGGATGGGATGGACCTGACCTCACAGGGAGCAGGGACATACTGGTGCGAGCCGCCAAAGCCGATACACGTCTTAATGTTACGTTATCACACAATATTGGGTTAAAGAAATCTGCACTTTGCTTGAAAAACAAGAATTTTTCCCATATATTTTAATGCTTCTAATTCTTTTAATTCATATTTTGCCTTTTTATTTCATTCCCCTACTCTGAATTTTTTGAAGTCTCAACCTTATGTGTAAAATCTTTGGTGTCTCACTCATTTCTGTCTTCTGAAGATTTCAGTTGTTGACTCTGCGGTGTGTTTTTATCTTGTCAGGTACCTGCCTCCTGAATGTTTCGTAGTCGGTAAAGAGCCCCCGAAGATTTCCAACAAGGTGGACGTGTGGTCGGTGGGCGTCATCTTTTTCCAGTGTCTGTATGGCAGGAAGGTGAGGACCCCTTTAAAGAGGGCACTGATTTCCGCGCCGGTGTTGCGTTTCTGTCAGGATCTGCTCTTACTTCCAGTTTTGTTCTGAATGGCTGCCGTCTCTTTCAGCCGTTTGGGCATAACCAGTCCCAGCAGGACATCCTGCAGGAGAACACCATTCTCAAAGCCACCGAGGTCCAGTTTCCTGTGAAGCCCGTTGCCAGTAACGAAGCAAAGGTCAGCTCCTCCACACACAGGAAACGCACCAGTCGTCAGTGTGTGTGCATCCATGCGATTGCGCAAAAAGTAGTGTGCTTTTCAGAAAGACGTTATTGTCTGGCTGAGTTCCTGAGTTGTTGAAATGAGATGTTATTACCTGGCTCTGTGCCTTAGGACAGTTTCAGAGGAAGTGCAGGAGAAAAAGTTATGTTGGTCAGACAGTGACCTCTAGTGGTTAAAAGTTTGACAGCCCTTCCTTCTGCTCCCTAAGTGTTTGTGCAATCAGGCAGTCTGTTCCAGATCTGCATAGCATACACTGAGAATGAGACTACATCTCTGTTCCCACTGTGATGCTCTGTTACTTATTTAAAGCAGTCAAAATTCACAGCTGTATCTCTGTGTCAGGGTTTGTAAATGGTTTCTGCGTGTGCGTCTCTCTCCCCCTCCCCCAGGCGTTTATTCGCCGCTGCCTGGCGTACCGGAAGGAGGACCGCTTCGACGTGCACCAGCTGGGCAGCGACTCCTACCTGCTTCCTCACATGAGGAGGTCCAACTCCTCAGGGAACCTGCAGATGTCGCTCTCCGGGGGCTCTGGCCCCGCCTCCTCCAGCATCATCTCCTACTGAAGGAGCCTGCACTGACCGACCCACCGACCGACCCACTGACCCGCCCCGCGGCTCCCCCCACCCCGGCGCGCGGGCGACAGGCGCCATCCAGGGGCGCGTGGGACACGACGGGTCCGGGCCCCCGCGGCCGTCGCCATGGGGACGGGAGAGAGAGGAAGCGGGGCCGCTCCCCGCTCGGGCTGTACTGGGGTAGATATGGGTGTGTACTGAGACGCGGCACAACCTGGTGTTGGAGGGGAGATTAAAAAGAAGAAATAAATGGGGCTTTTCAGCTGTTAAGGCGTTTGGAAGGCTGAATTACAGAGCACTGTGGCTCTGGTAATTGGAGGTCTCCTGCTGGCTGGACGGCAGAGAAAGCTGAAGGGAGACACGGCAGCCTGCTGTTTAATCTAAACAAACCTGATGCCTGCCTGGGTGCGAATGATTTAACCGCTAAAAGTTTACATAAGGACCTGATGTTTGTAGTATTCATAGACATACAGTGGTTTCATTATCAGCTGAGCAGTTATGTCCACAGTGTTTTTTTTTAAAGGGTGTTTGCTTTTTGCTCTTATGATTAACCATGGGAAAGTGTCTGCATACAGGTGACATACAGCCTCATTCAGACCCAGGCAGCATCATGTCTTTGAATGCACAAAAGAACCAAATGTAGACAAACATCAATGTATAGAATCCTATGCAGGAAAATTTCAAAAATCCCTCTTAGAAAATAAATGTATGTATATGTACAGGAGTCAGAATTTCAATTCTTAAAATTTCAGCAGTAAAATTCTTTACCAAGGTTGAACTCTTTTCGTATAAATTCTAAATTGTGTTTCCTAGAGCGTTTTTTTTTTTCTTTTTTGCTGCTGCTGCTGCTGTTGATGTTGCTTTTAATTTTGAAGAAGGCTGTATAATCTTTAGGTACAAATTGTACAGTTGTATTAAAAAAGAAATGACCATGAAATCTCAGCATGCTGTATGTCAGTCGTTAGGAGATCTTGAAGCAAAGTGCAGCCCTTTTAGTTATTTATTTTTTTTAAAACCGCGGGGCTGATGATGTCATGGGTGAGGGGCGTGGGCAGGGCCCCACCAGCGCAGAACCAGCTTTCGGACTCCTCGTCAGGCTAACGCCCTCACTAGAGTTTTCTTTCAATATGCTAAAGAAGCCATTGCCATGAAAGTACCAAGACTGCCTAAGCCCAGTTCAAGCCAGTAACTGTTCATGGTATATCTGTACTGTACATTTCCTTGGTCAGTATCCATGTCCATGAATCTGAATAAACGCTATTATGTAACCTGCAAAGGAGAATCGGCTGTCGATACCAGGCCTCACCGCAGCGTCCGAAAGACGAGCTTCTGGTAACGTTTTTGAAGTTGCAAGCTTTCAGCTCTCCCCTTCCACTTTGCTGTACCTTAAACAGAATAACGATCTCTCGAGGTGCTGCGGAAACTGTAGAGAATGTAGCCAAAAGAGTAATAAACATTAAAAGCTGATTTTAATACATCAATTTGCCATGACTTTCTGGAGGTAAGGAGTGTCGTTACATGGTGTTCCAATAGAGCTGTTCTGTGTGTTAACACAGAACACTTGGATTCATTTAGATACGTGAAACATTTCATGTCAGTCCTGTTTTTCTGCTAATGAGATAGAATATGAAACTCAATACATAATTTTGTCCAAGTTGTACTGGTTTGGAAATATTTGTGCCTGGTTGCATGTATTATTTCAAGTTTTTTCTCTAAATTCTAATTGAAGAGATTACTTCCCTGTACTTGAGGAAATCATTCAAAGGCCTTGCATGGAACACCTGAAATGTTCTCCCGTGTTAAGAGACCTTAACACCTTAGTTGCCATGGAAAAGGCAGTTAACGTTTCCCTTTACATTTCATTGCATTAGCTGTAAATTATAATGTGCAAAGCCAGCCATTATGTTGAAATGACATACATTACTGTGTCATATTTAATTAGCTGATAAGTGGAAAACACTGAAGCTTTATCTCCTTCAAGAGCTGAATTGAATACTGAAATTTCAGCCTGCGGTGATGAGTTGTAAAGCCCAGGTAAGAGCTGCAGCCCTGGGAGAAATGTCATGTGGACTGCAACCCTTGGGAATTCAGTCACAGTTCATATTCACAAAGTACCAACTGCAAAATCCAGGGTCAAGATGAACATAATGGTGCTCCATGGAATGGAGTGTACAGGAGGTCCCTCCTATCCCGGCATTCAGTCTGCTCTCACACCGCGCTTCCACACAGGTGTAGATGCAGGAATCGGGCATTCTTACCTTTCCACCTGCAGCGTTACAGCAGAGGGTGTGAATCATGACTGGTTTCACAGGACGAGGCGTGTAGCTCAGACACGTGAGAGCCAAACACCCCAGCTTCACACCAGCACCCGCAGCGTCGCCGGACGTCATTTGACAGCACCCAGAGCGAACAGGCCTGTTCGTTCGGTAGCGTGCGATTGGCTGTCTGCGGAAGACACGTGCATACGACGCCCGTGCCATTATTCATACAGATGACTCATCGCTTCAGAGTCCACGGTTCCTGTGCTGGCTGACGACACACAGATGGGCAGCGGTGAGAGAGAACTGATGTGTGACTTCTTGCCACACACTGAATTTTAAATGTTGGTGGCCATATTGGCCCAGCACTGTTGGGGATCAGTGTTCCAGAACACTAGCAGTTAGGGAGTTAATGCACTGGGGCCTGGTGGTGAGATTTCTCTGGTCCACTCTTAAGATTATGTTCTGTTTGGGGGCCATGATGCAGTAAATTGCGTTTCAATTCATAAATGTGCTCATTTGAATTTCTTGGTCTGAGAACAAAGTGTATTGGGGTCAGTTTTTACCAAGGCATTTTTTCTGCAGAGTTTTAGGTTTAATGTAATTTTGTAATTTATGTGCACAGTAGGTAACAACCTGGCTGTGGACTGCGCAAACAAAAAGACTAGCTTTGCTATTGCATGTTAAACATCCATTCATGTCTTTTTCTAAAAATAACTTTTTTAATTCAGAGTTCCTAAGTCAAATATTTTAAGGATTAGGCAGACGAGTTTTCTATCCTAAACAGGCACTGTCCAGATAGAACATGAGAAACTCACTCCCAGTAAGAAGAGTGACTCATTGGAACTGGCATTGCATCATGCCTGAATATGCAAATTAAACAGCTGAGTTACCTGCCTACCTTACTCTGTTAAAACCAAATGTTTCAATAGCAAATAAACACCTTTTAAGCTTATAGCAAGGTTACATTTCCTGTATTTTCATCTAGTTCCTCATGCAATTGCAATCGAAACAGCACAGATGTCTATTTTCGCTTGAAGTTTTTGTTTTACTTTTTGCAGTTCTCAGGTGTACCATTGTACATTTAAGAGAAGTCCAAGTATTTGGAGTGTTACTGTACCTAAATTAGAGCCTATAATCTATAATTAATACTGTGTTCCGTTACAGATATTAAATACAGCTATGGCAAGCTACTGACCCTAAAGCAATTATCAATTATAATGATACTGAATGCATTTCATTATTTAAACCAGTCCTGTTGGAAAAATTTAAAAATGCAGTATAGAAAAAAATGACATGAGCACTGATCAAACTAAAATTGCGGAGTTTATTGCTTGTGTCTGTGAACAGGGTTATATTTCACAAGGTGGTATGCAGCGCCACCCTCTGGTTTCCAGCTGTACAGCACTAGTTTCATGTCCTACTGCTCCACACCTCTGTGCAGCAAAGTGCTTTTACAAAGACGGCAACAGGAAGCAAAGGGCTGGAGTTCTCATACAGATGTATGTACAGAGACAGGTGAAATATACATGCCTAATCTCGGACATTCAGGGCGGAAAACAAAGGTAGAAAAAAAAACAATCATCCATTCATACAACATGAGTTGCCTTTACAGTTCATTTCCACCGAATGATTAAAAAGAGAGGAATTGATTCTTGGGTCTCCTACAGGAGATCAGAAAGGTGAAAGTAAACATGATAGAGGGAAGGAATGGAAGCCGTGTGGGGAACTTGCTGGAGGGGACCTGGACGCACTTCAGCCTGTAATCTCCGCTCTTCCACATCTCCTTCAGTTCTGTCACTGTCCTGGTGGCTTGTGGGTTTGTGCAGGACACGCCTTGCTGTGTACAGTCTCCAGGGTGTGCAAAGCTGCACCTGCGGCTAAATAAACGGACGATAGCGAGCCAGGCCGGCGGGGGGGTCGGCCCGCCGTTACGAGGACACGGGGGACACCTGGGCGCCTGCCAGTGCAGCGGAGAGGGTATCCGTGGAGACCGCCGTCTCTGTCGCCATGTGAACGGGGGCGGCGGGTTTCGGAGATGACGCTGTGTCCAGGATCAGGGCGGGGGCGGGCGTGCTGGTGGCTGTGAGGGTGGGCGGGGCCATGGGGGCGGGGAATTCGGACAGGGTGGGTGTCGCACCCGCGACCAGGGGCGGCTGGGATGGGAGCATGCTGGGGAGGGACAGGGGGGGCATCCCGGGCAGATTCAGAGGGGGCAGGCCGGCCAGAGGAGGGAGACCTTCAGGACAAGAGCAGGGCGCACACCTCAGTACAATATTACATTACATTACATTTAGCAGATGCTCTAATCCAGAGAAACTTACATCGGTTACAGTTTTTTTTTCCATTTTACCCATTTATACAGATTGATATTTACTGATGCAATTCTGGGATAAGTACCTTGCCCAAGAGTGAGGTACTTAAGGCCTGCTCCTTGCCACTATGCTACACTGCCATACCAGTAGTGTAGTACCGGCAACACGGGCTCTAAAACATACAAGCACTGAACGGCACACAGTGGTGACAGTCTTCTTAGAAAGCCTGTTTTCATCACTTTCATCTACCCCAGTATGTTCAACTTGATATTGGTGCAAAATGCTACTGTAAAGATAATGGCAGCACTCAGCCTTTGGTTCATACAGGAACGGGGGACTGGAGTCCTAAAGAGCTTCAGAACCTGCTTGTTTCTGTCCTGCCGCAGCTCCTGAGTGGCTGATTGAAGTCATTATTTCACCAGGAAACCAGCTCACCCAGCGTGGCAGCTCAACATCAGCTGCGAACAGAGAGCTACCTCTGAAACCTGCAGGACTGCATCCCTCTGGAAACAGAACTGCCTGTGCCTGGCTTACGATCTGCCCCACATCAATGTGCATCACTGACATACACCTCATGTCAGAAATCTGTTTGTGTACCTGTGGGTGGGGGCAGGCCCCCGATGCTGGGTAATGACATTGCGCTCAAATCCGGTAACGGGACATTCAGATTGGGCAGATTGGGAAGGGGTGGCAGGCCCCCTGGCAAGGGCATCAGACCTGTGCAGAAAAAAAGAGCACACACGCAGCAACCATGAACCAAAGCCCCCTCGGGTTTAACACAGGCCTCAGCCCACTGAGTACCGCTTTACAGCAGGGACAGAGTCTGACCTGGTAACGTGGTGGCGGGGTTGAAGGGAGGTACTGTGCTCATCGAGGTGCTGGCTTGAGTGGGTAACAACGGTACAGTCGGGACACCTGAAACAAAAACCAAAATCCATCACAATTCACTTCTGCCTCTCAGCTAGGGCTAATGAGGGACTTATCTCTGCCATTACATTACATTTCACTACATTCATTTAGCAGATGTTGTTAGCCAGAGCGACTTCCAGCACAAAAGAACAGAAGTGCATCCAATCAAGTTGTATGAGCAACAGTGTCAGACCAGGCTAACAGCACTCCCCGACCAGTGAGTGTGAGCATGTCACTATTCAAGCCCTACCACAAGTTAACCTGTGTAACCTGACAAGACAATGGAAGCCAATTAAACTGCCACACATCAGTCACTACATGATCAACGCTGTCAAATCTACATGCAGTAAATCTTATGTGATGTCATATTCAGAGGCACACCGTGCAGGAGACAGCTAGCATTTCACTGCCTGGGGGGAGGGGAGTACCTGTGTTGAGAACACTGGAGACAGTGGGCGGGGCGGAGCTGATTGACAGGGGAGTACCTGTGTTGAGAACGCTGGAGACAGTGGGCGGGGCGGAGCTGATTGACAGGGGGGTACCTGTGTTGAGAGCGCTGGAGACAGTGGGCGGGGCGGAGCTGATTGACAGGCCGGAGAGGCCCTCCTTGGGTCCCGAGGGAGCAGAAGTTGCAGGCGGTGGGGGGCTGACTGCAGAAAGCTGCACCTGAGGCACAAACACAGGTGTGCTGACTGAGAAAGGCACAGTGCTTTTACATGACATTTACATTATATTATTGGCATTTAGCAGATGCTCTTAAGCAGAGCAACTTAGGTTACAGTTACAACATAGGTTACAGTTTCACATGTTATCCATGTATACAGCTGGATATTTACTGAGGAAATTGTGGGTTAAGCACCTTGCCCAAGGGTGCGGCAGTACCCCAGTGGAGAATTGAACTGGCATCCTTTTGGTTATGAGTCCTGCTCCTTTATCACTGTGCTACACTGGCGCTTTTAGGTCACTGCTACTTACCACTACACCACACGGCTGCCCAGCAACATCATCTGCTACTTAAAACTACACAACACTTCTGCCCAGGCACTTTCTGATACTTAATTCTAGGTACCACATTATGAACTAATCTGTCTGGATTTACTTAATTTGTCAATTGCTCTCATATATTGGCATTTTTGCTAATGCAATATTTAGCAGGGCAAACAACAATAAATAACCCAGTGATTAGCGTGCTGATGCTATGGCGCATTAATAATGATTAGTAATCTTGAGCTACGGTGCATTAATAATGATTAGCATGCTAAGGCTATGTCATGCCCAGCTAAACTCTGGCCCATTGGTCTTTCCTCTCGCGTTTTTCCCCTCCTGATCCCCCCCGGCTGATCTCACCTCCATGAAGCCGTCCTTCAGTGGGCTGACCGGCTCGCTGGGGGCCTGTCCCGGGAAGCTGATCTTCTTCCCCTCCTCAAACGGCCGTGTGGGGATCCTGTGGAGGTAGCCGTAGCCGATCCCGCAGCCCAGACTGTGGAGGGGGAGAGAGAGGGAGGGGGAGGGAGGGAGGGAGAGAGAGAGAGGGAGGGGGAGAGAGAGGGAGGGGGAGGGAGGGAGAGAGAGAGAGAGGGAGAGAGGGAGGAAGAGAGGAGGAGAGAGAGAGAGAGAGAGGGGGAGGGGGAGGGAGGGAGAGAGAGAGAGGGAGAGAGGGGGAGAGAGAGAGAGAGAGAGGGAGGGAGAGAAAGGGAAGGAGAAAGACAGAGAGGGAGAGAGAAAGGGAGAGAGAGAGCGAGGGAGAGGGAGAGGGAAAGAAAGGGGGAGAGAGGGAGACAGTGCAAGAGAGAGACAGAGAAACACAGAGACAGAGAGAGAGGGAGAGGGGGAGAGAGAGAGGGAGAGAGTGAGATGGAGAGAGTGCGTTACGCGGTGACCGCACAGCACGCTCCCGACGCTCCCGACCCCCCCAGCGGCGCCCCCTACCTGCCCTCCCCAGCCCCATGCGCTGTTGGGCATGATCACCACCTCTCGGCAGTTGTCCGTGTCGGTGTTGTACACGTACAGCTTCAGGCCCTTCCCCTCGTGCGACTCGATGAGGGAGAACAGGTCCTCAGACTGGGGGAGAGACACAGGGTTTCAGCTGCAAACGCAGTGCCTGAGGCCACAGGGTTCTGCCTAATGGCCCTGAGGTAGCGCTGCCATTGTAAGCGACAGCAGACAGGAAGACAGAGGACAGGGCCCCTAATCAGGCCCTAATTACTAATGTCGCACTCATACTCCCCTTCACTATGCCAGTCATAATGGGACACAGTTACATTACATTACAGTCATTTAGCAGGTGCTCTTTCCAGAGTGACTTACATAGGTTACAATTTTATTCATTTATGCAGCTGGATATATTCACTGAGGCAATTGTGGGTTATTACCTTGCCCAAGGATACAACAGCAGTGCCCCAGCAGGGAATTGAACCGGCAATCTTTCAGTTACAAGCCCTGCTCCTTACCACTACACCACACTGCCGCCCAGTTACAGCAAAGATTCACAAACGCACCTCATTCATGACGGTGTCGGCCCCAATGATGTAGTCTGTGTGCGGCCTTAAACCTGCCAGGGCAGCGGGAGAGTTCGTCTCCACCTCCTGTTGACAGACAGACAGACAGACAGACAAATAAGAGTGACACTGTGCATGATGTCCCCAAGTTTGACCCCTGCTAGACCCATGACACAATATAAATAAATAAATCCCTTATGTTACAAGCTAAAATCCGAATCAACAGTAATTTACCAAGGATTTCCAATAGGGGTCAGCATTTTCTTTTAAGAGAAAAAGAACTGAGAGGAAGCACAATGCTTCTGAATGACACAGTCAGAACTCCTGTTATTCTATGATACTAAACTGAGTTAGTATCACACAGTTTCACAGAAACTAACCAAAGGACCCAAAATAAACAGACCGTGGCTACACTGGTATCTTGTGACACCTCCCCCCTGTTTGTGATTGGTGGAGAGCACTCACCAGCACGTGCCAGACGTTCTCATTGGCTCCCTCGAAGCTGCAGAAGCGGATGCTGACCCCCAGCAGGCCCTGGCCCCCCCACATGTTGCTGGGGGTGACCGTGGTCTCCCGCAGCTCCAGCGTCTTGCTGCTGTACACCAGGATCTTCACCGGCTTCTCCACATTCACCTTCAGCAGCTCTTTCAGAGTGTCATTGTCTTTGTTCTGATCGGCACACACACACACACACACATTCAAACTTAGAAACATCACTGCTCTAACACGTTACCATTTCAGGGAAAGTAACAGAGAAACATCTGGGTTCTGGGTTCTCCCACTATGACTCATGACCATTTAAACCCATACTTAGTATTCACAGGAAATGTCTGTACTAGACAGGAGAGCTTCTTACAAGATGCATTTCTTAGGAAGCACTTTCCGCAGGAAGCCCTATGTATTGTAGTCTTTCTCATCTAATAGTTTCTGTGGCCTGGGGTGTGAATTCTATATCTAATGCTCTGCAAAAAAACCCTCTATTCTCTTTACACCACAGGCTACCAGGTATTCTGTTTCATGCCGTCATACATTGACAATCCTTACTAATTATTTAACTTAACAAAGCCTTACCAATCTGGTATTATTTATGGAAACGATGAAGTCGAAGAACGGCTCTAGTCCTGCCCGGTGACCTGGGGAATTCTCTTGTACCTGCAGAAGGAAAACGGCCAAGAATCAGTAGCATTAAATCACTTGGGCCAATGTTTGGATTATATTCAGGGCGCATGCCAAGAGGATGTACTGCACCATAACGTGGCTAAACAGATCACAGTTTCAGATGACATTTTGAAAAATTAAAGAGATTGTTCAGGTTTCTTACATTTACGTGCGATAATAATTATCGATAATAATCTCATTTTTATGATATGCACACGATTTGCTCAAAGATGCAAACAAACGGCCGGTTGTGCAGGACTGAGACACATTAGCTACGCAAACAGCAACATATTCAGACAGTTTTCACGACATTCAAACATTGCAAGACAGTTAAATACAGCCCACATCTGCAGACGCATCACTTGACATTTACTTCTAACCGCAGCCAGCTCAGCTACAGCTAACTACACATTCAGAGAGAAAAGTGTCGCTAGCTAGCTATGTAGTTAGCGAGCTAGTTTCCCACCCTTCTAAGGACACACTTCCCAAAACAGCGTCACTGATGCTGACACAAATAACACATATGAAGTTTACCGGGTAGTTTCTTAGCTATACTTTTTAGCTACCTGTCTAACATATTGGATGTCTAGTCACATTTCATTCAAACGGCTAGCTAGACTAGCGAGCAACCTGCTTGCTCATCACGGACAATCAACAACACATTGAACTGTGGTCAACGCATCACACTCGTTCGCATTCATTTGTGCTCCCATCTGTACGGCAAATCTTAAGTAATAAATGCAGAAAGCTAGCAATGCAGGTTGATCGCTACCATTTCGGGTCTAGAGCATCTCTAGTTAGGCCGCATTAGCATCCTTCGCTTTAGCTTGCCGGCCCATTCGGGATCCAGCGCTTTGGAGACCGGCCCGGTCAAACTACAACATGACATGACAGAAGTACTGAGAGATGCACCGCTTACTCTGAGGACGTGATAACCCTCGGATCCTCCTCCGGGAATCTCAACACTCTGGCCTCCTCCCATATCTCCCTGATTGAACAATATTCGAGGTTAGAGCGCACTTCGTCCCTGGTTCCGGCAAGATACGGCAGCAACGTGACCGAGTTTACACTGTAAGCAAACGTTACGTGGCACCCGGAACCAGGAAGAGAGGAATGCTGGGATTTGAGGTCTTGAGCATAAGTAAACGTTACGCGCAGCCAAAGGCTTATCGGTCCGTTTTTGAATCAGATTTACAGAGTTCTGAAAACCACATGCTTGTTGATTGTCCATAATTATTGTTATATTCTTTGTATTTACTTTTTATAGATGTGTATTTTTATGGGTTTCACATCTCTTCATCTTACGTAACATATTTAGACTATTTGGAAAATGAAGCATACCTGTTATGCCTACAGATTGACTTGAGTTCACACTTTTACAGTGTGACCGTGTACAATGGCATACCAACCTAGCACTGCAAGCTTCAAATCAACCAAGAATTCAGTGTGTGTGGCCTTCACAATGAAACTATTTCACACACACACACACACACACACACACACACACACACACACACACACACAAAACCACAAACACACATACCCTGAAGTTGCTGTTCAGTTGGCACTCTGATCGTGGTGGTGTTAGATTCATGGCATGAAATCATGATGGAAGAGTTTCACTGCACTCTGATTCATGCTTTTGGATCTCCAGCACTGCATAACTGTCGTTGTCAATGCCGGTCTTGTCCTGTCACTAAGCGAACGATTGTGATCTGCATGCTGAGGTCTTTCTGCAATGTAACTGTGCTTCAAAATGCTAAGTGCCTCAAGAAACTGTCCAAGAAAGGTACTAATAACAGCCTTTCAGCTTTAACAAGATGCCCATTAGGGGTTCAGCCTCTGCAATGTGAGCAATGAGCTCAACACTGTCAAAGCACAATTAATCTCTCCCTTATTAAGTCTTTTCTTCTGCCAAGACAAAGCAAGCCTTGCACAGAGTAAACCATACAGTCATTAAGAAGTGGCCCATTGAAACAGCAGTGAACAGCCAGCATATTAAAGTTAAAGGTTCAGGTGTTCAGATCATTAAAACATTTCACTTTAACCTCCATCTAACTGTTATTGCAGTGATTAAAACTCATTACACACACACACACACACACACACACACACACACACACACACACACACACACACACACACACACACACACACACACACACACACACACACACACACATCCAAATTATGATTCTGATATCAGAGTGCTACCCAAGTTACTTTTAGGAGTATATGGGAGTGTACTCAGCTAATATAGTCTGGTGTGATGTGATATATTATCTGAAGTGATGGACATATGTTGAATAATTTTCCACAGAAAGTGATTTCTCACAACTGAAATCATGGACATGGTTTTCAAAGAGGGACCGGAATAAATGTCTCTCAGTGCAGTTGTGCTAATCAGTCCCTGCATAGTAATTCTATCAGAGTAGAGGCCATGTTATCAGGCCATTTTCTCTTTAAAATATGTTCGCAGAGAATCATGTTTTTGTCACGATAAGAAATAAATGAATTTCAGCCACAGCCTGGCTCAGTATCTTGCCGTGTTACTGTGGTTTATGGCTGCAGAGATTAAACCCAAGATCTGACCTCTGATAGGCTTTGTTATATGATCTGTGTGTGTGAACCTGTGAACACACATAAACACATGATCCTTTGAGTGAAGCACAAGCGCACTGCACTGAAATACACAATAGTGTTGGGTGGAGAGCTACTGCAGTCATCTTCACTCAATGCAGGTCTATTTATTCCCTAACAAGAGAGAGGTGAATTCCCATTAAATCAGTAACCAACAGATCAATATCAAAAGATTTTTCTTGTGTCTTTTTACCTGATAATATTCATGCCGTTTAAGTGCTGAGGATTTGCGGATGAGCACCTTACAATTTGACATGTTCACAGTGCTGACACAAACTGAACTTGTCATAAACACAGATATTTGTATTACTTTGCTGAAAATGAGTCATAGTGTTCTTGAATGGGTGTGTTTTCATTCAGACAGGACTGATCCAGCACCTGGATGGGTTGTCTGTGGGTGAAAAGTAAAGTCAGCTTATTTTAGATGGCATGCATTTCACAGTCTGCTGTTCAGAGACAGAGAAAAAACGGACAGCAAATCATCCAGACATTATTTCCAAACACCTTCTTTGGATTAATTAAATGTTTAACAGCGCTTGTAATTAGAATGAATGGGGTGGCTGGCTATTGGTTGATGTGAGGAGTCGATGTGAAATACAATTTGATTTGAATTTTATGCTCTGCAGCAGAGACTGATTTCTTTTAATTTGTGGGTTCTTAAAATCATTACAATTCATCAAAACACATAAGCACACACACACTCACGTGCCATCATAATGATTAATGCACACATGCACGCACGCACACACACATGCACGCACGCACGCATACATGCACACACACACACACACACACACACACACACACATGCATGCACACACAGTGGGAACTCCGATGCACTTGTATGTTTTTATAAAAAAAAAAAAACTGTAGTCAGCATGCATTTTAATCAGATGAATGTTCTAAAACTTGAAATTAAAATGTGTTGATCTGGCAAATACTACACTGAAGAGAATAAACACTGATATCCACATCTTTGTAGGAAGATTACCCACACTGGAAAGCATTTGTCTCAGGTGAGTTACTCAATCTGTAACAATACTAAAGAACTCAATTATTGACTGATTGGACAATCTGGCTGCTTCGTTTTCATTAGCTTCCAGTTATTTCCATGGGTCTGGAACACCTGCTCCCAAATTAGCTCTGTAATTATGCTTCAATTCAATTTAGCTTAGACAATATTATTAACATTAACTTGATGCAAATTACTAATTGCTTTCTTGGGAAGCACATTGTCCCCAGCAAATAGCTTGTGCCTGTGGGCCATTGATGGTTTTGGTAGGTTGCATGCAAGTTGGTTGTGGGGTTAAGACCAACACTCTGACATGACATGTTAAGGTTATATATCTCACAGTGGATTTACAGCCAATTTATCCATTTTTCAAAAGCAGTAATACAAAAAATCTGTTCCAGCAGGGAGAGGCCCACACTTGTGAAATAGCCAGCTCTTCCAACTCAAACCCTCATCATCATGGGTTCTAAATTTGTTGTTTATGTATGAGTCATTTAACTGAGTTTGTAAATATCAATCACATGTGTAGTATCCTGTGGGATACCAGGCAAGATACTAAAAGAATTAGATTTAAACTAAACTTAAACTTATCTCATCTAAATTGTATTTAGATGAGGTGTACACAGGCAAAGCTTTGACATTGCCTTCTCATAAAAGGTAAAAACTACCCTGACTACAGTCTGGCAGAGTTTATGATGAAAATATTTAGGTTGAAGGGAAGTGCATTGGACTTGCTAAGCTTTCAGGCGTGAGACATGCAGCCAATAAAGCCCTTTTCCTGGTTGGTCAAGCTCTGGAATCAGGATTGACTAGCAGGTAAGTGTGGAGGATTGATCTGCAGAGAGGGACCCCTGGGGATTTAGGGGGAAAAATGACTTTACTGGCTGAAAAATCTGCAAGAAATCTATGCCTGAAAAGTGACAGTGAAAAGCATCTATACTCATGCTGATGTGGAATTGATAAGGCCTGTTTTTGCAGTGCGGCCTGTTTGTTTTATTGCTGTATTCTGTTTGTTTCGCTCATAGAGCAGCTGATTGATGCTCAGGTCAACTGCCCTGCAGGACATGTTTGTCAGGGACTGACCAAGCCTCCTGCCTCCCGGCTCCTTCCCCCTCAGGACTGTCTTAGCCTCAGCCCACCAAAACACAAGGACAGGGAAGGGGCGATGAAAAGTCAAGCTTTATTTGACATTTTATACAATGAGCAGTACGGCACAGGTAGAATCACTCCAGGTAATGCCAATTTTAGCTCCTACCCCTCACCCTGACAACACCCCCACCCCACCCTACCCTACCCCCAGTAATTTACCAGTCAGGTTATTCATCCAGTGCTGTCATGTAATGTTTGCTTTTTATCACTGTACTCCCAGACATTCAATATGACAGCAGCTACGACTGGTCACTGCAGGCATGACATTATCCTTGGAATACAGTGCAATGCAAATTGTTGTTTTCGCGCCTGTTTTGATAACTGAAAAACTGGTAACACTGAAACACATAAAAACACAGACAAGACAAACACTACCCGCAACTGACCGTTCAACTTCTCCCTGGCAATTTGACAAATCCACAAATCACTGTTAAAACACTGAAGTGCTTTAAATAGACTTTTTACTAGTACTATAAATACAGCCTGACAGTTAAAGTCTACACATGGTACAGGGTTGTGTGTAAAGTGCCTCTTCTGACTGGTGTAAAGTAATCCATCTACCTTAGACCTGTATCCAATCTACACTGAGTCCTGTAGGGTTCAAACATACTGAGGAAGGTGTAGGCTGAAATGTCTGTTGTCATTATTTCATTAGGATGGCTTGGCATGACAAAAATAAATATATTAAATAAATAAATTAAAATCTTAAATTATACACTTGGACCAGCCTTTTTCAGTGTATGTCTTTTTTCATATTTTGAATAATGTTTTTTGGCCTGTACACCAAACAGAAT